>OZ018326.1:156843981-157183554 GCA_963969495.1 Ceratothoa steindachneri
CCCCCCTTGGCTTCTTTTTCTGGGATATGCTAAAGGAGGTGTACACAATGATCTTTTCCTTCAACAGACTCACTCCCTTGGCTTCTTTTTCTGGGGTATGCTAAAGGAGGTGTACACAATGATCTTTTCCTTCACTAGACTCAATCCCTTGGCTTTTTTTTCGGGGTATGCCGAAGAAGGTGTACTCAATGGTCTTTTCCTTCACCAGACCTCACCCCCTTGGCTTCTTTTAGTGGAGTATGCTAAAGGAGGAGTACTCAATGTTCGCTTTCTTCACCAGAACTGATCCTCTTGGCTTCTTTTTCTAGGGTATGCTAAAGGAGGTGTACTCAATGGTCTTTTCCTTCACCAGACCTCACCCCCCTTGGCTTCTTTTTCTGGCGTAGGCTAAAAGAGGTGTACACAATGATCTTTTCCTTCACCAGACTTACTCCCTTGGCTTCTTTTTCTGGGGTATGCTAAAGGAGGTGGACACAATGATCTTTTCCTTCACCAGACTCAATCCCTTGGCTTCTTTTACTGGGGTATGCTAAAGGAGGTGTACGCAATGGTCTCTTTCTTTCATCAAACCTGAGCCCCTTGGCTTCTTTTACTGGGGTATGCTAAAAAAGGTGTACACAATGATCTTTTCCTTCACCAGACTCACTCCCTTGGCTTCTTTTTCTGGGGTATGCTAAAGGAGGTGTACTCAATGGTCTCTTCATTCACAAGACCTCACCCCCCTTGGCTTCTTTTACTGGGGTATGCTAAAGGAGGTGTACACAATGATCTTTTACTTCACCAGACTCACTCCCTTGGCTTCTTTTTCTGGAGTATGCTAAAGGAGGTGTACGCAATGATCTTTTCCTTCACCAAACTCAATCCCTTGGCTTATTTTACTGGGGTATGCCAAAGGAGGTGTACTCAATGGTCTCTTCCTTCACCAGACCCCACCCCCTTGGATTCTTTTTCTGGGGTATGCTAAAGGAGGTGTACTCAATGGTCTCGTCCTTCACCAGACCTCACCCCCTTGGCTTCTATTACTGGGGTATTCTAAAGGAGGTGTACACAATGGTCTCATCCTTCACCAGACTCACTCCCTTGGCTTCTTTTTCTGGGGTATGCTAAAGGAGGGGTACTCAATGGTCTCTTCCTTCACCAGACCTCCCCCCCCCTGGCTTCTTTTTCTGGGCTATTCTAAAGGAGGTGTACTCAATGGTCTCTTCCTTCACCAGACCTCACCCCCTTGGCTTCTTTCTCTGGGGTATGCTAAAGGAGGGGTACTCAATGGTCTCTTCCTTCACTATACCTCACTCCCTTGGCTTCTTTTACTGGGGTATGCTAAAGGAGGTGTACTCTATGGTCTCTTCCTTCACCAGAACTTCCCCCTTTGGCTTATTTTACTGGGGTATGCTAAAGAAGGTGTACTCAATGGTCTCTTCCTTCACCCGACCTCACCATCTTGGCTTCTTTCTCTGGGGTATGCTAAAGGACGGGTACTCAATGGTCTCTTCCTTCACTATACCTCACTCCCTTGGCTTCTTTCACTGGGGTATGCTAAAGGAGGTGTACACATCATCTTTTCCTTCACTAGACTTACTCCCTTGGCTTCTTTTTCTGGACTATGCTAAAGGAGATGTACACAATGATCTTTTCCTTCACCAGACTCACTCCTTTGGCTTCTTTTTCTGTGGTATGCTAAAGGAGGTGTACGCAATGATCTTTTCCTTCACCAGACTCACTCCCTTGGCTTCCTTTCTGTGGTATGCTAAAGGAGGTGTACTCAATGGTCTCTTCCTTCAAAAGACCTCGCCCCCCTTGGCTTCTTTTTCTGGGGTATGCTAAAGGAGGTGTACACAATGATCTTTTCCTTCACCAGACTCACTCCCTTGGCTTCTTTTTCTGTGTGTGGTATGCTAAAGGAGATGTACTCAATGGTCTCTTCCTTCAAAAGACCTTGCCCCCCTTGGCTTCTTTTTCTAGGGTATGCTAAAAGAGGTGTACACAATGATCTTTTCCTTTAACAGACTCACTCCCTTGGCTTCTTTTTCTGGGGTATGCTAAAGGAGGTGTACACAATGATCTTTTCCTTCACCAGACTCAATCCCTTGGCTTTTTTTTCCGGGGTATGCCAAAGGAGGTGTACTCAATGGTCTTTTCCTTGACCAGACCTCACCCCCTTGGCTTGTTTTAGTGGAGTATGCTAAAGGAGGAGTACTCAATGTTCGCTTTCTTCACCAGAACTAATCCTCTTGGCTTCTTTTTCTAGGGTATGCTAAAGGAGGTGTACCCAATGGTCTCTTCCTTCACCAGACCTCACCCCCCTTGGCTTCTTTTTCTGGGGTATGCTAAAAGAGGTGTACACAATGATCTTTTCCTTCACCAGACCTACTCCCTTGGCTTCTTTATCTGGGGTATGCTAAAGGAGGTGTACACAATGATCTTTTCCTTCACCAGACTCAATCCCTTGGCTTCTTTTACTGGGGTATGCTAAAGGAGGTGTACTCAATGGTCTCTTTCTTTTATCAAACCTAAGCCCCTTGGCTTCTTTTACTGGGGTATGCTAAAAAAGGTGTACACAATGATCTTTTCCTTCACCAGACTCACTCCCTTGGCTTCTTTTTCTAGGGTATGCTAAAGGAGGTGTACTCAATGGTCTCTTTCTTCCCAAGACCTTACCCGCCTTGGCTTCTTTTACTGGCGTATGCTAAAAGGAGGTGTACACAATGATCTTTTACTTCACCAGACTCACTCCCTTGGCTTCTTTTTCTGAGGTATGCTAAACGAGGTGTACGCAATGATCTTTTCCTTCACCAGACTCAATCTCTTGGCTTATTTTACTGGGGTATGCCAAAGGAGGTGTACTCAATGGTCTCTTCCTTCACCAGACCTCACCCCCTTGGCTTCTATTACTGGGATGTGCTAAAGGAGGTGTACACAATGGTCTCATCCTTCACCAGACTCACTCCCTTGGCTTCTTTTTCTGGGGTATGCTAAAGGAGGGGTACTCAATGGTCTCTTCCTTCACCAGACCTCACCCCCCCTGGCTTCTTTTTCTGGGGTATGCTAAAGGAGGTGTATTCAATGGTCTCTTCCTTCACCAGACCTCACCCCCTTGGCTTCTTTCTCTGGGGTATGCTAAAGGAGGGGTACTTAATGGTCTCTTCCTTCACTATACCTCACTCCCTTAGGCTTCTTTTACTGGGGTATGCTAAAGGAGGTGTACTCTATGGTCTCTTCCTTCACAAGAACTTCCCCCTTTGGCTTATTTTACTGGGGTATGCTAAAGAAGATGTACTCAATGGTCTCTTCCTTCACCAGACCTCACCCCCTGCTTCTTTCTCTGGGGTATGCTAAAGGAGGGGTACTCAATGGTCTCTTCCTTCACTATACCTCACCATCTTGGCTTCTTTTACTGGGGTATGCTAAAGGAGGTGTACACAATGATCTTTTCCTTCACTAGACTTACTCACTTGGCTTCTTTTTCTGGAGTATGCTAAAGGAGGTGTACACAATGATCTTTTCCTTCACGCGACTCACTCCCTTGGCTTCTTTTTCTGGGGTATGCTAAAGGAGGTGTACACAATGATCTTTTCCTTCACCAGACTCACTCCCTTGGCTTCTTTTTCTGGGGTATGCCAAAGGAGGTGTACTCAATGGTCTCTTCCTTCACCAGACCTCACCCCTTGGCTTCTTTTTCTGGGGTATGCTAAAGGAGGTGTACCTAATGGTCTCGTCCTTCTCTAGACCTCACCCCCTTGGCTTCTATTACTGGGATATGCTAAAGGAGGTGTACACAATGGTCTCATTCTTCACCAGACTCACTCCCTTGGCTTCTTTTTCTGAGATATGCTAAAATAGGTATACTCAATGGTCTCTTCCTTCACCAGACCTCACCCCCTTGGCTTCTTACTCTGGGGTATACTAAAGGAGGGGTACTCAATAGTCTATTCCTTGACTATACCTCAGCCCCTTGGCTTCTTTTACTGGGGTATGCTAAAGGAGGTGTACTCCATGGTCTCTTCCTTCACCAGACCTCACCCCCTTGGCTTATTTTACTGGGGTATGCTAAAGAAGGTGTACTCAATGGTCTCCTCCTTCACCAGACCTCACCACCTTGGCTTCTTTTAGTGGGGTATGCTAAAGGAGGTGTACTCAATGGTCTCTTCTTTCTCCAGACCTGACCCCCTTGGCTTCCTTTACTGGGGTATGCTAAAGGAGGTGTACACAATGATCTTTTCCTTCACCAGACTTGCTCCCTTGGCTTCTTTTTATGGGGTATGCTAAAGGAGGTGTACACAATGATCTTTTCCTCCCCTAGACTCAATCCCTTGGCTTCTTTTACCTGGGATATGCTAAAGGAGGTGTACTCAATGATCTTTTCCTTCACCAGACTCACTCCCTCGGCTTCTTTTTCTGTGGTATGCTAAAGGAGGTGTACTCAATGGTCTCTTCCTTCAAAAGACCTCGCCCCCCTTAGCTTCTTTTTCTCGGGTATGCTAAAGAAGGTGGACACAATGATCTTTTCCTTCAACAGACTCACTCCCTTGGCTTCTTTTTCTGGGGTATGCTAAAGGAGGTGTACACAATGATCTTTTCCTTCACCAGACTCAATCCCTTGGCTTTTTTTTCCGGAGAATGCTAAAGGAGGTGTACTCACTGGTCTCTTTTTTTACCAGACCTGACCCCCTTGGCTTCCTTTACTGGGGTATGCTAAAGGAGGTGTACACAATGATCTTTTCCTTCACCAGACTTACTCCCTTGGCTTCTTTTTCTGTGGTATGCTAAAGGAGGTGTACTCAATGGTCTCTTCCTTCAAAAGACCTCGCCCCCCTTGGCTTCTTTTTCTATGGTATGCTAAAGGAGGTGTACACAATGATCTTTTCCTTCAACAGACTCACTCCCTTGGCTTCTTTATCTGGTGTATGCTAAAGGAGGTGTACACAATGATCTTTTCCTTCACCAGACTCAATCCCATGGCTTTTTTTCCGGGGTATGCCAAAGGAGGTGTACTCAATGGTCTTTTCCTTCACCAGACCTCACCCCCTTGGCTTCTTTTATTAGAGTATGCTAAAGGAGGAGTACTCAATGTTCTCTTTCTTCACCAGAACTGATCCTCTTGGCTTCTTTTTCTAGGGTATGCTAAAGTAGGTGTACTCAATTGTCTCTTCCTTCACCAGACCTCACCCCCCTTGGCTTCTTTTTCTGACGTATGCTAAAAGAGGTGTACACAATGATCTTTTCCTTCACCAGACTTACTCCCTTGGCTTCTTTTTCTGGGGTATGCTAAAGGAGGTGTACACAATGATCTTTTCCTTCACCAGACTCAATCCCTTGGCTTCTTTTACTGGGGTATGCTAAAGGAGGTGTACTCAATGGTCTCTTTCTTTCATCAAACCTGAGCCCCTTGGCTTCTTTTACTGGGGTATGCTAAAAAAGGTGTACACAATGATCTTTTCCTTCACCAGACTCACTCCCTTGGCTTCTTTTCTGGGGTATGCTAAAGGAGGTGTACTCAATGGTCTCTTCCTTCACAAGACCTCACCCCCCTTGGCTTCTTTTACTGGGGTATGCTAAAGGAGGTGTACACAATGATCTTTTACTTCACCAGACTCACTCCCTTGGCTTCTTTTTCTGGGGTATGCGAAAGGAGGTGTACGCAATGATCTTTTCCTTCACCAGACTCAATACCTTGGCTTATTTTACTGGGGTATGCCAAAGGAGGTGTACTCAATGGTCTCTTCCTTCACCAGACCTCACCCCCTTGGCTTCTTTCTCTGGGGTATGCTAAAGAAGGGGTACTCAATGGTCTCTTCCTTCACTATACCTCACTCCCTTGGCTTCTTTTACTGGGGTATGCTAAAGGAGGTGTACTCTATGGTCTCTTCCTTCACCAGAACTTACCCCCTTGTCTTATTTTACTGGGGTATGCTAAAGAAGGGGTACTCAATGGTCTTCTCCTTCACCAGACCTCACCCCCTTGGCTTCTTTTTCTAGGGGGAAGCTAAAGGAGGTGTACTCAATGATCTCTTCTTTCACCAGACCTGACCCCCTTTGGCTTCCTTTACTGGGGTATGCTAAAGGAGGTGTACACAATGATCTTTTCCTTCACCAGACTTACTACCTTGGCTTCTTTTTCTGGAGTATGCTAAAGGAGGTGTACACAATGATCTTTTCCTCCCCTAGACTCAATCCCTTGGCTTCTTTTTCTGGGTTATGCTAAAGGAGGTGTACTCAATGGTCTCTTCTTTCACCAGACCTGACCCCCTTGGCTTCTTTTACTAGAGTATGATAAAGAAGGTGTACACAAGATCTTTTCCTTAAAGGACTCACTCCCGTCGCTTCTTTTTCTGTGGTATGCTAAAGGAGGTGTACTCAATGTTCTCCTTCTTCACCAGACCTCACCCCCTTGTCTTTTTTTAGTGGGGTATGCTAAAAGAGGTGTACTCAATGGTCTCTTCCTTCACCAAACCTCACCCACTTGGCTTATTTTACTGGGGTATGCTAAAGGAGGTGTACTCTATGGTCTCTTCCTTCACAGACCTCACCCCCTTGGCTTCCTTTACCTGGGGTATGCTAAAGGAGGGGTACACAATGATCTTTTCCTTCACCAGACTTACTCCCTTGGCTTCTTTTTCTGGGGTATGCTAAAGGAAGTGTACTCAATGGTCTCTTTCTTCACCAGACCTCGCCCCCTTGGCTTTTTTTAGTGGGATATGCTAAAAGAGGTGTACTCAATGGTCTCTTCCTTCACTAAACCTCAGCCACTTGGCTTATTTTACTAGGGTATGCTAAACGAGGTGTACTCAATGGTCTCTTCTTTCACCAGACCTGACCCCCTTGGCTTCTTTTACTAGGGTATGATAAAGGAGGTGTACACAATGATCTTTTCCTTCACCAGACTCACTCCCTTGGCTTCTTTTTCTGTGGTATGCTAAAGGAGGTGTAATCAATGGTCTCTTCCTTCAAAAGACCTCGCCCCCCTTGGCTTCTTTTTCTAGGGGGAAGCTAAAGGAGGTGTACACAATGATCTTTTCCTTCACCAGACTCACTCCCTTGGCTTCTTTTTCTGGGGTATGCTAAAGGAGGTGTACACAATGATCTTTTCCTTCACCAGACTCAATCACTTGGCTTTTTTTCCTGGGGTAAACTAAAGGAGGTGTACGCAATGATCTTTTCCTTCACCAGACTCAATCCCTTGGCTTCTTTTACTAGGGTTTGCCAAAGGTGGTGTACTCAATGGTCTCTTCCTTCACCAGACCTCACCCCCTTGGCTTCTTTTTCTGGGGTATGCTAAAGGAGGTGTACTCAATGGTCTCGTCCTTCACCAGACCTCACCCCCTTGGCATCTATTACTGGGGTATGCTAAAGGAGGTGTACACAATGGTCTCATCCTTCACCAGACTCACTCCCTTGGCTTCTTTTTTCTGGGGTATGCTAAAGGAGGGGTACTCAATGGTCTCTTCCTTCACCAGACCTCACCCCCCTTGGCTTCTTTTTATGGGGTATGCTAAAGGAGGTGTACTCAAAGGTCTCTTTCTTCACTATACCTCACTCCCTTGGCTTCTTTTACTGGGGTATGCTAAAGGAGGTGTACTCAATGGTGTCTTCCTTCACCAGAACTCACCCCCTTGGATTATTTTACTGGGGTATGCTAAAGAAGGTGTACTCAATGGTCTTCTCCTTCACCAGACCTCACCACCTTGGCTTATTTTAGTGGGGTATACTAAAGGAGGTGTACTCAATGATCTCTTCTTTCACCAGACCTGACCCCCTTGGCTTCCTTTACTGGGGTATGCCAAAGGAGGTGTACACAATGATCTTTTCCTTCACCAGACTTACTCCCTTGGCTTTTTTTTCTGGAGTATGCTAAAGGAGGTGTACACAATGATCTTTTCCTCCCCTAGACTCAATCCCTTGGCTTCTTTTACTAGGGTATGCTAAAGGAGGTATACTCAATGGTCTCTTCTTTCACCAGACCTGACCCCCTTGGCTTCTTTTACTAGGGTATAATAAAAAAGGTGTACACAAGATCTTTTCCTTCGGCAGACTCACTCCCTTGGCTTCTTTTTCTGTGGTATGCTAAAGGAGGTGTACTCAATGGTCTCCTTCTTCACCAGACCTCACCCCCTTGGCTTTTTTTTAGTGGGATATGCTAAAAGAGGTGTACTCAATGGTCTCTTCCTTCACCAAACCTCACCCACTTGGCTCATTTTACTAGGGTATGCTAAAGGAGGTGTACTCAAGGGTCTCTTCTTTCCCCCGACCTGACCCCCTTGGCTTCCTTTACTGGAGTATGCTAGAGGAGGTGTACACAATGATCTTTTCCTTCACCAGACTTACTCCTTTTGCTTCTTTTTCTGGGGTATGCTAAAGGAGGTGTACACAATGATCTTTTCCTCCCCTAGACTCAATCCCTTGGCTTCTTTGACTGGGGTATGCTAAAAGGAAGTGTACTCAATGGTCTCTTCTTTCACCAGACCTGACCCCCTTGGCTTCTTTTACTAGGGTATGATAAAGGAGGTGTACACAATGATCTTTTCCTTCACCAGACTCACTCCCTTGACTTCTTTTTCTGTGGTATGCTAAAGGAGGTGTACTCAATGGTCTCTTCCTTCAAAAGACCTCGCCCCCCTTGGCTTCTTTTTCTGGGGTATGCTAAAGGAGGTGTACACAATGATCTTTTCCTTCACCAGACTCACTCCTTTGGCTTCTTTTTCTAGGGTATGCTAAAGGAGGTGTACACAATGATCTTTTCCTTCACCAGACTCAATCCCTTGGCTTATTTTACTGGGGTATGCCAAAGGAGGTGTACTCAATGGTCTCTTCCTTCACCAGACCTAACCCCCTTGGCTTCTTTCTCTGGGGTATGCTAAAGAAGGGGTACTCAATGGTCTCTTCCTTCACTATACCTCACTCCCTTGGCTTCTTTTACTGGGGTATTCTAAAGGAGGTGTACTCTATGGTCTCTTCCTTCACCATAACTTACCAACTTGGCTTATTTTACTGGGGTATGCTAAAGAAGGGGTACTCAATGGTCTTCTCCTTCACCAGACCTCACCCCCTTGGCTGCTTTTTCTGGGGTATGCTAAAGGAGGTGTACTCAATGATCTCTTCTTTCACCAGACCTGACCCCCTTGGCTTCCTTTACTGGGGTATGCTAAAGGAGGTGTACACAATGATCTTTTCCTTCACCAGACTTACTCCCTTGGCTTCTTTTTCTGGAGTATTCTAAAGGAGGTGTACACAATGATCTTTTCCTCCCCTAGACTCAATCCCTTGGCTTCTTTTTCTGGGGTATGCTAAAGGAGGTGTACTCAATGGTCTCTTCTTTCACCAGACCTGACCCCCTTGGCTTCTTTTACTAGGGTATGATAAAGAAGGTGTACACAAGATCTTTTCCTTAAAGGACTCACTCCCTTGGCTCCTTTTTCTGTGGTATGCTAAAGGAGGTGTACTCAATGGTCTCCTTCTTCACCAGACCTCACCCCCTTGGCTTTTTTTAGTGGGGTATGCTAAAAGAGGTGTACTCAATGGTCTCTTCCTTCACCAAACCTCACCCACTTGGCTTATTTTACTGGGGTATGCTAAAGGAGGTGTACTCTATGGTCTCTTCCTTCACAGACCTCACCCCCTTGGCTTCCTTTACCTGAGGTATGCTAAAGGAGGGGTACACAATGATCTTTTCCTTCACCAGACCTACTCCCTTGGCTTCTTTTTCTGGGGTATGCTAAAGGAGGGGTACTCAATGGTCTCTTCTTTCACCAGACCTGACCCCCTTGGCTTCTTTTACTAGGGTATGATAAAGGAGGTGTACACAATGATCTTTTCCTTCACCAGACTCACTCCCTTGGCTTCTTTTTCTGTGGTATGCTAAAGTAGGTGTACTCAATGGTCTCCTTCTTCACCAGACCTCGCCCCCTTGGCTTTTTTTAGTGGGATATGCTAAAAGAGGTGTACTCAATGGTCTCTTCCTTCACTAAACCTCAGCCACTTGGCTTATTTTACTGGGGTATGCTAAACGAGGTGTACTCAATGGTCTCTTCTTTCACCAGACCTGACCCCCTTGGCTTCTTTTACTAGGGTATGATAAAGGAGGTGTACACAATGATCTTTTCCTTCCCTAGACTCACTCCCTTGGCTTCTTTTTCTGGGGTATGCTAAAGGAGGTGTACACAATGATCTTTTCCTTCACCAGACTCAAACCCTTGGCTTTTTTTTTCCCGGGGTATGCCAAAGGAGGTGTACTCAATGGTCTTTTCCTTCACCAGACCTCACCCCCTTGGCTTCTTTTAGTGGAGTATGCTAAAAGAGGAGTACTCAATGGTCTCTTTCTTCAACAGAACTGATCCTCTTGGCTTTTTTTTCTGGGGGATGCTAAAGAAGGTGTACTCAATGGTCTCTTCCTTCACCAGACCTCACCCCCCTTGGCTTCTTTTTCTGGGGTATGCTAAAAGAGGTGTACACAATGATCTTTTCCTTCACCAGACTTACTCCCTTGGCTTCTTTTTCTGGGGTATGCTAAAGGAGGTGTACACAATGATCTTTTCCTCCCATAGACTCAATCCCTTGGCTTCTTTTACTGGGGTATGCTAAAGGAGGTGTACTCAATGGTCTCTTTTTTCATCAAACCTGAGCCCTCTGGCTTCTTTTACTGGGGTATGCTAAAAAAGGTGTACACAATGATCTTTTCCTTCACTAGACTCACTCCCTTGGCTTCTTTTTCTGGGTTATGCTAAAGGAGGTGTACTCAATGATCTCTTCCTTAACAAGACCTCACCCCCCTTGGCTTCTTTTACTGGGGTATGCTAAAGGAGGTGTACACAATGATCTTTTGCTTCACAAGACTCACTCCCTTGGCTTCTTTTCCTGGGGTAAACTAAAGGAGGTGTACGCAATGATCTTTTCCGTCACCAGACTCAATCCCTTGGCTTCTTTTACTAGGGTATGCCAAAGGTGGTGTACTCAATGGTCTCTTCCTTCACCAGACCTCACCCCCTTGGCTCCTTTTTCTGGGGTATGCTAAAGGAGGTGTACTCAATGGTCTCGTTCTTCACCAGACCTCACCCCCTTGGCTTCTATTACTGGGGTATGCTAAAGGAGGTGTACACAATGGTCTCATCCTTCACCAGACTCACTCCCTTGGCTTCTTTTTTCTGGGGTATGCTAAAGGAGGGGTACTCAATGGTCTCTTCCTTCACCAGACCTCACCCCCCCTTGGCTTCTTTTTCTGGGGTATGCTAAAGGAGGTGTACTCAAAGGTCTCTTCCTTCACTATACCTCACTTCCTTGGCTTATTTTACTGGGGTATGCTAAAGAAGGTGTACTCAATGGTCTTCTCCTTCACCAGACCTCACCACCTTGGCTTATTTTAGTGGGGTATACTAAAGGAGGTGTACTCAATGATCTCTTCTTTCACCAGACCTGACCCCCTTGGCTTCCTTTACTGGGGTATGCTAAAGGAGGTGTACACAATGATCTTTTCCTTCACCAGACTTACTCCCTTGGCTTTTTTTTCTGGAGTATGCTAAAGGAGGTGTACACACTGATCTTTTCCTCCCCTAGACTCAATCCCTTGGCTTCTTTTACTGGGGTATGCTAAAGTAGGTGTACTCAATGGTCTCTTCTTTCACCAGACCTGATCCCCTTGGCTTCTTTTACTAGGGTATAATAAAGAAGGTGTACACAAGATCTTTTCCTTCGGCAGACTCACTCCCTTGGCTTCTTTTTCTGTGGTATGCTAAAGGAGGTGTACTCAATGGTCTCCTTCTTTACCAGACCTCACCTCCTTGGCTTTTTTTAGTGGGGTATGCTCAAAGAGGTGTACTCAATGGTCTCTTCCTTCACCAAACCTCACCCACTTGGCTCATTTTACTGGGGTATGCTAAAGGAGGTGTACTCAAGGGTCTCTTCTTTCACCAGACCTGACCCCCTTGGCTTCCTTTACTGGGGTATGATAGAGGAGGTGTACATAATGATCTTTTCCTTCACCAGACTTACTCCTTTTGCTTCTTTTTCTGGGGTATGCTAAAGGAGGTGTACACAATGATCTTTTCATCCCCTAGACTCAATCCCTTGGCTTCTTTGACTGGGGTATGCTAAAAGGAAGTGTACTCAATGGTCTCTTCTTTCACCAGACCTGACCCCCTTGGCTTCTTTTACTAGGGTATGATAAAGGAGGTGTACACAATGATCTTTTCCTTCACCAGACTCACTCCCTTGACTTCTTTTTCTGTGGTATGCTAAAGGAGGTGTACTCAATGGTCTCTTCCTTCAAAAGACCTCGCCCCCCTTGGCTTCTTTTTCTGGGGTATGCTAAAGGAGGTGTACACAATGATCTTTTCCTTCACCAGACTCACTCCTTTGGCTTCTTTTTCTGGGGTATGCTAAAGGAGGTGTACACAATGATCTTTTCCTTCACCAGACTCAATCCCTTGGCTTTTTTTTCCGAAGGAAGCCAAAGGAGGTGTACTCAATGGTCTTTTCCTTCACCAGACCTCACCCCCTTGGCTTCTTTTAGTGGAGTATGCTAAAGGAAGAGTACTCAATGGTCTCTTTCTTCACCAGAACTGATCCTCTTGGCTTTTTTTTCTGGGGTATGCTAAAGAAGGTGTACTCAATGGTCTTTTTCTTCACCAGACCTCACCCCCTTGGCTTCTATTACTGGGGTATGCTAAAGGAGGTGTACACAATGGACTCATCCTTCACCAGACTCACTCCCTCGGCTTCTTTTTCTTGGGTATTCTAAAGGAGGTGTACTCAATGGTCTCAGCCTTTACCGGACCTCACCCCCTTGGCTTCTTTTACTGGGGTATGCCAAAGGAGGTGTACTTAGTGGTCTCTTTCTTCACAAGACCTTATCCCCTTGGCATATTTTACTAGGGTATGCTAAAGGAGGTGTACTCAATAGTCTCTTCCTTTACCAGACCTCACCCCCTTGGCTTATTTTACTGGGGTATGCTACAGGAGGGGTACTCAATGGTCTCTACCTTCACCAGACCTCACCCCCTTGCCTTTTTTTAGTGGAGTATGCTAAAGGAGGTGTACTCAACGGTTTCTTCCTTCCGTAGAACTTACCCTTCTTGGCTTCTTTTTCTAAGGTAGGCTTAAGTAGGGGTACTCAATAGTCTCTCCTTCACCAGACCTCACCCTATTGGCTTCTTTTTCTGGGGTATGCTAAAGGAGGTGTACTCAATGGTCTCTTACTTCACCAGACCTCCCCCCTTTGGCTTCTTTTAATGAAGTATGCTAAAGGTGGTGTACTCAATGGTCTCTTCCTTCACCAGACCTCACCCCCTTGGCTTATTTTACTGAAGTATGCTAAACGAGGTGTACACAATGATCTTTTCCTAAACCAGACTCACTTCCTTGGCTTCTTTTTCTGGGGTATGCCAAAGGAGGTGTACTCAATGGTCTCTTCCTTCACAAGACCTCACCCCCCTTGCTTCTTTTTCATGGGTATGCTAGAGGAGGTGTACACAATGATCTTTTCCTTCACCAGACTTACTTCCTTGGCTTCCTTTTTGGGGATATGCTAAAGGAGGTGTACACAATGATCTTTTCCTTCACCAGACTCAATCCCTTGGCTTCTTTATTTGGGGTATGCCAAAGTCGGTGTACTCAATGGTCTCTTCCTTAACAAGACCTCACCCCCTTGGCTTATTTTATTTGGGTATGCTAAAGGAGGTGTACTTAATGGTCTCTTCTTTCACCAGACCTCACCCCCTTGGCTTCTTCTACTGGGGTATGCTAAAGGAGGGGTACTTAATGGTCTCTTCCTTCACCAGACCTCACCCCCTTGGCTTCTTTTAGTGGGGTATGCTAAAGGAGATGTACTCAATGGTCTCTTCTTTTACCAGACCTCACCCCTTTGGCTTTTTTTTCTGGGGTATGCTAAAGGAGGTGTACACAATGATATCTTCCTTCACCAGACTTACTCCCTTGGCTTCTTTTTCTGGGGTATGCTAAAGGAGGTGTACTAAATGGTCTCTTCCTTCACCAGACCTGACCCCCTTGGCTTCTTTTTCTGGGATATGCTTAAGAAGGGGTACTCAATGGTCTCTTCCTTCACCAGACCTCACCCCCTTGGCTTCTTTTACGTGGGTATGCTAAAGGAGGTGTACTCAATGATCTCTTCCTTCACCAGACCTCACCCCCTTGGCTTATTTTCGTGGGGTATGCTAAAGGAGGTGTACTCAATGGTGTCTTCTTTCACCAGACCTCACCCCCTTGGCCTTTTTTACTGGGGTATGCTAAAGGAGGTTTACTCTATGGTCTCTTCCTTCACCAGATCTTACCTCCTTGGCTTCTTTTTGGGGGGTATGCTAAAAAAGGGGTACTCAATGGTCTCTTCCTTCACCAGACCTTACCCCCTTGGCTTCTTTTTCTGGGGTATGCTAAAGGAGGTGTACTCAATGGTCTTGTCCTTTACCAGACCTGACCCCCTTGGCTTCTTTTTCTGGGGTATGCTAAATGAGGGGTACTCAATGGTCTCTTCCTTCACCAAACCTCACCCCCCTTGGCTTCTTTTTCTTGGGTATGCTAAAGGAGGGGTACTCAATGGTCTCTTTCTTCACCAGACCTCACCCCTTTGGCTTCTTTCACTGGGGTATGCTAAAGGAGGTGTACTCAATGGTCTCTTCCTTTACCAGACCTTACCCACTTGGCTTATTTTACTGGGGGTATGCTAAAGGAGGTGTACTTAATGGTCTCTTCTTTCACCAGACCTTACCTCCTTGGCTTCTTTTACTGGGGTATGCTAAAGGAGGTGTGCTTAATGGTCTCTTCCTTCACGAGACCTCACCCCCTTGGCTTCTGTTCCTGGGGTATGCTAAAGGAGGTGTACTCAATTGTCCCTCCCTTTACCCGCCCTTACCCCCTTGGCTTCTTTTTCTGGGGTATGCTAAAGGAGGTGTACTCAATGGTTTCTTCCTTCACCAGACCTCACCCCCTTGGCTTCTTTTTCTGGAGTATGCTAAAGAAGGGGTACTCAATGGTCTCTTTCTTCACCAGACCTCACCCTTCTTGGCTTATTTTACTGGGGTATGCTAAAGAACGTGTACTCAATAGTCTCTTCCTTCACCAGACCTCACCCCCTTGGCTTCTTTTTCTGGGGTATGCTAAAGGAGGTGTACTCAATGGTCTCCTCCTTTACCAGACCTCACCCCCTTGGCTTCTTTTAGTGGGGTATGCTAAAGGAGGTGTACTCAATGGTCTCTTCTTTAACCAGACCTGACCCCCTTGGCTTGTTTTACTGGGGTATGCTTAAGGAGGTGTACACAATGATCTTTTCCTTCACCAGACTCACTCCCTTGGCTTCTTTTTCTGGGGTATGCTAAAGGAGGGGTACTCAATGGTCTCTTCCTTCACCAGACCTCACCCCCCCTGGCTTTTTTTTCTGTGGTATGCTAAAGGAGGGGTACACAATGATCTCTTCCTTCACCAGACTCACTCCCTTGGCTTCTTTTTCTGGGGTTTGTAAAGGAGAAGTCGACCTCAATGAAAATTAAAGATACGAGACACCTGAGTGAACAGCGCATCATAAATGAATGTGCTCAAATTGAGTTACTGCATCAGTTTCATCAGATGACTCTCAAAGCCGATCTATTTTTGCTTCACAAATGGTGGAAACTACATTTAAGATGTTATTTATTAATATTACGATTAAATGGAATGAAGTACATTTTTTTATTGAAAAAATGTCTTTTTCCTGTGTCCAGACTTTTGGGACCCTCTGTATATTATTCGTAACTTGAGCAATAGCTACGTTAGAGATGTGTAACCAATAAAAATATACTATGAACCAATCACTAAGTTCATTTGAAGCTAGTGATTTACTTGTTAACTCAAAAAACCGTATAAATAATGTAATAAAGGTGAGCGGCTCTTAGACACTCAAGTGCTACTGATCTTCACAATGTGGAAGCAAACTCTAAGCCTAATTACAGATACTTCTATTTCTATGTAGAGGATACATGTACCTTAGGTCATAAAATTAATCAAAATCATTTATTAAGTGAATTAGTTTTGTCTTTTCCAATGTGGGTTATTTTTGTCTCTGTGTTGAAGATTCATTCTATCGGTT
Source organism: Ceratothoa steindachneri (assembly GCA_963969495.1). NCBI lineage: Eukaryota > Metazoa > Arthropoda > Malacostraca > Isopoda > Cymothoidae > Ceratothoa > Ceratothoa steindachneri. The sequence goes on from OZ018326.1 coordinate 156,860,045, forward strand.
TCAAACTTGCAAAGTGTTATTGCAAGCTTGCATCAAACGTTATTTAAGAGGGGTTTTTGATTTAGCGATTCGTAATCTCGAGTACCTCAACCTAACATCCTATTGTTCCCAGCCCGTAAGCAGGGAGGGGAGGGTCAAATTTAGGCTTCTGAATAGTGATTTAGAGTGCGAATTTGCTCTTTAGCTCTTAAAAACCTGCGGAGGGGGGTACCTAATATTTACGGTTGATTGGTCCAGTCCTTGTGATTCCTGTCTCTTTATTTTAATTATGTCCTCTCATTGGAGCATGCAAAGTGGTGTCGGTCATAACGTGATCAACCATGCTGAAGCTGACATCTGGAAGATTGAGTACCCTTCCGGCCCCAACACAAGCATGTAATTCTGAGGCTATATATCTTCCAAACATTTCACTTCTTTTTTTACCACTTTCTCTACAGAGATCTCCCTACAAATTTTCGGCATGAGATACTCTCGTTGGCTTTGGGTTTATTTTTTTAGTCTTCCTGTAGAGGGGGAGAAATATCATCACCTTGTGAAATCTGCGCGTCATAAGTAACCTGATGTGACCTCATTTGTGCGTAACTTGTGCGTAGACGTTGATTTGGAAACTTGTCCTGATATGTCATAAAGTGATTAAATAACCTTGGATCAGATCTAGTATTTACCAACACCGAGCCTTCCTAAGGCGACCTGTTCTATCTCGTCTCCATCTCTTATCTTCTCCTGATCTCCATCACCTCTTCTCATATTTCATACCTTAAAGCACAGACGCTAAAATCGTCTATAAAAATTTCAGTTATGTTTCGTCAAACATTCTAATTATTTCCTAAAATTTATTTTATTTTTCTATTTTTTTTCTGTCCTACCCTTTCTTTTATTGTCACAACTGTTGGAAAATACATGTTTCAACCTCTCTCCCAGTATTTTTTTTCTTATTTTTCATTCTAAAACTAGTCAGAAATTCAATCGAACAATTCACGAATGATTCCTCCCTTCCGACGTGTTGCCATCTCTTTTGAATTTCAAGATCACCTTCTTCCCTCCATTTGGACATTTTATGTTTTCTTCAACTAAATTTAGAAGTGAAATAACTCAAAATGCCGTTAGCTAGCATGTGAAAATGATAAAAATGTACCAGCGAGAAATAACTTTAGTATTACTAATTCCACATATTCCATTACTTGGCTCAGCATTACTAAATATCGCTATACTGAAAGGCGGCTCATTTTCTCGGTTTAGAATTTAATTTGGGGGCTTATAGGATTTTCTTTGGCTCGCGTGTGATCTTATCGGTAATTATGACTTATAACTATGTTTCATATATTTTTTCCTTGTTTATTAAAGCATTGTTAAATGATTCTTTGAAAAATTCAAGATGGAATTTTCAGACTTTTCTGTAATTAAGTAAATCATAATGATCGAAAAAGTCCAGACTGAGGAAAGCTAATTAGGGAATGCTAAGGAAAAAAGATAATTAAGAAATATATATAAATATAAACGAAGTGTTTATCCAACTGTCTTCATGCTTTAGCATAATAGTCATAGTTTGTGGGAATCTAATATCAACGCTCAATGATTTTATTTACCCTCGGTATCTCTACTCACCTCCCACATTAATCGATTTTACTGAGCTACAATAAAAAAAACTCTGTCCTGCCGTTGAGGACAAGAATTTTTTCTCTCCCTTAGAAAACTCCTCGACGGAGTTGATCCATCATACGTTCTTAAGACAATGCATGAAACCCTCTTTCCTTTATTTTCCATTCGAAACAAAGTTGGTGAGTTTCATGGTATTCACTCGATTCAGACAACCTTGTTCATTCTCTGCAACCAGTGAAAACGATCTTCATATTGGTTCACTGCAAATAAAGCATCTTAAGACTTTCCAAACTCCTACCAGAAAATCCATCAATAGTATAGTATGGTAGACAGCAGCTAGCATTATTTAGTAAACTTTTTAGAGTTATGGACAAACACTCCCAAACCACAAGAATCGGCTAAAATGCATTGGAAGTTGTGAACGAAACAGCCAGCTCCTGTCACTCGAAGGGTTCCTATTCATCTTCATGAAAAGGGTCTTCCTTACCTGTCAAAAATAACACGACTGAAGTCTTTACGTTACCCTTTTCGAGACTAATCTGTATGAGTGGAACTTTATCACCTGCCGCCGAAGCCTACAGCCAATATTCATTCTCTCTTCATCTAACATGATTTTAACATGGTGAATAATTACTTTATCGCTTTCTTTCACACTTGCTGTAAACTCTATCCCAATTAATCCCCCAATCCCAGTTACCTACCCAGCTTAGAGCCTTTTTGTTTCCCTTCGGTATTACATGAGGTTTGACAAAGTGGTGAGGCTTAGAATTCATTTTAAAAATCTCCCAAATGTGTATAAGAATGTGCACTCCCATATTCTCTAATATCTATTCTATCCACTCTCACTTTACTCATTGTCTCACACGACATAACTATCTGCCCATACCGTAGAGAACGCTGATACATGATCTTTAGCTAAAAATACAGACATTCCACTTTTGACCATTATGGTGGCAAATATTCCCTTTATAGCCATCTTGAAACATGACTAGAACAAGTTCTGAACATATTTCTGAATTTCAACAAATTTTAGTATCAAGAAAGAAACATAGATCTCATATGCATTTTATTATGAAGTTGAGTGTGCTGAATTCCAATTTGGTAAAAAAAAAATTTCATCACGTAACAATTTCGTGTAAATTGCCGATTAAAATAATTATGCAATTTATACCGATTTCCACGATACCATAAATGTATTTCGCTCTCAAAGTTAGACTAAATGTGTCCATTTTAATTAATTCATTGATATATAATGAATCAGCATGTTTGTTAGCATTATATAATGTATTAACCTACATTTTAGTATTTACTTCTTCGTTTGTAAGCCGTCTCAGGTGTGTCACGCTTCAGGTTCCAGCAGAAGTCAGCCAGTATAGAAGGGCTCCAGTTTCCTTTATACCTGTTTTCCATTGACACTATATTTTGATGGAACCTCTGTCCATGTTCATCATTCACATCTCCCGCATTCTCTGGGAAGAAAGACACTTAAGAATGAAGAAAGTGTATCTTCAGTGACATATTGCATCCAAGATCTTGGTAGCGCTTGATTAGGCTATCCACTATACGTTCTCGTTGGGCCCCTTGGTGCTTTCCCAGAAGTCCTTTGCTTACATCTTTGAATGCATGCCAGGCCGCTAGCTCAGCTTCATCCATTTTAGCCTCGAAGTCCTCATCAGCTCTCAGTTGACGAATCTTAGGGCCTACGAATTTGCCTTTTTTAATCTTGGCATCACTGATTTTAGGGAAGATCACTTTGAGGTACAGAACTCATGGATTGTTATGTTGCAGTGCTTTGGTAAATTGCTTTATTATGTCTATTTTTATATACAGTGGTGGAAAAATTATTTTCTCCTCCTTAACTAGTGGCTCATAAATTTAATTATGGCATCCAGGCGTCATAGTTTCCTGAGATGGCCATTCTGAGCGTACATAACATTCTGATCTGGCCCTACTGTCCCACTTGCAAAGGAAGCACATAAACTCGGTGTATCCAGTTTTTTGCCCATTAAATAGGGCTAATACTTTTTAAGTCCGCAAAAATTATCCACTCATGCTTCTTGTAACTTATGCGGTCTAGAATAAAAGCAATGGTTACATGTCTCTCTTAAAATGACTGAATGAGCAACTGGAGCTGAAGGCATGGTGTTCCCAATGTGCAACAGAACAGCTTTTATTGTGTAAAGGGATGCATTTATGAATAACTACTCATTTGGTTCATATGTAAGCTTAAGGCATTGAATATGGCTATGATATCATTACAATAAGTCAAGTTGTCTTCAAAAGTGAAGAATTGCTGTAGATCGCAGAACGCTTCCTAAATACTGTAATTCGAGCATGTTCATCTAACAGGTTCCATTGTTGTAGAAATGAGGCCAGGAGTTCACTCTTGCTTAGTAAGTGTTAGATCACGAATTAGATCATTGAGTTCCGGTTGGGTGATGACGTGTGGTTTCTTGTCAGATTCAAGCTGTGCCACATATGGTGTATCGTGAGATTCTGAATCGTCTGAGTTGCTCGAGTCATCGCTTGGTAGTTCAGAGGGCGGCTGTGGTACAGGAATAGCGCTTGAATGTCGAACTGGGCGAATAGCAGACTGACGATCTGGATACATGATAGATTTCTTGCGTTTTCTGTTGTGATCTGCAGTGAAATAAAATAAAATCAGACTCTCTCTAAAACTGGATATTAGTGGATGTGATCACTTACAGAAATAGTGGAAGTACAACATAGTATGTATTTCGGTCATTTTAATTGATACATCTCTTGAAAATATATTAAAGTTCAGAAAATAAAACACATTGAATAACCACTTTTAATATCTGTTAAAAAGAAGTAGCAATCCGTTGAATGGTCCTTTGGCTCCCTCCAGACCATTGGTACGCCAAACATGAGGCCAGACCCTTTGCCTTTCACCCAGGCAGAAAGGGAACTTGTACACCTGACACAACATGTGTGAGGTGCCCAGCGTTTTTCTTGGTCACCCACTTTACATCCAAAGTACAGCTCATAAAGTTTCTTTACATGTTTAGTAAACGATTTCTTGTATTGTCTTAATGTAACTGATCCACAGATATAACATAAACTGTCTGGGGAATTTTTGCATTCTCTAGGCATTTTATGTCTCCTGTAACGAAAAAACACTGTAGTAAGTGAAAAATAATATAAATAGTAACAGTAACGAATATTAAATAAAAAGTAAAAATAGGAAGCATTTATAGTAAGTTACAAAATTATCATGCTTACTTAACAGCTACCACGAATATGGACCCATATAACTATCAAATAAATTTCATAGGTTAGGTTGACAAATACCTCAAAATGATATCAAAATCCGTTTATAACTTTTAGAGTTGCTAGTTTCAGTCCAATCTTTGTATTCTTTCCCTACGGAGTGTATTTAACATAAGTAAAATGGTAATTTACGAGAAATTGGAGGATCGCAGAAAGAGCCGGATATTATTTTAGTGATTTACGCAAAATATACCCCTAGAAAAGGTTATTCTCATTTCCGTTTTTACCTGCGGCGAAGCGCCAAGTCTAGGCGTCGCTTTTTTTTTTTTAAAGGAGTAAAGTTCAAATATACCCATTTTGAGCCATAAAAGGACTCATATGACCATCGTACATATGGTTATTCACCCTGGAGATTTCAAATCTGCCATCGGATTTGGCGCTGAGTGCCGCCATCTAGTGGCTAAAGCCTCATTTAGCCATTCAAAGGCACTTGTAAGTGATTTGAACCATGGGAACCATCAATGCAATAACCATTTATCATCTTAGCACAAAACGCCGCAGGTCATTGGAAGCATTTTCCCTCTTGTTCTTCATTGTTGCACACCGTTTTTACACCTCTTTGGAAATGAGAGAAAATGACCCAGTGAGGAGGAATCTTGGATCATCCTAATAATATTATCGACCTACCACGGATATTGATGGAAGGGTCAAAATATCCTAAACTAACCTACAGGGTCATCAGGAAGTCCTATCATCTCCTGTAAATATTGTTTGAAATTTCTATATCAGATGCCTGACACGAGCTCCTACAGTTTGGAAAAGAGGCTGATTGCAATTGTATGCGCACATGATCGTGTGTATGATGGCGTTCATACAGACCATATCGATGTGTGACAGTGCAATGAAAGTGAATACATTAAAACCAGTACAGGTGTTTGATATTATTTTAGTGTTCCTCTATTATTCTTATTATTTTTTTTGGGGGGGCAAGACTTTCAGACCAGCCCTGTAGATTAGTAGTATGGAAAACGGCACTGTACGCAGTGATGGTATGTGGTCAGTATAGCCATGAGTACCCACCTACACCCTGCCTCGGGCACGCCTGGAGGACGCTCCTCATCCACGCCAAGCAAGTGGATACAGAGTTGGATTTCTAGCGTCGAGGCACGTGTTAAATCCCAGCGAGCGCGGAAATAAAACATTCAGAGGGGTTATGAGCTTACCGCCCATTGGTGGATACACTGATTCTCACCCCCGTGGGCGATATAGGTTACACGCATCACCATATACATAGCCAATCACAACACCACTATCATTTCTCCCCCTGTCTTCATAGTATAATATACCCACTCTTCCTTATGGAGGCACACATCCGCCATATACGTGTGCCCCCCTGAGGTCACGAAGAGTCCCACCTAAAAGCTGGTTGATGTTAAAAGTGCACAATACCACACCGTTTTCTGGTGCCATCGGACTCACCATTGATTGTCATTTTGATCTTTATGTGTAGTTCATTATCCGGTCAAGGAATTCTGTCCAGGATGCGAGGAACAAATTAAACTAACTACCGACTGAAATTACACAAAGGTATTATTATTAATCTTTATATTACTTTTATAATGTCATTATTACTATTTTTCTCCAAATCAAGAAGTGAAAACCAAGTTTATGAAGAAGTTTAAAAAGAAATGGTGAGGTTAGGAAATATAAATTGTTTATGTACATTTGATTAACCTAAGAGGAGACTACTTGGTCGTCTGGGACAGCAAAGGTGCGCAACTCTTCAACCTAGAATAAACTTTATTTTTTAATTTGTCACCGACAAATAGGGTAGTTTACTCTTAATTTCTTTAGTTATTAACAGGTCATAAGTATTGTCTATTCGTGTGTATCTGTGAGTAATTGTTAAAAAAAAATAATCCTAAGTGAAGTCGCCATCTTCTTGAATATTTCCTGTTTCATTCCTTGTGATATTTACTCATCGCTGGAGGAGTTGATCCATTATAAGTTCCGAAGTAAGAATACTTTGTGCTGACTTGTTTCCGCAGAGTTTCCAATACTCCCTGCATGGAGTCTGTTGTTCTACTGATTCTTCGCATCTTTGACACTTTCGACTAACCACATCATTTCATTTAGTAATTTGCTTCCACTACCCTATTACAACTTTGATGAGATTTTCCCGTTTGGCTTTCATAGCAAGACAGTGGCGAATCAGTTTTCCTACATTCAACACCGCTTTCGTCGAGCTAATGGAGCTATCTGTTTTCCATTCTAATGGTTCTCGATCTTTCGACAGCCTTCGATACTCTCTGTTGGGACGGCGATCGGGATCGGGATAGTATAAGAGGTGAAGGTGTAGGAGAGAGATAAAAATGTAGATATATTATGTGTAGTGTGTGTGTGTATTTGTGTTTATGAGATGGTTATGAGTGAAGGGTGATATATGGCGATGATTCGGTGAAGGTGATAATGATATAGTGAATTGTGCCAGGTTGCCTGGCAAACGATTTTGTTTTGCATTTATTTTGCTTTGAATTTTTTTTTTAGGTTTGTAATTTAAGCATTCGAGCCTTTGTTATCAATTTTTTCTATGAGCTCTTTATTTTTGGTTTTATATATTTTGGGGTTGCTCTTTTGCACTTTTCAGTGGTTTTGTAGTTCTATATTTATATATTCTTTATATTTCCTTCTTTGTATTTCTCAGTACTATTTTCTGTTCGTATTCTCTTTAGTGTGCTATTCTTCTTTGGTTGTCAATATCGGTGTTTTTTTGTTCGGTAGGTCACTTTGTGTTATTTATACATTGGGTTTACATTCAACGTTAAATTCTCTTTGCTTCTGTCAAATCTCATCCTGTATTTTATCTGAGGGATTTCATTGTTTGGTGCGACTATTTTGTTTAGTTCTTCCTGGAGTAAAGTTTCATTTAACTTTACCCGCAGGTTTTTGGCTCTTTCGTGGAGTACAGTATTGATAGGTTCAAGTTCGGTTCTTCTATGGAGTTCCTCGGATGTTATTCGGTCCTGCCTTCTTTTATTTTCAATGAATCTCGTTGCCCAGTTTTGTACTCTTTGGACCTTTCGTATCTGATTTTTACTCAGCATTTGAGTAGGTATGGTCAGATATAATAATTTAGAACGGACGAGGGCTGTATATAATTTTCCTTTATGCTTGCTTGAAAGGTTATGAAATCGTAGCAGCGTTGACATTGTTGCTTTTGCTTCATTTACCTTTTTTGACAGGTGGGAGACGTTCCCATTCGTCGTTAGCTTGAGTCCGAGGACTCTCCCCTCCGTGTTGTAATGGTATCCTCCCTCCTCGACTCTAATTGTAGCTGTTATCCTTCGATTAATTGGAATAATGCTGAATTTGTTTGTGTTTGTTTTAATTTTGTTTCTTTGTTCCCAGTGTCTTCTGAAGTAATCTTGCAGCTCTGCGTTTTGCTGCACTTCCCTTTCTTGCACTTTGATCTTTATTATTCCTTTTGGTTGGGTTCCTCGCAGTCTTTGAATTTGGGTCCAAAGTTTTTGGAGATCCCTTTCAATGTCCATTTTTCTGATTATATTATTCCATACTTTAATTGCTTTTTCTTTTATCATTATCCCCAATTCTCTTCTAATGGTTTTTAGCCTGTTATATTTTTCCATCGTATTACCCAGATCCGTTATTTCTCTTTTCAATATTTTAAGTTCCTCTATTTTTCCTTCAATTTCATCGCCCCATCTCGGTGCAGGGAGGGTTCTGTATTCTATTTTAGGTGCATACATTGCGTCGGCTTCTATTATTTTTTCACTTATCTTCTGTATTTCGGCCTCTATTACGTTGATTTCTTGGTTGTTGGGGGTTGTAGTATCTATGGTGCTTAAGTATTTATATTTGGCCCAGTCGCTTCCGCTGAGTGGTTTCCTTTGTGGTATCTTAATTTGGATAGGAGAGGTGGATATAGTTGTGACCATACTTCGGTGGTCAGATGGGGTTGCGGGCCCGGGCTCGGTGTGGTGATTGATGGAAAAATTGGGGTTGGTGAGAACTATATCTGGGGCAAAAATCTCATCGATCGATCGATATATATATATAGAAAGAATAGAGAGGGATCTCTGTGTAACACAGGCGATCAGGTTAGTCGCAGAGGAAAAGGGTACGGAAATAACTTGAAAGGGGATAGGAAGAGTTGATAGCTCGGTGGCTAGACATCGATGCGTGGTGTTGTTGGATGTGCCTCGGGGTGTTCATGACTGGACGACGGTTAGGGGAGGAATCAGGAAGGAGGTCGTGTTTGCATAGTCAGAAACGCGTTATTCATGATGCTCTTAACTTATGCGTAGAATGGTATGGGTTGCGTGTGGTCATGGGCTGCGGGGTATCGCAGTGCCATCGCAACATACAGTCTTGAGTGTAGTGCGGTGCATACTGGGTCTCTGGCGAGTTGCCCGAGTTGTTTTGTGAGTCTAGTGTGAGCGTATGTATTGAGGGGTGCTAACTTGTTGTTGTCGTGTAGTGTGGACATTCTCGCGTACATGGGATAGCGGCAAACGCGCTTCAGAGTAGAGTTATGAATGCGCTGAGCCTTCTTCTGCCACGTGACATTCGCAGCTACGAGTGACAGTGGGTCGTACGTGAGAAGATGTCGCACGAGTGTTTTATATAGGTGTAACTGTAGTCTCTTGCCCTCAGGGTAGAATCTGTGCAGCATTTTGTTTGTGCGTGCGGCTCTTTGCTTGTATTTTGTGCTGGTGTATATTGAACCTAAGGGACTTGTCAAAAGTTACCGCAAGGATTTTCGTCTGTTGTGTGTAGTCGAGCCTTTCCAACGGAGTCCCTCGTGCCACACCTTACCAAAGGCCTTCCCCACGTCCTTGCTGATGGAGAGTGTCTTTTGTCTTACCTGACGTTTATTTTGTATTCTGTCGTGAACGATGGTAACAGCCGCCTGAGTGGACTGGCCCCTCCTGAACCCAGATTGGTGGGGGGAGAACCAGTCCCTCTCTTCCAAGTAGTCTCGTAGGCGGCAGTTGATCATACGTTCAATTATTTTGCCTAGGTTCTCTAATATAGCAATAGAGCAATAGGCCTGTAATTGTTTGGGTGTTTGGGGGTCTTTGTTCATTTTGTGTAGAAGTATGTTGTGAGAGACTTTGGATATTTTGGAAAAGTGGCCTAAGGCTAGTGAGGCGTTGAATAGGTGTGTAAGTGTAGGGTATATGTTTGCAGGGAGGTTGTGTATTAATGCGGCTGGTAGTCCGGAGGGGCAGGATGCACGTTTTGGGGTTGTTTTAATGTAGTGTTTTGTTTCCTCGGCGGTGATGGGAGTGGTCAGTGTAGATGTGTTGTCGAGCAGCTCCATTCGTATTAGGGGGGCGGGCCTTAGCTCGTAAGCGTGGGCCCGACACTACTACTGGACTTCCTAGAATTGCTCTTGCTCGTGTGTTCTGGGTGGGTTGTGTGTGTACTGTGTCCCAGTGGGACCTAAATGCGTCGAGGATGACGTTGGTGTCTGTGAGTGTTTGGTTATTTACTTGGAGGGTGATGAGTTTGGGTGGATCGGTCCCTAGCATCCTTTTTACGCGCCGCCAAAAGAAGGAGGGGTCAGTGCAAGGAGTCTCGTCCGCGATGCGGACGACCTCTCGCCACTGTCGGTTCCTATCTAGTTGCACGTACTGTAGGATGCGGGCACGTAGGTGAGTGATGTTGTGTTGTCGTGGGCCTCTGGTGTAGTGATTGTTGTACTGTGTGATGAGTCTCTAAGTGTGTATGGAATATGTGAAGTGTTTTATACATGTGCAGGTTTTGTGTGGTGTGTGTAGGTCGCGTGCTGAGGTTATAGTGTTCATGATTGAGTACCAGTGGTCGTCTAACAGATCTGGATTGTGTGGTACAGTTAGAGGTTTTGTGGCGTATTTTTTGTTGTGTGTCTCTTGAACTCTTCCCAGTTCGTGTTTTTAAAGCCGAAGAAAGGTGGTGTGGGTATGAGTTTGGGACATGTGGATATGATAAGACATATCCGTATGTGGTCAGAGAGTACGTGAGGACCCGGTGAGATGTGAGTGTAGAAGCGTGTAGCGTGGTCGTTGCGGAAGACCACGCCTGGAGACGTGGTTACTCCACGAGTCCCGAAGAATGTGAGGAAGGCCTGGCTGATATGCTCGCAGTGATAACGCGGCAGGGCACCGGCCAGGTACCTTCTTGCTTCATTCGTGGTGTTTGAAAGGAGTGTTGGGTGGGAAGCGTTGAGGTCCCCCGCAAAGAAGATAGGTAGGTTGTGGTTTGATAGATCCAGGAGTGGGACTTCTATGTTTAACTGTAGGCGTGGTGGTCTGTAGTGCGTGGCTACTAGGATGGGGCCGGAGCTTGTCTGTACCTTGCAGGCTAGAAAAGAGTCATCGCGTGTTTGAATGAGAGAGTGGTGTATATAGCGCGTTATTAGGTTCGCTGATCCAAGTTGCGGCGCTTGTGGAGTTACATACCGAGAACAGCCTTAAATACGGCGGCCTCAGCAACTATGTGAGTCCACGTGCAAGCCATGCGTTTTCGCGCATCTCGAGCCCGAAGTTCATAAGCCTCACCAAGTTTTCGAAGATAACAGATCACTCCAAAGCATCCCAAAAGCCTCCTAAAAGAATGGGTCTTTCTCCCCCTCAAGTTAATATGGTGACGCATACAAAAAAAATGATTTACAAGGAACAAATCTCTATGATACGCTCTACGAAGTTCTCAGACGACATTAGAAGGTTTTAGAATGCATCAGCTTCACCACGCTCGCAGCAGCCTCCTACGCGGAACATCGCTCCCTCTCCTAGTATTCTACTAAATTCGTTCATCCTTGGTTTGAGCAGATTAAGAACTTCAAGAAATCTCGGGCACATTCATACAGTCTTATACGTGAGTTATAATCCGTCGGCGACACTCCTCGCTTTACTCATCGTTTCTTGGCTCCAAGTAAATCTCTTGGACTCTGCAATCTCTTGCCAGCTCCTCAACGAATGGGCAGTGTCTGAAATCCCCTTGACAAGATGATGAGCCACTCCCTTCGCAATGATTCCCGCGTCGCTCGACATCTCCTTAAGCAGCCTCTTCTTCACAATTCTCAGCAGCACAACTGAGTCATCTCAGAAATTTTAGTCAATAAGAACAACACTCCGCCATGTCGTGTTGTTGTTCGCCTGTTTTCTTTTACTCTTCAACTGAACCCGACTAGGCCATGCAAAATTTTATAAATAATACCAAGATATGAATCATGACCGTACAAATTCACCTTCTGAATTTAGAGAAATGGCTTTTGCTCTCTCTTTAAACACCACTTCAAATCTCTCTTGTTTGCTACCTCCTTGAACATAACGCACTTGCCACTTCCCTGAAATTAAGGCAAAATGCCACTTTCCTTTACCTTCGTATCGGTGAGTAAATGCAATTCAACTACATGCTTTAGAATTTGAGTAATAAATTACTCTTTGTGAATATGTAATAATGATTTTTTTTTTTAATTCACATCACAAAATGAACATTTCAGACACAAATTTAAAAAAATTGCCTCAACAGATCAAAACCCAAGATAAAAACTATTTGAATTTTAGAAAATGATCGAGATTTCATATATATTTAAATATTTTCAATTGTATATTTTCTGTTTGTATTTTTATAATCAATGTTAAAAATATATTAATCGAATTATATACGCAACTTTTCCTAACGGCTAATATTTATGAAACTTAAGAGAAAACGTGATATTAGTGGAATTGAATGGAAGAAACGAAAAATAATTTCATCTCACTTTACACGGCAATAATTTCGGCTTACTGCAAAACACGGTTTACCTGGGCATTTACTGAAATATATTCGTGAATCAATAAACAAACCATTGCTTTTCATTTAAAAGCCACGTCATTATCCGAAAAATTATTATAATTAGCATTTTTATCATCAAAGTTACCAAAACTTTCGCTAAAGGAAAGTTAATGAGGGAGCACTCTTCCTTTTAATTCGTCTCCATTTTTTGTGAAACTGACTTTTCATTTCCGCTTTAACAAAGAACGAAACACGAACAAAGAAAGTTTACGCTTCGGAACCTTTGACAAAAAAAGTGTAATTCATTGGATCACATGTACATATCTATCTTCTGTTATTGTACCGAATACAGGTAGATAGAAACGAATATGGCATACTTTCAAAATAGAAACTAGCGATGTACTCATATTTTACCGTATTATATGTCCATGACGTTTATCATTAAAATCATCATCATCATCATCATCATCATCACTAACTCTATAATTTAAGAAGGGGATTTTTTTGACTATTTGAATAATAATTTCATCTTAGTTTGGTTATGACTTATGTTTTTTTTATAAAAGTTTTTCTAATAATTCTTTTATAATATCAAAAACAAAATGGTGAAGTTCAGAAATAAATATAAGTATCGAAAATTTGTGAATTTTTTAAAACCCAAAGAATTACAAATGGTGAACTTCAAAAAAATTATTTTTATATATCTTCTATAAATCTATATTTTAGCAACGGGATATTTTGAAAGGGGGAAAATTTAGTTTAGAGTTCCTTTTTATAATTACCAGGCAATGGCTTCGCTTTGCTACTAAGATTAAAATTTGAAATCTAAACAAAAGCCGCCATGGTTAAATTTTTATAAATTTTCTGAACTTTGCCAATTATAATAATTTTTAAAAGGTACTCTAAACTAAATTCCCCCCCCCCCTTTCAAAATATCACGTTGCTAAAATATAGAGTTATAGAAGATATATAAAAATAATTTTGGGGAAGTTCACCATTTGTAATTCTTTGGGTTTTAAAAATTTCACAAATTTTCGATACTTATATTTATTTCTGAACTCCATCATTTTGATTTTTGATATTACAAAATAATTATTAAAAATAACTGATAAAAAAAACATAAGTCATAACCAAACTAAGATGAAATTCTTATTCAAATACTAAAAAAAAATCTCCTTCTTAAATTATAGAGTTAGTGATGATTATAATTAGTGAAGTTCAGAAAATTTATAAAAATTTAACCATGGCTGCTTTTTTTTAGATTTTAAATTTTAATCTCATTAGCGAAGCGCAAGCTCCTCCCGGAGGGGGAAGTGGCGAAGCCATTGCCTGGTCATCGTTATACAAATACCATCAATTTCATAAATCTCTCCTGTTTAAAAATATTCTTACCCGCAAAAAAGAATAAAATTTAATCTTTTTTGTGTGTTCCTTGTACAAATTTCCTTGCTTTAGTAGGGTGAAGCTTACTTTATACATCAGTCAATGGAGTGAATGAAAGCAGTGTGAGAAATCATTTTCGAGTTTGAAAGTGGAGGAGAGAACTTCAAATTTGGAATTTTTCCTGTAAGTTTTAATTCTCAGATTGTTTTATTCACTGAACAAATATGTACTTTTGCTTTGATTCACCTCGGCGACCACCGAAAGCTCGGAGTGAATTTGTAGGACGTTTATTTCATACTCTTTCACATAGAAGGTTGCAAAGAAAGATATTATTTTGTGCTTTAATACAGAGAAAATAAGCAATTAAATGATATTAATTAAATATACGAAATATTTTAGTTATACATAAAAGGTGGATTATGCAATTTGACGGTAGTTCCTAATGAAAATTAATTTTCTAATTTTACTGTTTTTATCTCTTTCGCTTTATACTCTGTGAATTGATAATTATGCTCTTCATCGCAGGTTCAAGTTTAGTTTGTGAACACGCCGGGTGAATTAAATGGTCTTTGAGTTTTGTGAAGCTAAGAGGAAAGTAAATTGTAAAACGTGTGGGGCAATGGAAGAAGTAAGCTTCGATTGGAGAAGTAGGCTTCGTAAAGTCTCTCTCGACGAAGAATAAAGAAGTAAAGTGATTAGCGGCAGCCTTTGACCTTGACATGAGGCGAGGGTCAGTTAGCAGACAACTGTTACAATGTATACCAGTGGGAGATTAGAAAAGAGTCTCAGAGGAAAGTTATTCTTCTCTGCTTTTAAAAGAAGTAGATGAACTCTGGGTTGACTCGATTGGACTTATCTGGTGTCTTTCTGACAATTCATTTTTACATACTTCCTTTTAAAATGGGGGAGTCTGACATTTCCACTATTTGGAGAAATATTTCATACGTATGGAAGTTGCTCCCGGCAGAAAGAGAAGGGAGATAGGAGTGCTCTTATCTTGAGAACCACGGAGGAGGTTCGTTCTCTCTCTCTCTCTCTCGCTTCAGACACAGGCTAAAGCTCAACCGTAAATTTCCCTTAGTCCCACTGTAAATCTCGTGTACGTGGAGGCAAGTTGTCTAGGAAATGCACGTGGCCAAGCTAGTCAACGTTGCTTCTGCTCAAGTTTGATCAGCGGCATCTGGCGGACTTTACATGACTTCAGGGTTTGTGCAAGCAGTTTGCTACGGACTGTTGTGACGGTTGCATTAACCTGGCTGCACTCTATCCATTCATGTTGCAGGCGCAGCTAGACTGCAACATGCTGTGGACTGATTTTGGATCGTCCAGAACGAGGACGATCTTGAATGTCTCGAATTCTCAGATCCTATTTGACACTTTTGTAACACCGGAATGGGATCCTTCGACACTCTAGGTGATTTTTCGACAGCTGTGAGCCTCTTCTTAATGCATTTCTTCTATACGGGTTAAAACTGTCCTTCAGGATAAACTAATGTCCTCAAACCATCTGACTTTTTCAGTTTTTTAAATTTTCCAACAGCCACTATACACTCTTTAACAAACTCACTCTAGACATGTGGTCCCAACTTCTATGCAATGATATCACACACTTCATAACTTACTTGCGTTGGGAAAGTATTTTCATTAATCTTTTTTAGACAAAAATTGAAAACCAACCTCTGTTTGCACAGATTCTTTTTAAAATGCTACTTTGTCTAAACGCACAGCCTTTTCAAGTTTTACAAACTCCCTATACTTAGTCAAGATTATTTTATGCACTGCAACTGAATCTCTACAAATAAGACACAAACTTTCCATTTACTTCTAAAAAAAATATTTATCTGTTCATTTTTCATCAAACAAAAAACTTTCCCTTGCAACTTTTCTTTGTTTACTGGTACGAGTACTAGCCATTTTCAAGTGATTTTTATTTGTTTTCAATTTCATAAAAATACGTACTCAATTTTCGGACACCGGGTACAGGGTGTTAGAGTGTTCAGGATACATTTGACGGTTTGCATAAAGGGAAAAAATGCTATATCTAAAAAAAAGTATTTTAAAAGTTTAAAAATATCAACTCGATTATTGCTGGGAGATAACAGTTTATTCAAAATAGCCACCCTCAGCTTCCTCCACGCCCTCAAGACGGCTTCGAATCTTGTCGCATGCGTTCCTCACTTTGTCCCTGGGAAGATCTTCAAACACCTTGATCTTGTCCACCAGCTTGTTTTTGATGTTGCAGGCAGCGCAGTTGGTATCTTTCTCAAACGCGTCCCACACAGTAATTCATGAGATTAAAATCATGTGAATCAGGAGGCAAGAAAGTGGCGCTGATGAAGTCGTATAATTTCTCTCTTACAACCACTTCTGACTCTCTCCTGAGGTATGGCCTTCCAGCATCAACTATCTTCAGCCCGGGTTTGACTACAGTCTCCAGCAGCTCCACATAGCCGTCTAAATTGTGCCTACAACCCTGCTCAAACATTTAGGGTAGCTTGACGTCAGTCTGACTTGAGACACACCCAAAGAACATCACAGTTGGTGAGGAAGTTGGTCTTTATGATACATGGAACGTCGAACATGGATTGTAGGCAAGCCACTTGTTGTTATAGCTGTTATACAACTGGACCTGTGAGAAGTTCTTTTCGTCTGAGAAGAACCAAATCGTCCCCTACTCAACACGTTGCTTCAGCTTGGTCTTGAGCTTCTTTGACTTTGTCAAGCGATTCTTCTTTGTCTTGCTGTCAGAATTTTTCCTTTGCCCTTCCTGTACAAGTGGTAAGGAAGAGCTTCCTTCAGGATCAGCTCATGGTGGCGACTCCAACACTCATTTCTCTCACCAAAGCCCGAATTGCCTCGGTGAGTCAACCATCACCTTCTCCTGCATTCATTGGATGAGTTCCAACGTGCGGAAGCAGTCAGAGCGCCTGCTGTCTTCCTTTCTGCTGGCCAATGCTTTGTAGTCTCCGTTGCAACTACCTACATCACGTCACGTCTAAAAGCCTTTAGAGTGGTAATAGAACATTGATAACCGGTCTTGATGTCGAAATTTTGATACCCGCCGCTAATCGTCATGATGCAAGTAGCTTTTCCAATATTCATATGGCTTTCAGTCCTCCATGTCAGCTAACCTTTACTCAACTAATACTTTACTTTGTATGTTATCCAAACTGTTTCTGAAAAAAGAGACATTAAGAATCGTCAAACCTAGCCCGAACACCCCGTATATATAATAATGAACGAAAACCGTTGAAGACTGTTTGGGACGTTAGCGGGGTGAAAAGGGGGGAAGTGAAGAGGGACGGGGGAGCACTCTGCGAGGCAAGCGTCTTTGAACGAAAGGTGAAATAAACTTCCATGTACGGGACGCGAATGTATGCCTTTGAACTTGTCATTGCAACATATGAGAGAAAAGTAAACAAAATAAATGAAACGTGATATATTTCAATTTCTCACCTGAAAAAATTATAATTATTTATATAGCGGTCAACATCGAGGAATGGTATCCCACATTTAAAGTTTTTGCTGCTTTAACAGGAATAAAACAATGTAACATTTTAACGGTAAATTTGAAATATCACTGAACGATCGACTTGCCCGGCCATAAGTGACAAAACGAATATTCATGTAATCAGATGGACAAATGGTAAATCCTGATTGGCTCTAATAAGGGCGTGGTTATTACGTCATTTGCCATAGCCATGTTTCTTCCCTATGAGTTTTTAATTAACTTTGTACCCAATCGTGATGATTTCCTGTAAGGTGACATAGAGTAGCTTTACATTTTGCCTATTGATCGAGTTCACTTGATTTTTTTTCTCTTTCAAATTAAGATTGAGAAAAGCTGAAGGAAAGATACAGACTTATTATATGAGTAACCTTTGCAAACATAAGATTCGATATTACCATGGTCTTTATATTTTTTATCTTTATAGCTTGGGTTATTTATAATCAATTATATCTATTATTATTTAATTTAAACTATAAAGGGAAAACGAGACTCTACATAAGCTGGAAAAAATTATAAGTTAGGAAAGAGAAAATGTGTAGGAGGCAAATTGTAACCTATTTCTAACCTTGTTTGACAAAACGATTCAACACTTGACCCTGAGGATGTTTCGAGTGATTGGGATTTTTTATATAAAGTTGTGTCTAGTCTTACGCAAACGGGTTCAATGGAGCTTCATGTTAGGACACTGAAATGGTCAGAGTCGTTTATCGATTTTTCGCTGCTCCCTTTTTTTTACTCTTTTATTCTAGCAAGCCATGTACTTTTTTGCTCATTTATTGTAGCATCGCATGAACTTTTTTGCTCTTTTATAGTAGCATTGCATGAACCTTTTCTTTTTTATTGTAGCAAGGTAAGACATGAACCTTCTACTCTTTTATTGTAGCAAGGCCATAACATTTTGCCATTTTAGTGTAGCATGGCATGAAATTTTTTATTCTTTTATTGTAGCTTGGCATCGACATTTTTCTCTTTAATTGTAGCATGGTGAGAACTATTTGCTCTTCTATTGTAGCATCGCATGAACCGTTTTGCATTTTGGTTGTAGCATGGCATAAACTTTTTTTATATTTTATTGTCGCATGGCAATAACTTTCCCTCTTTTATTGCAGCATAGCAATAACCTTTTGCTTTTTTGTAGTTTGGCACGAACACTTTGCTCTTTTATTGTATCATGGCATGAACTTGTTTGCTCTTTTTATTTTAGCATGACATAGACCTTTTTTTAAGTATAGAAGATATAAAGGATGGCCCAAAATTTACTTCACATTTTTAAAAATGAAAAACACAAAAAATGGCAAATGTTCGGTAAATGACCAGCCAACTCAAGGCAATTTTCAGTTATTATTTGTTAATCAACAACCTCAAATTAGCTTGAGACAAGCTCCCAAACCTTTGGAAAATCCTTCTTCAAGCTCTAATGTTGCACATAAAGCTGTAGTCGCTAGTTTTTCTTGTCCCAAGTAGTTCATGAGAGAGTCTGACCCAAGACAAAATGGTCTCTAAATTAAAACTAAACACGGTTTTTAAGCAAAATTGAATATGAATTGAAACTAAATCAGTTAACACAATGGCTACTAATTTACCAGCCTGTGCGGGCTTCTCCTATACTTTGAATGAATATAGTTTAATTTAAAAAAAAAACAATTGGGGAGATTTTCTCTAAGAAAAATACAGTCGCTAATTTAAAAAAAAACCCTCTGTTTTTTAGCAAAGTTAAATATGAATTGAAACTAAATCAGTTAACACAAAATTAAATATGAATTAAAACTAAATTAGTTAACACAGTGACTACCGATTCGTCATTTTGTGCGCTCTGTTCCTATACTTTTAATGAAGTTATTTTAACTTTTAAAAATACCCACTTTTTCGAATTTTGTCCAAAAACACCCTGTTTTTAAGTAAAATTAAATATGATTTATCCACAAAATAGAGGCCAAACACTTTCTGAACATTTACCCCAAAATAATTTTGTTATACAATAAAAGTGGGTGATATATAAAATGAAAGCGGAGATTTTTAAGTTTTATTATTTAACTGCAAATCCTTCAAATGTTTTCCACTATTGTTAAAACAATGGCGGATTCTTTGCACCATATTTTCCATGACATTTTCGAATACATCAGAAGAGATTTTTTCGATTTCTTCAATGATGTTTTGTTTCAATTCTTTAAGATTATTAGGTTTATTTACGTATATCTTTTCTCAAAAGTATTTTCAAACTAAAAAATCTGGAGGGGTACAATTAGGTGTTCGTGGTGGATAAGAAACATCACCTTAATGTGAATGAAATTAACCGACCAGGGAAGGCTGTTCTTAGTGTTTCCATGGTTTCTCCCGCTGTGTGATATCTTTCCATCTTATTGAAACCACATATCGTGCATATCCAAATCTTCCATTTCTGGCAATAAATAATCTTATATCATTTCTCTGTAAGTGTCCCCCTGACACTGTCACCGTTTTTTCTGTCAGCATCCTCGAAGAAGTAGGGACCAATGATTTTCAAACAGGTTATGCCACACCAGACCGTAACTTTTGGCGCAAGAAGAGACTGTTCGTGAATTATCATGGAATTTTGAGCACAACAGAATCGGTCATTTTGTTCATTACTGTATCGTATCCAGTAATGTGAAAATGGGCTTCATCGGACATGATTAGATGCGAAGGAAAATTCGGATAATCTCTTAGTCACCAAAATGTGCGTGCAAGTTTCTTCTTTTCGGATAGTCTGCAATATTTAATCGTTGTTATTTGAATTTTGTGTGGATGAAGCTTCAACTCTTTTGTTAGGATGCGTTGCAATGATGTTCGGGAAATTCCTTATTGAGGGGAGCGTATCCTAGCTGACGTTTATAGCTGTTGGTGAACACTTGGTTAACACACGCTGAATGACACCTGCATTTCGCACAAATCTTGGTCTACCAGCACACTCTTTATCACCTTTAGTCTCGGATTCTCTGAACCTTGATACCATTGCAAGAATGCAATTACTCGAGAGCCTGTTTCGTTGAGTAAATACTGTTCTAAAGTCCCTCTGCACAGTAACAATTAATCCATTATGTTTGAAATAAGTTGTCACAATTCTTGCTCGCTGTTCTTTGCTGTATCTTGACATTATGAGTTAATAATTATTAGTCGAATATTATTATTTTTTATATTATTTATAAAAAAGCAAAGTAATTTTTGTGCCACAATAAAACTGCAAGATCTCTTCTTTCATTTTATATATCACTCACTTTTATAACTTAATTATTTTTTGTGTTATTAATTTTTTAAAAATGTGACGTAATTTTTGGGCTACTCTTTATTTTCGAATAAAGATCACCAACAATTGGCGAATTTAACCTTAACTAAATATGCAGTTCTTTATTGATTGCTAGATTGGGCACTTGTTAGACTTGGGTGAGGAGCACCTCTCAGGTATATTCACTGCACTGAGGTGACTTACCATTGTTGCAGCAACCGCACACTCAACCAAGTTTGATCATCCATTGATTCAAACAACTCTTCAAACCAAGTCGTTATGTAAACAAGATAAATTACATCAATATGTAAAAACTCAAATTTCGTCAGTAGGTACACAACAGAAATCCAGTCAGTATATTCACTGCACTGAGGTGACTTCTTATTGTTACAGCAACCGCACACTCAACCAAGTTTGATCATCCATTGATTCAAACAACTCTTCAAACCAAGTCGTTATGTAAACAAGATAAATTACATCAATATGTAAAAACTCAAATTTCGTCAGTAGGTACACAACAGAAATCCAGTCAGTATCTAAACTCTAGGAATCCCGTTAGTATGTAAACAGCATAAATTCCGTGACTATGTAAACAACAAAAATTCTGTAGGTGTGTAAACCCTTGAAATCTCATCAGAATGTAAACAACACAAATCCCTTTCATGTGTAAAAAACATATAATTGGTTAGTAGGTAAATAAACAACAGAAATCCTGTAATATGTAAACCCTAGAAATCCTGTCTGCATGTAAACTACATAAATCCCGTCAGTGAGTAAACAACAAAAATCCAGTACCCAACATAGATGGTCTTATGTATGATAACGCCTATTCTTTAGCACAACTATAAAAAAAACATACGCGCAATTCAAGATTATCACACTACAATCTCTCCCATAGATTTAAATAACACCCCAGAACCACGTGGTGCAACGCTATGGGGCGTCGGAATAATTCAGGAAATAATTAAAAAGTCGACATATTGAAGGAGGAGTTGAATATAGAATATATGTTCCAGTGCATTCCCGACTTTGCAGGGAAATACACTTGCATTAAAATAAATTGACTTGATTCTTCTTAAAATATAACTTTTTCTGCTAATGGTGGGGCTAAAAAAAAGAGGTTACGATTAAATGTTTCAACGGAAGATTGTCCTCTGGACGGTATTATGATTCAGGAGAACCAGGTGGAGGAGATTGATACAAAAATATACTTTCCTTTAATTTGGACAATTATTCCATTAGCAATATAATAAATGAGTATTTCCAGAGTCCTATTTGTTTGAGGAACAATCCAATTTCAAATCGACGAACAATCTACTTTCCTTTCCGAGGTAGAAAATTGTTCGGAATTTTGTGATTTTAAGTCTCACAATAGGTAAATTGTAGCCAAGACAAAGAGGAAGAAATATTGTAAAAATCACAATAGCAAAAGATTGCATACTAAAGGTTTATCTTAGTTCTATGGCTGCCTTTTCTTCTCACATATGTCTCTCTATAGAAAGTAGCCTTCCATTTAAGATAGCATGAAAAAACTAATGACGTTCTAAAGAATAATGATAGATTTGAATGCTATGTAATGGCTAGAGAGATTCCTATTCTTCGATCAATCATTAAGAGCATTTATATAAATAAATTCTGCCCTTGGAATTAGTAACCATACCTACTCTCTTGGAAAAATTATTTTTGTTAGCTACCACCACGATTGGAGAGACCTTTTTGTCATTCATTAGATAAAACAAAAAGATTAAGGAAAAAGTCGGTCATGCGTTGATTCGACGACTTCGTGGTTCTGAATGGTTTCACTCGAGATTGAGCCCAATTCCTCTCTTTTGTCGGGAGACCGAGAATTGCTCGTCTCACCCGATATGCCTGAGGCTTTCTCTCTTTTACTACACAAAGGCGTATTTTATGGAGGCCAAGAACTCAAGAGATAAGTGCAGGTCAATGCGTGTCAAAGGTGGATTCTTTCCTTGCACCCCACCCCACCCCCTTTCAACCAGTATTCCCCTTTCGCAAGTCCGTTGCCGTGGATACATGGAGAGGAAAGCAAGCGATACCATCGAACAACGGAAAAGGAACATTTTATCTCTGTTTCCCATCATTCTGTCGCAAATTCTGTTTAAAATTCCGTTAGAAAACTGCTCATAGTTTATCATAAAACAGTTATTTTTTTATGAAAATAATACATTCTTACAGAATTTATCACACGATTTTATACTTCCAGAGGTTATCTGCATATAATTTTGAGCAATGCCATTGATATACGTGATGGTTTATGGACCTTTCCTTATGAGGTGCTTTTGAGCACTTTGTATGTCGATGGCATGGTCCGTTGTTGAAGAAAATCCTGGATTTGTGGAATCGTTTGAGAAGAATATTTTTTTCAAACGCAGGTTTACCACCGACTTTCATTCTGTTTTAAGACGTTTCTAAGTGGGACTCGAACCATAAATCCCTCTACAGAATAGAGGAAAAATTGCACAAAGTGTACGAAATCGGGACAACTAATCACACCCGATGTAACTCAACTTCACTGAATCTAGAAGCGATGATTCCGTTCAGCTAACGCAGAAGGATTTGTGGGCGATATTTGTGTTATCGCAGTTCTCAAATTCAAGTCGTTGGTGATTAATTATCAGGGTCCTCGAATCCATTTCGATATTTTTTCGCTAACACTTTTAGCTATCAACAGTTTCTCGTTTTATTTTAGTGAATAAAATTAAAGTAAAATCACATTATTTTCATTTTCTAAGTCAGATTTATCCATTTTTCATCAACAACAATTTTCAACAATGTATATCTCAAATGTGGCACTCAAGGCGAACAATTAATTAAAAATATATTTAATACAAATACATTGCCAATGCCAACACCAAATTCGATCGGAATAAAAACATTCTAGAATAGAGTAGAGAAACATGATGTCAAAAATACAAAGAAAAATACACTAAAAATAAAAGATCCAACTAAAAAAGCTAAAAAGGAAGTAGACTGATGGACCAGATACAAATAATTACAGAAATAAAAATATCGAGTCTATTACCTTACTAAGTGATGTAATAACAGATTTCGTGTTATTTAAATTGAAAAAAACATTTGCTTGTTCTTCGTTTTTAAAAAATATTTATATTAGTTACTTTTTATCGTAAAATATTCTCCTCTCAAAAATAACGCATAAAATTATAATTACTATTCATTACAGTTCCCAGGTATCTTTCAAAATTTATTTGCTGTATGTCGTCGCATTCACATATGGATTAAAAATACTGCTTTACGTATCAGCGACGCCTAGCGGCAAGAAACAAAAAGAATAACAAAAGATAACAACAAACAAAACATATCTAATCGCAAGTTTGTGTCGTTATGAAACTAATTGCTCTTTACAATTAATAATGGGGGTTCATGACGTGCCGGTCATTCAATACCCTAAATGATGGCGAACAGGTGACAGTCAAGAAAAGCATACGGGCATTTCGGATCCCTGCCCACCGAAGACATCATTCTCTACTGAAGATCAGACAGTCGTATTGGATCTCTGCCACTGAATACATCATTCACTAGTGAAGATCAGACGGGCATTTCGGATCCTTGTTAACCGAAGACATCATTCTCTACTGAAGATCAGACAGTCGTATTGGATCTCTGCCACTGAATACATCATTCACTAGTGAAGATCAGACGGGCATTTCAGATCCCTGCCCACCGAATACATCATTCTCTAGTGAAGAAAGAGGTCATATTCCCAACCAATATGAGGAAAGACCAATGCTTGTAATGATCGACTCGACAGCCCAAAGTCGATGTAAATGTACATGGGATAATATAGAAAATGTGTGGATTGCAGAAAATAAACAAAATCATCTCGATTATGGCAACATATTTGCGACCAGTGTCGAAAAACGAGGCGGACAGGGCAGAGCACCACCTTTTCCCACTAAGAGAGGGAAGTTCATCCTTAAGAGTTTCTGCTTTCGTAGAATTTGCTCTTTTTGATCTCTTACATTGAGCCCGAATTTCCCCCCAATCTTTATCTTTAGCTACAATTTTTTTAAATTTTTCTATCTCCTCTCCCTCGTTGTTCCTATTCGTTTGGCCCCAAAAGAACTACTCCCAAAATCTGAACGCCCAAAGCACTTAGTCCCCCACAAAACTAGTTGGATAAAACACTTCGTCTCAAAATACCAAGACTCAAAAGAACTAATGAGAGAAAAAAGGATAGTAGCCAAAATAACAAGGAATTAAATAGTTCGTACATTGAGAACTAGTATCAGAGAAATTAAAACTAATGTACAAAATATAAAATAACGTCTTTGGGCAAAATCTTTTGTAGATATTTCGTTGTTTGCTTATCTTACAAAATTGAGGTCTTATTCTTGCATTTAATTAATTATTTAGTTTACGAATAGGTTAGGTTAGGTTAAGGATATAGTATGTTACGTAAGACTAGTTTGATAGTTTACTAAACAACAAATAAACTCTTCGGACAAAAAATTAGTAACGTGGTGTGTTAAAAATAGTTTAAGCTGCAGGGTGTGCATTGAACAGGAGAATGGAGAATGGGGAGGTAACTATTTGGGAGTGTGTGACGGGATTCATAGATTTCGCAAAGCTGGTATGTATATACCGGAATTTACAGGTCTATCTTAGCGTACAGTCATGCAAATATATCTGCAATATCCTAATATAGAGGAAATTCTAGCCAGAATTGTGACCAAAAGAGGATACTGAGGGACGGAACCGCCGAAGTGTTTCACGGCTTGTGGGTAGAATTGCTTTGCTTCAAAGCGGGTATTACTGACGAACTTCAACCCCGGTCTTTCAACACCCATTACTGAAAGAATACTCTATCGGGAACTGTATAGCATAAACATATGGAGCAGATTGGCAATCAAGAGGCCTTTGCTCACGTCTGTCCACAAATTTACCCGGATACAGTGGGCGAAAAGACGCAAACAGTTGAACATGGAGGACTGGAAATGCGTTATATGGTCAGATGAATCACGTTTCTGCCTGTATGTGAATGATTCTCGGCGCCATGTTCCCTTAATCATAAACCTCATGAGGGCTTCAAGGAAGAATGCGAGTAGAGTGCAGTTCAAGCTGGAGGATGTTCTGTGACGTACTGGGGCTGTTTTAATAATGCGCAAACGGGTCTTTTAGTTGAGGAAAACAACAATTTGCTCTAGTATACCTACATTAAGCTGTTAGACGACCAGGTTTTGCACTTTGCCCTTCCTCTTAACGCGAAACGTAACATTTCAATCCCTATCATTCAGAATAACTCCCTCGTCCACTGGGCTAGAAGTGTGAGTGACTGGCATAGTGAATATTCAGAAACAATCACGCATCTGGATTGAACCGCAAAATCAACGGATCTGGACCCCAGCGAAAATCTCTGGGACTAACTCGAACAACGTGTCAAACGTCACGGAAGTCATCAACACAATCTGGCTTAATTGCACAATTCTTTTTGAACATTGATGCTTTCTTTCTACATCCAGAGCATTATCCAGTCCATGCCACGTCGAATAGCAGCTGTTATCCAGGCTCATTGAGGAATTACACGCTATTAGGTACGCTCCCGTCTCAGGTGACTAAATATTTGTCACGTCAGCTTATAATTACAATCATTTAGATAAAAATTATTTCTTTGGCTCGGTTTAATTGCCTCCATAAGTGTGGAAAATTGGGAGCGTGAAACTTTAATTGGGTAGAGTCGGGGGAGGAATGGGGACGTAGAAGATTGTAAAATTCTGTCCTCTCCCTATATTTTTAGCTACACCATTCTTTCAACAAAATATTATGTCCCACTAGCAATTTTTGTTCTAGATATTTTGGGACTAGCTCTTCTTTCAGACTAGCTCATTTAGACTACCTTTTTGCGCGAGAAATTTGGGGAGTAGCTCTTATAATCGTTCTCAATCCCTGAGGGCTCTAAAACCCTTCAAAAGAAAACTCCAATTTTGATAGCCTATAATTTAACGAGGGAATGTCCCTACTCTATGTTTCAACAAGAAATGTTCCTATCCTATGATATCCTATGATACCCTATGATTTAATAAGGGAATACTCATACCCTATGATACCCTATGATTCAATGAGGGAATGCTCATACCCTATGATGCCCTATGATTCAATGAGGAAATGCTCATACCCTATGATTCAATGAGGGAATATTCATACCCTATGATACCCTATGATTCAATGAGGGAATGCTCATACCCTATGATGCCCTATGATTCAATGAGGGAATGATCATACACTATGATTCAATGAAGGAATATTCATACCCTATGATACCCTATGATTCAATGAGGGAATGCTCATACCCTATGATACCCTATGATTAAATGAGGGAATGCTCATACACTATAATTCAATGAGGGAATGCTCATACACTATGATTCAATGATGGAATGTTCATACCCTATGATACCCTATGATTCAATGAGGGAATATTCATACCCTATGATACCCTATGATTCAATGAGGGAATGCTCATACCCTATGATTCAATGAGGGAATATTCATACCCTATGATACCCTATGATTCAATGAGGGAATGCTCATACCCTATGATGCCCTATGATTCAATGAGGGAATGATCATACACTATGATTCAATGAAGGAATATTCATACCCTATGATACCCTATGATTCAATGAGGGAATGCTCATACTCCATAATACCATATGATACAATGAGGGAATAACAATGAGTAACAACAAGGAAAGAAGGTACCATAGAAGACCTTACGGTCCATTCAATGAGGGTACCTTTGGACTAGCAGTAGAGAGGGCACATCTCTGCTCAAATGCTTTACGTCCTTAAACGGCCATTTTTCAAGTCTAGTCTTGACTTGAATTGGTCAACAGATTCACTGTTGACAACTTCCACTGGAAGTGCGTTCCAACTACCGTAGATACTGTACGTGAAAAAATTTCCACACAGATCGCGATTGTAACGCTTCAGTTCAAGTTTAAAGCCGTAATTTCTTGTTCTGCTCTCAACAAGTGTGAAAATATCCCTGTAGTCAACATTGTCGAACCCTCGAAGTATTTTGAAAACTTCGATGAGCTGACCAGGCAGTCTACGGGTTTCCAACGAGAACAGATCTAATTCCCTTAATCTATCTTCATAACTTTTATGTCTGATAGAGGGAATCAGTTTGGTTGCCCTGGCTTGCACATGTTCCAATCTCGCGATGTCCTTTCGAAATGAAGGACTCCAAAATTGTACGGCATACTCCAGGTGCGGTCGGACAAGTGAGTTGTACAAACACAGTACAATCTCCTTGTTCCGATATCCAAACTGGCGCTCTATATAACCTATCATCCTTTGGGCCTTTTTCTCCGGCTCAATGCACTGTTTCAAGAACTTGAGGCCACTAGTAATTGTTACACCCAAGTCCTTCTCATTTTCGGTGGATTCAAGAGCAGTGCCCTTAAGGATATACTGAGATTAGGGGTTTCGGTGGCCGATATGCATCATTTTGCATTTGCTCACGTTAAAAGGCATTTGCCACGTGTCCGACCACTCCCCAATCTTCCGAATATCTTCCTGCAGGCTTGCAGTATTTCCATCCTTTGCAACGTTCATACCAAGCTTGGTATCGTCGGCAAATTTTGAAATCTTGGCAACCATGTCACCGTCCATGTCGTTGACGTAGATGATGAATAGTAGTGGTCCCAGGACAGAACCTTGAGGCACCCCGCTAGTAACGGGCACCCACTCAGACGTCTGTTCATTCAGCACCACCCGTTGCCGTCTGCAACTTAGCCAGTTCTCGATCCAGCAGGCTACTTTTCCGTCTATGCCCAAATCCTATGCTCATATCCTATGATACCCAATGAGTCAATGAGGGAATGCTCATACCCTATGATTCAATGAAGGAATGCTCATATCCTATGATACCCTATGATTCAATGAGGGAATGCTCATACACTATGATACCCTATGGTTTCATGAGGGAATGCTCATACCCCATGATACTCTATGGTTTAATGAGGGAATGCTCATACCCCATGATACCCTATGATTCAATGAGGGAATGCTCATACCCCATGATACCCTAGGATTCAATGAGGGAATGCTCATACCCTATGATCCCCTATGATTCAATGAGGGAATGCTCATACCCTATGATACCCTATGATTCAATAAGGGAATGCTCATACCCTATGATACCCTATGATTTAATGAGGAAATGCTCATACCATATGATACCCTATGATTCAATGAGGAAATGCCCATACCCTATGATACCCTATGATTCAATGAGGGAATGCTCATACCCTATGATACCCTATGATTTAATGAGGGAATGCTCATACCCTATGATCCCCTATGATTTAATGAGGTAATGCTCATACCCTATTATACTCTATGATTCAATGAAGAAATGCTCATTACCCCATGACACCCGATGATTCAACGAGGAAATGTTCCTGCAGCTAGCAAAAAATGAGGAAGGAAAAAAGACTGGAAAAGAAAAAAAGAAGACGTAAGCAACCCTTGTTTAGGCATGCACGCATACCGCAGACTCGATGCCCCGCCTGATTGGCGCCACGTTCGAGCACCAATTTTTTGGGGGTGAGGACAGAAAGAAATTTTGGTGCTTGTTTCCTGACGTGGAACGGTTGGCTCACCCATGTGGCCCGAAGGGTTCCCTGCTCGGTGGCTGGTAGTAAAACACAGTACTACCACTCGTTGTTCACCCCTACACCTGTCGATGATTGTCATTTTGATTTTTATGTGCATTTCATTATTCCGTATTGAACAAGATGGAGAAAAAACTATTTATACATTTTAAAATTGCGATCCAATCTTTTTTTTAAGTTTTGCCGTCAAAACGAAATAAAAGGGGGAGGGGGTTCTTTTACAGCTCAGAAAGCCAAATACATCCCAGAAACTCTCGCTCTCCTAGTAGATTCAGCATTGGATTTCTAGCTTCAAGGCACTGGTTCGATCTCAACGAGCGCCGGATACAAAACTTCAGCGGCGTCAGAAGCCTACCGCCCATTGGCGGATACGCTGGAACTTACCTCTGCGGGGGTAAGTAGCTTCACGCGCGTTATCTCGCACATTGCCAACCACATCTCTCTCTCTCTCTCTCTCTCTCTCTCTCTCTCTCTCTCTCTCTCTCTCTCTCTCTCTCTCTCTCTCTCTCTCTCTTATCTATCTATCTTTCTCTCTCTTTTTTTTTCTCTCTCTCTTCTAATATGGAACCCTTCCAATGAAGTACTAGAGCCCTCTATGGTGTTACCACCCGGGAACCTCCCTCCCCAACTTAGAACCGGTCCCGGGTCCTATCTTACTTGCCAGTGGTTATTATTCTAATCTTTATGGGCATTTCATTATATGGTAAAGGGCCGTCGTCCACAATTGAAAAGGGACGGATGGCCAAACTTAGTACTACTAATACCACATCACGAATCACCAAATCCCACAGATTCCTCTTGGCACTGAATGAGCGTAGGCGTCACATCTCCAATTCCGACTCACTCATCTTCCATTCATAATTCCTAGGCACCAAGATCAATTAATTACGGCTTCAAAGTAAATTAATCCTTTGACTGATCCACTTTTACTCGTTTTCTTGCTACCTACCAATCACATCCTCATTTTACCTGAATGATGCCCCACTTACCCAATTGTGGGTATCACTTTGATTTGCAAGAAAAGAGTACCTTGGCTCTCTCTCTCTCTCTCTCTTTCATTTTCTGTCACATACGTTCTTCCCTCGCTCTAAAACCAGAGACGTTATACGCCAACGCTAAACTATAAGACAAAACAAAAAGAAGAGGAACAACGTTTAAATTGGGCTTCCTGGGAAAATATTACTGCTAAAAGTTCATAATTATCACTTGGTATAGTTTTTATTGGCCATTTGTAATTTTTATCTTTTAGCGACCTCTCTTTCCATATAGTTTGTTTAACACCCTTGAATATCCTTTGAGACATTAGAACAACTCTTTCGTCGCCCGTGAAAAAATATCCATTTGTTAAAATGTTAAAATGAGACAAGGCAGGAAACGAACGTTTTTAGAAATGGACACAAATTTGAGTAATTTAATCCAAAATATGTGCAAGTTCAGACCTTATATCTTTCCTTTCCGCCGAAAATGATCATGTACTAATAAATTAGCACGTAATTTTGGGGAATTCACACCGTTCATTATAAACAAAATTGAAACATTAAACCCGATGATATTTTTATTACATTAAGTTAAATGAATTTTTTTTTGAAACATGGAGAATATCAACCACATATTGATTTATACACTCCTTAATAAGGTTCAGCATGACCAAGCCGGAATTTCAGTGGAAATTTCATAGGTCTCTTAACGCCATTTTCGGTGAATGTGGGAAATGGCTTTCTCGTCACGTTGACCTTCAGAAGAATTCAGATATCAATCTTCCATATTCAGAAAACTTGTAAACCATTGAACCAACACCTTCCCATAAGACAAGTGAAATAAAAACCGGTTTCATGATTTTTCTAGTTAATTTTCGTTCTATTTAATATTGTTATCGTATCTCCGATACAGTATTTACTTTTGCTCCGGAGAGGTACTCGTATGTGAGGGAACAAAATTAAAACCTTTTTATTACAATTTGATGATTTCCGATGTTTAAGTTACTAATTGAAATTTATATAAAGTATGTCTGGAGATTATATTCAAATACTAAAAATAGCCAAAGCTCGCTGAAAATAGCTGCAATTTTGTATATCTTTCTTCATGGAGGTAAGAGAATGGGTGAAGCTAAAAATGCAATACGAATATATGGAATTTAATTGCCATATTAGAGAAAAATAAGAAACATTATTGTTGGATTGACTATTTTACTGTTGTTTGTTTATTTTCATATTTTCAATTAGTAGGAATACATAGATATTTCAATCAAAATATACAGAAATCTCGTAATAGAATAAAATGTAAATTTAAACAACTTATATGAAGTAATTTTAAGAAATAAAATGAACGGAAATTAGATGAAACATTTTTAAATAAAACTGTTCAAGAGCTACTAAACAAATGGACCCTTCTTCTGAATAAATGTGAACACTATGTTACTATTGATGAAGTCAAAATTTTCATGTTGTTAAATTGGCTGCCATTTTCGTAAACGTCTCATTTCATGATAATCAACACTTTTTTATTGGATATAGGTGGCAGTTGGGTGTTCAGTCCATGATTGAGTCATCTTCATTTTTGTTAACAAATTATTAAAGAGCTTGAAGGCATGACTAAGAACATTATCTTGCCTGAAGCCAAGTAACTTTCTCATCCTCCCTGGCTCTCTTTTGAACTAAAGTAGGAAGTTCTTCTCCGTGGAATTGCAGTACGCCTTCAAATACATTTGGATTCCATAATCCACTTTGAAATGTCTTAATAGGTTATCTCAAAAAACACTATACAACAAATTTCAGTGTCAATAAAGAAACATAGATCTCATGTGCATTTTATTATGAAGTTGAGTGAGCTGAATTCCAATTTGCTAAAAAAAAAATTCCCATCACGTAAGATTTTCTTGCAAATTGCCGATTTAATAATTATGCAACTGATACCGATTTCCACGATACCATAAATGTATTTCGCTCCCAAAGATTAAATGTGTCCATTGTAATTAATTCATGAATATATAATGAATCAGCATGTTTGTTAGCATTTTATAATGTATTAACCTATATTTTAGTATTTACTTCTTCGTTTCTAAGACGTCTCAGGTGTTAAAAAAAGTTAAAGTTTCTGGTTTCAGTCCTCGTCCAAACTATGTTGCTTCTCGGACGGACATCAGACAGGGCAAGCCCCAACTCCCCAACGTCATGCCCAGTCACGGCGGGAACCTCCCTAGTAAAATAGTGTCAGCTTAAAAAGAATCCAGACGGAGATTCGAACTGCCGACCAACCGATTGCCGGGCAAGCAGAAGTCAGCCAACATAGCAGGGCTCCATTTTTCCTTAGACCTGTCATCCATTGACGCTATATTTTGATGGAACCTCTCTCTATGTTCATCATTCACATCTCCGGCATTCTCTGGGAAGAAAGACACTTGAGAATAAGGAAAGTGTATCTTCAGTGACAGAATGCATAGTAGATCCTGGTAGCAGTTAATTACGCTCTTGTCTATACGCTATCGTCGCTGGGCCGCTTGGTGTTTTCTCAGAAGTCCTTTGCATACATCTTTGAATGAATGCCAGGCTGATAGATAAGTTTCAGCTATTGTCGCCTAGAAGTCCTCATCAGCTCTCAGTTGACGAATCTTAGGGCCTATGAATTTGCCTTTTTTAATCTTGGCATCACTGATTTTAGGGAAGATCACTTTGAGGTACAGGACTCATGGCTTGTTATGTTGCAGGGCTTTGGTAAATTGCTTTATTATGTCTATTTTTATATGCAGTGGTGGCAAAATAATTTTCTCCACCTTAACTAGTGGCTCATGAATTTCATTATGGCATCCAGGCGTCATAGTTTCCAGAGATGGCCATTCTGAGCGTACATAATATTCTGATCTAGCCCTACTGTCCCACTTGCAAAGGAAGCACATAAACTTCGTGTATCCAGCTTGTAGTCCATTAAATAGGGCTACTACTTTCAAGTCCACTCAAATTAGCCAATCATGCTCCTTGTAACCTATGCGGTCTAAAATAAAAGCAAGGTTATCATATGTCTCTCTTAAAATGACTGAGTGAACAACTGGAACTGAAAGCATGGTGTTCTCAATGTGCAACAGAACCGCTTTTATGCTGCAAAATAACCTCCACTCATTTGCTTCATAGGTCGGCTCAAGGGCATTAAATAGGCCTCTGATATCATTATAATAAGTCAAGTTGTCTTCAAAAGTTAAGAATTGCTGTAGATCGCAGAACGCTTCCTAAATACTGTAATTCGAGCATGTTCATCCAACAGGTTCCATTGTTGTAGACATGAGGCCAGGAGTTCACTCTTGCTTAGTAAGTGTTAGATCACGAATTAGATCATTGAGTTCCGGTTTGGTGATGATGTGTGGTTTCTTGTCAGATTCAAGCTGTGCCACATATGGTGTATCGTGAGATTCTGAATCGTTTGAGTTGCTCGTGTTATCGCTTGGTAGTTCAGAGGGCGGCTGTGGTACAGGAATAGCGCTTGAATGTCGAACTGGGTGAATAACAGACTGACGATCTGGATACATGATAGATTTCTTGCGTTTTCTGTTGTGACCTGCAGTGAAATAAAATAAAATCAGACTCTCTCTAAAACTGGATATTAGTGGATGTAATCACTTGTAGAAATAGTGGAAGTACAACATAGTATGTATTTCGGTCATTTTAATTGATACATCTCTTGGAAATATATTAAAAATCAGAAAAGAAAACACATTGAATACTTACCTTTTAATATCTATTAAAAAGAAGTAGCAATCCGTTGAATGGTCCTTTGGATCCCTCCAGACCACTGGTACGCCAAACATGAGGCCAGACCCTTTGCCTTTCACCCAGGCAGAAAGGGAACTTGTACACCTAACAGAACATATGTGAGGTGAACAGCGTTTCTCCTGGTCACCCACTTTACATCCAAAGTACAGCTCATGAAGTTTCTTCACATGTTTAGTAAACGATTTCTTGTATTGTCTTAATGTAACTGATCCACAGATATAACAGAAACTGTCTGGGAAATTTTTGTATTCTCTAGGCATTTTATGTCTCCTGTAACGAAAAAACACTGTAGTAAGTGAAAAATAATATAAATAGTAACAGTAACAAATATTAAATAAAAAGTAAAAATAGGAAGCATTTTTAGTAAGTTACAAAATTATCAAGCGTTAAGAAGAGTTACAACAGATTTGGACCCATATAACTCAAAAAAATATTGAATATACTTTCGTAAATTTCATAAGTTAGGTTGACAAATATCTTAGAAACACCCCCTAAAAATTATATCAAAATCCATTTATAACTTTTAGAGTTGTGAGTTTCGGCCTAATCCTGTTCACATTCAATCCCTACGAAACTATCAGTATTTATCGTAAGATAGTAATTTACGAGAAACTGGATAGTCGCAGATAGAGACAGATGTTATATTAGCGATTGACGCAAAAAATACCGCAAGAAAAGGTTTTTCTCATTTCGGTTTTTTTTTTATTGTTGTACAGTGTAATTGCAGCTCAAATCATCAATCCTCTTCCGTATTGTTGTTGCTTCGTAAATCCTTCACCTGATGTCCATTGACAACCAAGCCTCTTGTTTACCCATCCAGCACATCTAGTGATTTTTAATTCATCATTGAAGATAACTTTGTTAAAGTCAGTTTTCATGTATGTCTGAGTGCACAACAGACATTTTTTGTGGTTTTAGTTAGGAATGGTCGTAGAGTCTTATTTTTTAGGGTAGAAAATTTCATGAAAGCCTTACACCTAGTTTCTCTCGAGACATAATGAGCTACAGAAGCTTCTTGAAGAGGGTTTTGATGCTACCATGAGTGGTCCACTTTTAAGAGCTCGAAATGATTGCTGAATTCTTTTCTTTCTTGGTTGAATGATATTCCACACATTTCTTTCCTTGTGATGATCGCCTTTCAAATCCTTTTAACTTTGAAGATTAGTCTTTTCTTTACTAAATTCCTTCACCATATAATCCTTCACTTCTTGGGAAGTTTCTCCCCCCATCATCTCGGTCATTTTTCTCATAAAATTCTTCTGGCAAAGATGTTTTAGACGATCGTTCGAATTGAATTTTATAAAACCAACTATAAACTATGTGCTTCGTGAGATAAATAGCTTTGTGAGTATCTACTAAATTGTGCTTATTACATTCATAAACGTCTATGTAACAAAGGAATTCATGAACGTTTTCTTTAAAGTGGTAAGGGGCTAAAGAGCTAGCATATAATATACACTTTACATATATATACGAGGGGCTGTAAATAAGTTTTGCAATTCGGATATAAGGAAACGAGATATGAGGAAAAGTGTTTTATTATTTTTCAATATAACTACCCTCGACTTCAATGCACTTGCGCCACTTGTCCCTGAGGCTTCGAATTCCCGACAACCAGAAATCTCCGTACTGCTATTCAATCGACTTATGGACGGCGAGCTGGACATCTTCATCGTCCCCAAACCGGCGTCCACGCAGGTCAACTTTGAGCTGGCGGAATAAAAAGTAGTCGTTAGGGCCAGATCTGGACTGTAGGGGTGATGGTTGAGCTCCTCGAATCCGCACTCGCGCAGGGCAGCTTATGCAACTCTGGCCTTGTAAACTTTGACGAAGTTGAAGCCGATCATGGGGCGTGAGGTTTCTAGGGGCCCAACGGGCAGAGACCTTGGTCATGGCCAAATTGTCGGGATGATGTTGATAACACTTCCATGTGATATTCCAAGTTATCGCTGGATTTCTTCGACTTTCACCCGTCGATTTTTGAGAATCATCCTCTCCACACAGGCCACATTGTCCTCGTTAGTCACGTCTTATGGGCGTCTTGGACAGGGGTCATCTTCAAGGGCCTCACGACCATGGCGGAACTTTCTATTCCAGCGAGCAATGGTTGCATAGGAAGGGGCGGTGTCGGTGTACACTGCAACCATGCGTTCATGGATATCTTTTGCATTCTTGCCTTCCTTGGTCAAAAATTTGATCACTGCGCGGTGCTCAACCTCCTTCATTGTTGAAAAATTTGTGACTGACGATCTGCGATCAGCTACTGCTTCTTAAATAGACGAGGCAGGAGCGTGCGGCTGCAGGTCCTGACTTGTCATAACTTGTCCTAACACCCCCACAAACAGCCATCCCCCTTTCTCTGTTTTTGCCCTACCGATTCGCAAAACTTATTGACCGCCCCTCGTATATAACAAGTGGAAACAGATTTATTTACGGAGGTATAATCACTTGTATTACAAAAACAAAAGGACTCAAGATCTCCTTTTTTGCTTTAAATTTCTCATAATTCGCCAATGCATTTACACTTGGGTATACTAAATGAGCTCGAGTTTTGCATATACTGAACAGTTCTGTCATTGTAGAGCCTAATCTTCAACGAGGGAGAAGATAAAAAAAAATGTTCATTGACTTTACTTTTACCATGTTTCGAGAAAGATCCTTGTTACGTTATATTGTTCATTTTACGTTACGAGTTTTGCTAGTTGATAAGAAATAGTAGAAGATTAAAACATTTCAAGTTCTTAAAAATAAAACATGTAAAGTAATATAAAACAATAAGTGAAATACCAGCTTACCTTGATTTTGTGAGATCGGTGTAATAAAGAGTAAAAACAAGATTGACTTGAACTGCCTTAGTTAATGAGTCATAGAATTCGAGAGGGAACAGCAGTTGAATCGTTATGAAAAATATGATACTTATGAGTGATATGAGTTCATTCTTAGGTGATGCTTCGTTCTTATAAGACTCTATTAATTTAAAATGATCTGTGGTAATTTCTCTTTTAAACGGATCGTATAACTGAGTGTTCTCTGGTTTTCAGTATTTTGCCGGTACGAAGATTGATACCAACGTTAGAACCAAAACCTTGCCTGGAGTGAATGAGTCCTGCTGCCTATGTAGGTTCTGCAATGACCCTTGGAGAAGTAAATTGTTGCACAACATGATTGCTCATCTCGAAGGGAAGCTTGACCTTGAGAAAGAAGAAAGAAGTTATTTTGTCTCTTTAATAACGTAAGCCAAAAATTGATGTGGAAATAAAAGGATATAATTAATTTGATCGCTTTTCTTTTAAAATAAATAACGTAAGGCAAAAATTCATGCAGAAATAAAATGATATAAGTAATTTGATCGCTTTTCTTTTAAAATCAATAACATAAGGCAAAAATTGATGTGAAAATAAAATGATATAAGTAATTTGATCGCTTTTCTTTTAAAATGAATAACGTAAGGCAAAAATTGATGTGAAAATAAAATGATATAAGTAATTTAATCGCTTTTCTTTTAAAATGAATAACGTAAGGCAAAAATTGATGTGAAAATAAAATGATATAAGTAATTTGATCGCTTTTCTTTTAAAATCAATAACATAAGGCAAACCTTGATGTGGAAATAAAATGATATAAGTAATTTAATCGCTTTTCTTTTAAAATCAATAACATAAGGCAAACCTTGATGTGGAAATAAAATGATATAAGTAATTTGATCGCTTTTCTTTTAAAATCAATAACATAAGGCAAACCTTGATGTGGAAATAAAATGATATAAGTAATTTGATCGCTTTTCTTTTAAAATCCCACATCGGGAACCCCCTAAATCTTGTCTTTTGAGATATCAAACAGTAAGATTAGGGTAAAAACATCGAGGAGGCAAATTTAAAGATTTGCTGTTTAACAAGACAGGAAAATGTTTTAGAAATGTTTTAGAAAACAAAAGATTTTGTGAATATTTTTAAAAGATGAAGAAAGGTGGTATTCGCTGGATAGTATTTACTATTTGGTACTAAGTTAAAAAGAGATCACAAAATGAGATGAAATTAAGCACTAATCCACTAAAGCTTTAATAAGAATAATTGTACTGTACGCAGTGATGGTATGTGGTTAGTATAGTAATGAGTACCCACATTCATACTGCATCAGGCACGCCTGAGGGATGCTCTTAGACCACGTGAAACGAGTGACTGTACTTAACAGCACTAAAAACAACTGTATCTTTGGGTATTTTGACCATCAATTTTGCCGTCGCAGGATACGGGGTCGTTTTCACCCACCTGTTGTGACACGTTATAATCTTACTGCAAACTGTTACTGTAGACTGTAATTTATACAGTTCTTTTTTACGACGCTCAGCGATGAGCGTCTTGATTCTAATTGCATACGAAACGGTCTTCAAGAGATAGTTATAAAGGTCGAAAGGGAAAGTTTGTTAAAGAAGAATTAAAAGAAAAAATACTTAAACATTTTCGTAAAAAAAAATGGCTGACATATTGAATGTTTTGTAGGTGCTAAATAGATATAAAAATTGTCATTTTTTTTTTTTCATTATATTAGTCTTACAATTTTGAAAAAAAAGTTAATGAAATTTTTTTAAATATTTATAGTAAATTAAGGAGAGGTTAAGGAAAGAGGAAGTAAACTTTGGTTACCGTAGCATTTATACTTGAGTATATTTAAATTTAACCTATTTTTTTTTTCCCACTCAATTGTATTAGCAATTCTTCTCTGTTGTTTTTAACCGATATCAGGTTGCGTTTTCGGTAAAGATTCGTTTATACACATATTTGCAAATGATTTTAAAAATGTGTTTTTCTTCTGTATTTATATGTGTACTTTTCAGTGCTGACGGTCGTTTTGCCCGGAAATGCATACTTTACCCATAATCGACTAAAGTTCCATAATAGGAAAAGTATGTATTTCCAGCGAAAAAGAGTTTGATATCAAAACTACACATAAAAATGGATAAGAAAAACCTACTTTCTTCATTTAAAAGATTTTTTAATTTTCAAAGACATAAACGTATTTAATTCTTAAGTCACTTCTTTACCTCACACTGCGATCCCTATATATTTCTAATGCCTGACAATCGTCATCAAAAACTACTCGTATTAGTTTTGTATTACGAGCAAAGACACTAGACTATGAACTAAAAGTAATCTTAGTGCAAAAGCACTCGGGGTGCTTTTGCTGTTTCGTTCCAAATTGAATGATATCGTGTTTCATGTTTCGTTCATCCGCACTAGTTCCAATTTGATTATTAAAGTGTGCTAAGTTCTATTTATGGATTATTCGTGTATGCGGTTGGTTACTGGAAGCCGTTATCGAGCCGTAAAATGGGTTGTCATTATGTGGAGGGGGAGAAGAGCCCTCCCCCATACTCCCCTCCCCACTTGCTTCGCTCGCGCCTCAGGAACAAGTATAACGAAACATTTTGGACCAAAGGATTAAGCTTTATGGGATAACAGGAAACAAACGCCGGAGTCGTTACGTCAGAAATATACGAAAATATAAGAAAAAAATGCTATTGGTTAATTGCCAAAGGACGCATGCGCAGATGGTCTGCAGAAAAAAAAAGCCTGCTGTTGGTTAACAACTCAGGCCCAACGTGAATAGAAAAAATGACGCGGAAAGATTAGGCCAAAAGTTGAATCAAATAGGCCTAAAATTTTCCAAAATAATAGCCTATTTTCGAAAAGTGACTATCTACGTTATTATTAAGTTCCGGGAGTTGAAAGTAACATCAGTGTGCATCGTTTTAAGAGTTAAAAACGCTTATGCCTTTGAAAATTAGAAAATCGTAATTGTGTTAAAACGAATCATAGCCGCGTTTTTTTTTTGGTTTTTTTGCCCATTTTGGATTAGTGGTCACCCCAATGCTTGGCACTAACACAAATCTCAACAAGACTTAGCCACCAAAACAATACCTGTATCGAATTAATGGACAGGAAATATATGGTTGGCCAAAAGGTCCTGACTCACTTAGGAAGCGGAATCTTGTTTACAGTTTTTGACTCAAAGCTGACTGGTATCAGGATCAGATTCGGATACTGGCTGATCGCTGGAAGAAGATCGTAGAGAATGATTGACTTTATTTTGAAGAATAAATGTTGGTGTTGCTCCATAAAATTCTGTTAGTTTTTTTTCTGCTTCCTAAATGAGTCAGGACTTTCTGGCCAACCTACTTCTATGACATTTATAGGTTAATAAAAAACTCGATTCCTTCGACAACGATTCTTTACTATATGAGTGCTAAAAAATCAAGTAGCTATTAAGACCAACATTTAAATTCTCTCTGTACGATGCAGCTAAGCAACATTATCATCTGAGCTGCACTTAGTGAATAGAAAAAATATGAAGCAAAAATGGGGTAAGGAAGGAAAAGTTCATATTACCAATTTTTTTTCCAGCTGGACTGTGATGTGAGCAAACGAAAATCAAAATTTAGGGAGCAATTTGAGCCACCTCTGCTTCCTTCACCTTTGTTTCCTGGCCGATATTGTTTAGTTCTCCTTAATTCCAAAGACTTTCACTCAATGCAAATTTTCACTAACCCATTTACAATGTGACAAAATGAATTACTCAAAGTTGAAAATAGTGAATACTACGAGTAATTTTGCAAAAGAAATCAATTAAAATTGATGAGGAAATTTTAACCAGGTACAAGAATAAGTTTATTTCCATGAACATACAATAATAGACCCAAAATTCAATTGCTTTTTTCAAAGATTTAAAGAGGGGGTGGGGGAATGAATCGTATTATGTAGAATAACGTAATATGAAAGGTTTTTTTCTTTTCTACAGTGGTTCACTTGATAGTTTATCGGTAGTTCGAGTTTTAATCAAGGCCAAGAAATATTTGTTAGTCGATAGGAGATTTTACATTCCCAACGATATCACATGAATGAATGAATGAAAAAGGGGCACTGAATGTGTGTGTATATATATGCACGAATGGAATATGATGGCGAAACCACTGTATAGGAGCATAGAATTTATTCACAAGACTAGTTTAGATATGAAGTTTACCATACCGAAACTAGTCTAGTGAATAAATTCTATGCTCGGATGCAGTGGTTTCATTATTTTATATATATATATATATATATATATATATATATGCGGTCAAAAGGCTATTTTTGGCATACACAGTCTTCCTCAAAGCCCTCGGAAGGAGCTCTTCTCACATACACGAGAAGGTAACACTTAAAATAGGCGTTCTCTCAGAACGCTAACTTTTCTTAATTTATAAAGGTGTTGCGGAGATGGAGAATAAAAACTAATTTTCCATTCTCTTTGAAAAGCAAGGGTGTCTCTTGAAAGAGACAATCGAAAGATAGTTTTAAGCTATCTGAGAGGGCGACTATTTTAAGTATTACCTTTTCGTGTATGTGAGAAGAGCTCCTTCCGAGGGCTTTGAGGAAGACTGTGTCTGCCAAAAATAGCCTTTGAACCGCATAATTAATTGTGTTACTGCAATAATTTTTCTTAATATATATATGAATAAAAGGTACAAGGTATATACCTAAAGAAATGTTTGAATGTAAATACACAAGGAATAAAGGAATGTACTAACATACAACACATGATCAAAATTTTCAATAAAAAACGATAATTTGAAAGAAACACGACAGACAACCTTTACTAGAAACTCTTTTTTCGCCACACTTTTAAATCTCTCATCTTACCTTACCGCTGTGACATATCCTCCAGGACGGCGGCAACCAAGGACTTCCATCTTCTTTTTTCCCGAGTAGCTTTGATGAACTGCTCGCGCGACGGTCCGCCTCCCATCAACTTAACTAGTCCATCCTTGTATTTTTTTTTCATGGCCTTCCTCTTTCCCTCCTTCCCTCCAACATTCCAGTTACAATTAAATTTTCTATCCCTCCTCTTCTCATCACATGACTGAAGAATCTCAGCTATCTTCCTCTCGATTCATTATCTATACTGTCTTCCTAGCACAACATTTTGCCCCCTCATAATTCTATCGCTCATTATCACTTTATTCGAACCCCTTTTTGTCTTTTACTTGAAAAGACTGCTTGAGTACTTTTTTCTTTTAATTGTTTCTACTACTGTGTTCGAGAGAGAAGGTTTACCCCAAACCCCTCATATAACCCAACGTCTACCTGTGCGCCTGAGAAGATACACCTGCACGACGAGTCAGCCCCAAGGGCGCTGAGGACCTTTGCTCAAAGTTGTGAGGCCGCCGAGACTATCCCTTCTCATGGCGTGCCAAGTGTAATGAGATCCCCGTCCCCCTTTTGGGGGCCTCCAGCGACCCGCTTCCGTTGACGCAGTATAAATTCTTCGAGAAAAGCTTTGAGAAAGGAGTAAAATACAGTCCCGTCTTGGTTAGCATTCACGTACAGTCTCGTACGCTCTGCCTCGCCTCCCATCGGCTTCCAGCTACGAATGCGACGCGTCACCTCTACCCGGCTTTGCTCGCATCTAAGGCCAGAGTTCCCGCCGACAGACGATAGACACGGACAGGCATCTATCACTCGGTTATCGACTTCGTTCAACAACTGGAGTACTCCCTCGCTCATTTCTCAGCGAGGTTGAAGAAGAAGGAATCTTGCAAGTTCAACTTCCCAGCGCCCCGTTTTCTTGCCGTATTCAAGCCTTCAGTCAATTAGGGTTTACCTGAATCTCCCCGATAATTGCACTCTTCCATTTTATCTGGAAGCAATCACCGTGCATCCTCTCTTGGACTCTCGTACCCGTCGAGTCATTTGTATCCCCCTCCATCGTTTGGTACCCCGTGTCTCATTTTATTTATTGTCAGTTATTTACTTGTGCTATTAATGTTTTCTTTGTATATAGTAAAGTTATATATTTTTGTTTATTTAACCCTCGCACTGGGATCTATATCCCGATTTTCTGGCGTGCCTCTCCACGGTCACCCTACGACATACTGTTTACCTAAAGGCCATTTCTGGAGAATAGAACTATATTCTCCATCACTTGTGACTCAGCATCGGTACATTAATCTGCAACAGTGGATTACATTCGTTCTTTTTCTTATATATTTTGGAATCTGATTTCATTTATTCATCGCAAATAGTGTCATTCTTTTGTTTATTTTTATCTTCATCTTCCTTTTGAATAAATTTGTTCCCAGATGTTTTGAATATCACTTATAGATGATGAAGTTTGTCTTTGCTGACTTTTACTGCTTGATTTCCCAAACCTTATTATTTGTTTCCTTCTCCTCTGTCTCGCCTTCATTGTTTCATTGTTAAGTAACCAGGCTCATATCGAGCTCCTTTGACCAGTTAATTTCGACCAATGAGGACAACTCGAGAATTTTGGTGAAGCTGTTTTTACAAAGGATTTTATTCAGAAAATAAAGGCAACTAATAAAACCGAGTACCTAACACTCATTTGGAGAATTGAAGGAGAATTATACATATTAAGGAAGACTTAGGTAAAAAAAAGACAGAAATAGTGAATAAGAGAGCAAAGAATGCAATCGAAACCCTTATCAAGCCAAAGTGCTGTGGCCTGTAGACCGTATTTATGAGGGTCCTGGATTAGGACCGTATGAGTGATGAAAGTCTTCAATGGTACTGACCCAAACCATTTTCACGACTAAATTACATTATCGAATATAACTTCTATTAAAATATTAAAAATGCAATTGGAGTAAGCATTAAAATAGATTGCTAAAAGATAAGAGAAAGGCATAATTGCATCCTTTCCATAATTACTCTCTTCGCTCAGCTTGGCACGCGTCATTATCCTGACACAGACTGGAACAAATTTTGGAACCTGCTTTTATCTTATTTCCTAACAAAGTTTATTCCATTTCCAAGTTTCTAAAACATTTCCTTCAAGCTCTGTTTTACTATTTAATTGAGTAAATTTAGAGAAATTCATCCCCATAGTTAAAAATCGAACTATAAAAAATCAAAATTGCTCCCGGCTAAGAAGCTAAGTGGTACTTTGAGATTGAATCTCATCACGCGTAGCAATTCGTCAAAAGGAAGTTAAGATGAGTGTAGCTGTGGTAACACATTGCATCGTCTCCTGTCACTTCCTTTTGTTAGATAACGCGTAGAAGTAGACAGTATGTGGCCATCAAGAGCAACATAATTCAAGCCCGCTCGTCGCTTACTCGAGACATGGCATATAATGAATGACGAGATATCGAAAATTGCCTAATAACCACGAAATGGTTCGCAAAAACCAAAAACAAAATATCCCTCCTCTCTCTCTCTCTCTCTCTCTCTCTCTCTCTCTCTCTCTCTCTCTCATTATCTCTGTTACACAAACGCATATTACCCCTCGTGGATTTCAAATGCGAATTAGTCATGTTTCAATAATTAATTAAAAATAAAACCTCTTCCGTGATGGAATGAAAACAAGATTATTTCTATCAATCCGCCTATTTAAGGAACTGAAGCCAAAGCTTTTCACTTAGGCTAGCGTATAATTAATGATTACTCACGAATCATATTTTGTTTCTTTTTCTTCTTCTTCAATTTCTCGTAATCAATTTTAGCTTAGTTTTTGTGGAATCGATTATGGTTTTAAGTCCGGTCAATAATGTAGCAGTTAAAGGTGTTACAATTTCA
Source organism: Ceratothoa steindachneri (assembly GCA_963969495.1). NCBI lineage: Eukaryota > Metazoa > Arthropoda > Malacostraca > Isopoda > Cymothoidae > Ceratothoa > Ceratothoa steindachneri. The sequence goes on from OZ018326.1 coordinate 156,904,786, forward strand.
TTTGCAATGAACGAACAGTGGCCCAATTTTGTCGTCACATTTTTTAAACAAAATTTAGACAAAAGTAAGTTAACTAGCATATCATCATTTTATATATATATTTTTTTATTAATCCTCGGATAGGTTTACATGGTGTCGCTAGACTTTGATGCCAAGTAATAATATTTGCCCTCACACGTAAAATTGCAAAATTAATTATAGCACTAAAAAAAATAGGAAATTGTTATCGCTAGGAAAAGGCCACATTTCAGAAAGTTGGCAACCCTATTTTGAAACAAAATCGTGCCATAATTTTTGGACATTAATATTTATAAATACGATCATCAAAAGGCTGTAAACATTATTTACCTTGATATTAAAAAAGCGTTTGATTTGGTTCGTCGACGATACGATACTTTTGTAAAGCTTGGATCACTCAGGTTAAAAATGGAGATCGTAAACAGAGTAGTGATAAATAAAGTAGTCTCTAGCGACATACCTCATGAGTCAGTTTTGACTCTTGGATATTATTCATATTTTCGTAAACGACTTAGATTCAAGGATATTAAGCAAGATTGCCAAGTTCACGGACGATACTAGACTAGGTCATATTACGGAACACGACTCAGATCGAGAGAATATGCAGCGAAAATTAAAAGAAATATTTAATTGGTCAGTTTTATACCAAGTAAATTTTAATCTATATAAGTATAAATTAATGCACATCATTTCTCTAAATGGAAACTTTTATTATACTTTAGGCGGTCATCGAGTAGAAAACATGTCAGAAGAACGAGATCTTGGTGTATTAATTTCGAGCGACTTCATATTTTCGGTTTTATTAGGAGAAATTTCGAATAAAAGAGTAAAGAAATAATAGTTCCATTATTTAAATCAATCGTGCGTCCAAAACTGAAATATCCAACTCAGTTCTAGTCTGCTTTTCTGCAAAAGGATATCGTCACATTGGAAAGAGTAGAGCGAAGGGCGACAAAGGTTTGTTTGCTCTAAACATCATCCATCGAAATCCTCTGCCTTACCTTTCCCGGTTTTTGATTCTATAACTCTCTAAAAAATATATCCCAAACACTCCATCCCTCATGTAATATTACTATTGACACTCTATTAACGAAAATCAACGTTAAATGTGACACGACTACTTTTGGCAATTACACGTCTAATTTCTGTATACCTTAGATATTTATTTATGATTTGCGTCATAAAGTTCACGGAAGACTGCTCCTGTTCTAACATGTTAAGTCATTTACAAAGCAAAAAAGATTCAAACGTGTTTTTGATATCTTTCTTCAATATCAGATAGATCCTTTTTTGAGCCATAGAAAGCAGCACCCCAACGCAAATAATTAAAGCTTTGCAAAACTTTTATGGAAATACTTCTCCTAAGAAAGCAATAGATCTACCAATGGCTTCAAAGTTTTCGAGATGGAAGAGAAGAAATGCAAAATATTCCAAAGCAGGGAAGACCATCAACGCCAAGAGACGAATAAATGTTGCCTGCTGTAAGAAACTTCATGGAAGAAAATCGTAGATATCTCGCTTGGCTCGACATTCTTAATTTTGCTTGAAAATCTGGAACTCAGTAAGCTTTCCGAGCGATGGGTCTCAAACGCGTTTACCTCGATCAGATGGTCCAACGAACTGATCTTTCAATGGTAATTTTGAACAAGATAGAAGCTAACGAAGTTGATTTTATGGGTTGAATTATAGTTGGCAATGCAACATCATTCAGTACTTTCCGTACTGAATGATATAAAATGTAAATATAGGCCCCAAACTTTACTTTAACAGCTATTTTAAACAAAATAGAATTAAAAATAAATTTGGGGACAACTATTAAGTGCGTGTTTCAATAATAGCAATTCGCGTTGGCAAAATAATGAGTTGTGAGGAAGTAACATGATGTGTGCGTGAGGAGATTGACTCGGCTACGGAAATCTCTTATTGAATGAAACCAACGACAGAAGTGTCTCAGTTTGATATAATTTTGCCACCCGAGTTCTCTTTTATCAATTTGACGAATCAGTTAGTTCTTGGGGGGGGGGGGGCTCTGCGCCTATTGTGATTTTTTAGTGATTCTATTTTATATGCTAATTGGTTTTAGATAATAAAGTTAGGCAAAGTAACTTTGAGTTTATTTAAGTATTGAATACTAGTACTAGACTTAGCTAAATTCAAGTCCAAAGTAATTAACAAATATATAAGAGCACCTAAAAGTCGGCATAGGCGAAAAGACCAACAAAAGTCAACAGATCCCATTTGACTATTTCAAAACCACCGAGACCATCAACATAAAGTGTTGCAAAGAGATTCATAAAGAGTTGAAGTCGAAGCTCAAGGAATGAAAATGTGTGGAATGTACATATTGCACAGTTAATTTTATACTCTTTCATGTTTCTTCCATTACACATGCAACGCAACACCTTTAAGACCAAAGAAATTCAATATTAGCTAAACGCAGATATCTCGCACCATCTTGCAACATGTACCTGCATACTATGCAGTACTTATGTAGTGTTATCCTTATACAATGTACTTCTCAGACTGTAACATTATTCTCCGATTAGGTCTGTAGATAGATGCTCTCTTCTTTATCATCATAGGACCTCATGTTTCTTATGAATATTTGTCCTTAATCTTACATTGAGCGTTGTTCAGCACAATTTGGCTCAATTTCAGAATATTTCATCAATTACCTTTATATTCATGATCTTCTCTAGACCTCATTTCCACCATCCAACTTTCTATTCTTCCATTCATTCAAACTTCCTCCTTTAATGCTCCCATCATTCCCAAACACGCTTCTATAAATTGATCCTGGCGCCTTAGTATCCATTTCTGAACACGATTCCCTAATGCGATGTAGCAGACTGACAACCGTTCAAATGATTGTTTGAACATAATTGACTTAACCCAATCGTGAAGTTTATGCAAGAAGGAAAATCCATTGAAAGGAACCTGTGGTAGAGTGTATGTATACTTAATGTGCTGCAATAACAACCACAATGGTTTTTGGCTTACATTTTTAAAGAAGAGTTATATGTATATGCACCTCCCCCCTCTTTCTTCGTGTTGAGCATTGCTTAAAGGTGCAATTATGACGCAGCTATTACCTATTCCTCATTGAAAATGGAAAGCGATGGACTTTAATGGTTTCAATCTGTTCGCAATTTACTAGATTTTAAGGTTTCATCCGACGAGCCAAGAAACGTGACTTTTTGTAAAAATGCGAAATGGGAAAAGTCTAACTGTTATTTTTTTATAATATTAAAAAATAACTTAAATTATAAGTGAAAGGCGTGAGGAGTATTTCATAGAGTCTTCGTGTTAGATGTGAAATTCCCTGCGTAGTGTACCTGGATATTGTAAGACCAAAGCAAAGGTGTAGGTTCCATTGTGATTTTGCAGGCGAAAAATCTCTAATCGTGCCATCCTAGAAACCTCCTCTACCTACTCTTTTTTAAAGCGTTCATATTTTAAATCTTTTTAAAATCTTTTCACCTATGAATTATCTCAGTGCCTCACGTTATACACCATGGGAAAAAAATATATTTACTACAATCTGACTTAGTTATGCGTACACTCACATGCGTACTTAATTGTCTAGTTACTTGCTTAGGGGTCATTCATATCGAAGCGTATTTACACTTCAAATCAAAGATAAATACGCCTCTTCTTTTATCACCAAGTCCCACAGATTCCTCTTGGTACTTATGGTTGTTTTGCACAGAGTGGACGTGTACGCATCATAGCTATAATTCAGGCTGCCAGTCAGCTTCTACGGGTAATTCCCATAAAATAATCCGTTAATTATGATCTTCAGAATAAATTTACCACAGACTTATCCAGTCATCACGCAAATCCTCGTCCCAACCGCGTGAAATTAAATAAAGCGTGAAAGTACTGCACTTATTTACATTGCAATCCATTATTTTTACACATGTAGTTTTTACGGAATTGCAGTGTAAGCACTATCACACGATACATGAAGAAATGCTCTGATGGGAAACTCATATATTTCAGCTTCACAGAGCCGCCCTCTTCGCAACCAGCTTTTCGTACCCTCAGTTCGAAGTCGACTTTGGGACGCCTCCACGAATAAGAAAATAACCCCTTCCCTTCCAAGAACTTGGGCAATCAGTGAAGTATATCAACAAGTTTGTCCTTTTCGGAACGCTTTGCGATTTCTACACACTTGTTTATGGAGCTCTCTAAAATATACTCCGAGCTGCATTATTATAGGATATAAACCGCATCTATCGTTATGCCCAAACGAACCGGCATCGGTTTTCTTTGTCCCAACCCGAGGTTGTTCACTTCTGCCGCCTTGTGGGCATCACACCGACCCGAACCTTCGCCTAAATGGGGTTCGTCTAGATGTAGTAGACACACACTGGTTCTTTGGTTTTATTTTTGGACGACGCCTCACTTGGGAGTGGCAAACTCACAGACTTTGGGAGCCCGGATAAAGCACACACTGACCAACTGGACCTGTTTCATTTTTTCCAACAGTGACAATTTGCTATGAATCAAGACAACCCTGCTGGCTGTATGGCAAAGAAGTAGGAAGACCATGTTCGGTAATTTAAAGCTATATGCCGTAGCGTCCTGACTATTCCCATAGACTTAACCCCCAATGCTTCGATGGTATTAAGTCATTTTATGTCGTCTCCGAATCGGATACACTCGTGGGACGCAGCTCCATCCGATCGAGCTCTCCCTTGAACCTCACTGTGACGAATGCTTAGTCTCCACAACTGTGCGCCACTTTTTGGTTGTTTCCTAGTCAAGGTACCGGGACGAGGGGAAGGGCCTCCACCACACTATGTTGGTTGCATATCTGAGTCCCTGAAGGAAGCGGGCCTCTTGCGGAGCACCTAAACGGGCCTATTATTTTTTCCCGCGGTGGATTTTTGTCCTATTTCTTGTTTTTGAGATTTGTTTTTTGTTGTTTTCTTGTATCAGTGGCAATGGCCTCGTTGGTGGCCCCCTTAAGGGTGATTTAGATTTTCTAAAATCTTTTCTTTACGGACCTCTGACAAACCTAGGCCAGTTAACATACTTAAGGAAATATTATACAAGAAATGAGTTTCTAGCCTAGTCTCTCGACCTACTTTAGGCATAGGTGTGGTCCCATTTTGATCTTATTATACGACGAGCAGCTAACATAACAGTGTTGTTATTTTTAACGCCCTCCTCCATTCAGGACTAATGGAGTGAGATCGATTAAAGTTTGGTTTTGCCTCGTTAGATTGCTTTCTTTATTCTAATAATACTTAATCACATCATAAGTTTAATAATATTTGGAATTATTAAAACACTGAAATTCATTAATGGACTTCCCCTCATAGTTTCACTTATAGCTGGCTGGCGATGTGGCTAGTCTCGTTGCCTTCTGATCGAACGTTATCTTTTCGAACCCCATTTCAACCCGCTTAAACTCGTACGAAACTGATTCCTCCTTTTATCCTTTAAAACACTGAATTTCAAACTTATTTTATTGAATACTTTATATTCTTGAAATAGGAAAGTATTCAAACTCACCGTCCGCGTCTTCTTAGTTCCTAGAATAGACTTCATTTGCAGAAGTATTCTTTGGTACGTCTATCAAATAGGTTGTTTTCGCATGCGGAAGATTGATTTATGTTTGCCAACAGAATTACACCAGACAATATTAATAAATCAAGATATTTTGTGGCTAAATTGTATTTAAACACCCCCCCAAAGTGGTTTAAGTTCGTATTTTTTATCACATATTATCTTTATAAGAACTTATTCCTGGAAGGCTCTACGCCTTTCCATTCTCAGCATTATTAAGATTGGTCTAATGTTATTTTACCATCTTTAGCTTTGTTAATATTCCATTTCCTTTCATTTGTCCCCCTTTTTCTTTGTCTGTCTGATCCCTTTCTATGTGTTGCTCCACAGAGGAACCATGTATCTCTTAGTTATACCAGTATCTTTCCTCTTTTTAAATTACAAAACAAGATTAATCTAGTATCAATTAATCTGATTGAGGTATAGATCTTGGCTCTGTTCTCAATCTTTTTGTGCCGTCTATTTAACTTGGTCACTCTAATATCCTTCTATAATAAATTGATCATCATTGGCAGTAGTTCGAACCCCGTTTGAATGTCCCCTTTTTAATAGACAGCATTATATTTCTATATCCACTATATTTATCCCATCTTTATCTGCTTTTTTCTATTAACGAGCAACGTCCTCCCATTAAAATTACCACATTTATAAAAACCCGAATGGCATAAAGTAGTTAGTTAATTATGTAATGTTATTACTAATTTCAAATACCTGTGTTATTAACGTGAATTCCTTTCTTTTAAAAATAGTTTGCATTCACTTTGGGCGTATCCGATTAGCAATCCCCGAATCCTTCGCACGTTGGAATCCTCCTAGAAACTATTCAGAGGAACAAGGAGCTTAAACTCCTACGCATTATTAAATCGCAATTACTAATACGCATCTGGTTCCAAACCATACGTAGTCATATTTCGTAATCGTTTTCTTACAAAATTAAGCATTGCGAAAAACAATTTCAGCTCCATCCCCCACCCCATATAGATATCGATCATTGAAATTACGGGAGACGGGTTGATTAATATGTATAAATATAAAATAACGATTAATGTTCGTGTAGCCCACGAGAGGATGCATTGTAGCATATCCCATGATGCTGCAGCTTACATCTGGAGAATTACGTGGACACTCTGGCCCGATACCACAGGAGCTACCAAATTCTCCTGTTAGATCTTTCTTCTATAAAGATTTATGATTCTTAAACTTATTATTAAGAAGGGAAGCGCCCTGACTTGATAGTCCAATATGCAAATAAGTAGGCGCTTCGAAATAGATGATTAAGAAATTAACCTCTATATCTAACCAGTCAGATACGTTGATTAAACAACGAACAAACAAAGACTCTCCTTCAAATACACGTACATGTGCACGATACATCGATAAACCTCAAATACTCGGACTTCGCGCACAATTCGATTTCTCAAATCTGATTGTTCGAAGACTTGAGGCCGTCGTTCAGGCAAACTAAAAGGAACGACTTGATCACTTTGCCGCGTTCAATTTGTATAAGTGGAGCAACTTACAAACAGATCTATGGAATTATAGTTTGTTAATATTATTATCTCTAGGTCGTTATCACTCAGCTGTTTTATGCATATTTGTGCGTTCATCCCCGCCTTTCCTAGTAACTCACTAATCATTTCTCGATATTCAGTGAAATTCTTTGTACTTCTAATTCACGTTCATATATAAATATATATAAAGGATAAAGGATAAAGGAAGGTTAGCGAAACGAAACAAAACAGTTTTGTTGGATCCAAATTGCACACAACATTATTTAGATTTACTAACTTCAGTTCAAGTTGGTGAGAAGGTATTTCACGAGGTTCTAGAGAGTTAGGAACTCTATGGAATAATCAAATATTTGAGTATGATCCGAAATTGTTTCAACCCACTTGTAAATTTTTCAACTCCCGGAGAGGGCAAACAGTAGATATTTATTGATTCTGCAGACAGTACTTTACTTTGAAGCCAATATAGCTCTTCCACACAGCCAATTGTAGTTTTTCTTCTTTGCTGAAGATTTGAAATTATCAATAGTATTAATAACTATGCAGGCAAGAGATATTTGTATTCCACCACCAGCATCAAGACGTACTTTACTATTTCCAAGTATCAGAATGTTTTTTGCAAATTGTGCTGACAGTTGATCATCAAAAAGCTCTGCTCTTATATTTATGTTTAGAGACAGTGTTCTAATATTCCTACACAAAGAAGATGAGTTCAGGCAAACCTGTACCTTATCTGCCCTGGTTCCTTTAGGGATCACTGGAAGTATCTACCTGAAATCACCTTACAGCAAAACAGTGACACTTTTCATAGGAGCCTCACAATCCCTGATGTCTCGCATTATCCTGTCTAGTACTTCTAAGGCTTACTTATGAGCCACTGAATGAGGTACCCGGCGTTGCCTGGGTAAAAAAAAATCATAAGCAAGACATACGAGTAAGTTGAAATTCTTAGATTTATTCAAAATTATTCTTTAACCAATGCTACATCATAACACTTCTTGGTAGACAATATGTGGTGCATGGACAAACAGATTGCTTTTGCTTCCCACATGTGAATAATGATGTAGGGTAAAATTAACCTGCCTAACGAAAGACAAGGAGTAACACTTCCCATGCCATTTGCTTATGTTCATGGGAGGTTGCAGAAGATACAAGATATTCGTCTCATTCATACCATTACACAATTATAAAGTATTACAAGGCCCAAATTATATTTGCGTTACGCCTGGAAGACAGAATAAATGAAAATATTTATCTTCGTGTGACGCATCTAGGTAGGAGAGGTGTAAGGTATCAACATGGCAAGAAGGACCAGCAAGTTCCCTAAGGCCCAGATCCATTTTACATTCAACCATCTAAAATGCCTATCCAGATGGTTGTTTAACCCTTTTATAGAGGTGCCACTGGCAACCATTTGGGTAGATAAGTTCAAACGTTTATATTATATGAATAAATTTCCTTGCAGTACCGATCAATTCTACATCCTATCTTCTTAAGATACTGTTTCAGCTGGGTATCAAATTCGCTGCCCCAACTCTGAATTTCTTCGAGCCGAAGAACTTAGCTTTTTCTCGCTTAATTTCAAACCTCCTTAAAAGCAAATATTACAGATTAGATCATTTAGATCTCAATTAGAATATTAATATTATTTGATGAAAGAGATATTAATGATTTATAAATTACCAGGCAATGGCTTCGCTACTAAGATTAAAATTTTAAATAAAAGCAGCCATAGTTAAATTTTTATAAATTTTCGGAGCCTCGCCAATTATAATAATTTTAAAACGGAACTCTAAACTACCCCTCTTCCTTTTTATAATATCAAAAAATAAAATGGTAAAGTTCAGAAAATCTATTCTAATATATCTATATAAAAATAAATTTTCTTAACTTCACCATTTGTAATTCTTCGAGTTTTAAAAAATTTACAAAATTTCGATACTTATTATTAGAAATAACTTTGATAAAGAAAACATAAGTCATAACCAAACTAAGATGAAATTATTATTCAAATACTGAAAAAAATTCCTTTCTTATTTTGAAAGCAAGTAGTGCAGATTAGATTCTTCAAGCTTCTAGCAAAATATGAATATTATTTGAACGGAATATACAAGATATATGAATTATAATGAAATTAGATGCAATAGATATTTTTTAGATTCTCCAAGCCTCAAACAAAATATAAGTAGTATTTGAACGGTATATTCATATTTTTTTATATTCTGTTCCTAAAAGTATATTAAACAGATTAGAATATTAAAGCTTCAAAAAGTTTTGTTGCAAGCCTTTAATTTAAAAGATTATCGGAAATTATCAAGTCAAAACACATTTGATCATATATTTGGTTTGTGTTGCTACCTGCAAAACATTCACTTATTCATCTGACGCCATTCAGGTAGCAAGTGATTGCTTACAAGAAATTAGATTTTTTTTTATCTATGAAAAGCAAACTTTTAAGATCAGAACTGTTTTCAAACTTTTAACAAAACTTGGTTGGAAATCCCCTGCTATTGTCGATTCTTTGCAGCATGTTTATAGTGAGCCTACGCTACATAGAAACACTGTTTTGAGGTAGATAAAACGTTTCAAAGAAGGAAGAGAAGACCTTAATGATAACAAGAGAGAAGGAAGAACATTCACATCAACCAATTCAGAAAAGGTGGCCGCCGTTCAAAAACTTCTGGATGTAGATTGCAGGATTAGCGTTGAATTTATTGCGAAAGAAGTCAATATTTCCCAAGGATCAGCAGATGCAATTTTGACAGAGCATCTTGGTCTCATTAACCTTTCTGCCCATTGGGTGCTGCGAACGTTGCAGGGTCATCAGCTTGCACAAAGAAGTATGTCCCATCATAACAATGCTCCAGCCCATTCTTCACGGCCAACAAGAAAAACTTTGAGGGAATTTCTATAGCAAATCATACTTCATCCACTCTATACCCCTGATCTTGCCCCCTCGGACTATTTTTTGTTTCCTAAGCTTAAGGAACATTTAAAAGGAACAAGATTTCAATCGATTGAAGAGACAAAACGTAAAGTCAAAACATGGTGCAATTCGAAAGGCCAAGAGTTCTTCAAAGAGGGACTTGTCAGGTGGAAACATCGCCTTCACAAGTGTATTGACCTAAATGGAAACTATGTTGAGAAATATTAGTGACATTTGTGTTATTTTAATTTTTAATAAATATTTCTTTCATTTTTCACCAAGACCTTTTGAAGATCCCTTGTATATATATATTGTTTGAACGGTATATTCATATTTTATAGATGATGATACTGAAAGCAAATAGTGTAGATTAGATCCTTAAAAGTTTCCAGCGAAATATGTATATCAATATTATTTATAAGCTGTGATGCTGAAAAAGGTAAAGAGTGTCTGATGTGAGATAAAATGTATTCCCAAAGACATGGTTACATTTACTGTGCGAAGAGAGCTAATTAGGTAGTCAATCACCATAATAAATAGGTAGTAAACTGCAGCCCAAAGGCAAACGAACTCAAATTTAATAAAGAGCAACCAAAAGACTACCTGAATGAAAAGAGGTGTGGTTTCTCCCAAAACTAATTAAAACCAACAAAACAAACTAGAGAGAACAATTACTTGTGCTACTATGTGTTACTTCTTTGCTTTAAAATAAAGTTAATTAGTTTTTGTACATCACTCTACTTCAAATGCGACCCTATCAAGCAATCGAACATTCTTTATAAGCCCCCAAAATAAAAATAAAGAAGCTAAGAATATTGTCAATAACTTAAATACCACATTATAAAAGTATGCATAATATCATCTATAAGTTCTATAAAATCTTTAATACATGCTCAGAATGGTTCTCTTAAAAAAACCTACAGTACTAAATAAAAATTGAACTCTGGCCCAAGCGAATCGTCGTATTTGACTTCCGAGAGCCAGAAATGATGCGAGTAGGGGAATCAGGGAAAATCGAATATCAGCAAACACATTATGTTTTAGCTGAACCATCCGTATCCTCAATTTCACCTGCTAGTAGGACCGGCCCTTGTTGCCCTCAGGCTCACCAGCGATTGTCATACTGACCATTATGCCTATTTCATTATTCAGTTATGGATCTGCCTGGATAAAGGCAGGTTGGCGAACTACTACTGCTGTTTTAGTGATATCAGTATATTTCATTCAAATGAAAAGACAAAAATTACAGGGGTAAGTAATAGGGGTGGGGGACGACGCAAAAACCATCCGTATCCTCAATTCCAAAGCCAGTAGTGATAGTCCCTGCTGCTGTAGTAGTGTCACTACATTTCCCTAAAATGGTAAGAGAATAATAACGGGGGGCTAAGTAATAGGGGTGGGGGACACGACGTGAACACTATCACCGTTTTGACTGTCCTTCTAAACCTTGAATTAGGACTAGCTGAAAGTCAAAGGAAAATCTAAAGGGCAAAGGGACTCTAATGGATAAACCTTTAATCCCCTTAGCAAAGTTATCCTTAGTAGGAATAATCTTGAATGAAGTTGAACCATATTAGGTATGTAGGGTCGTCGGTTGGTGACCCAAATGGAGACGGGTCGACCATGTGGCGGTTGCCATATGTCGTAGCAGCACATAATTCGTATCCCACGTTGATATGTTGGTCCCAGCTGATATAAGAAACAAATAATGCGAATGAAGGGAATAAAATCAAACCGAAATAAGATTATAAACGATATTTAGCTCCCTCTCACAACGAGGTATCTATATTTTTTTATATATTGCATGGACTAATAAGAAATCTGATCACGCATTAGCACAAACATCATATTAATACTTAAATATTTATTCCCAAGTTATATTTTGTAGTAAATAACCATTAAAAACTAGAATCTGATACGATCAAAAATGAATAGAGGGATTGTGTCCCAAATGGTCGGTATGAATCACTCATCGCAAGGTCATTTCGTCAAGTCCATGCATGGGCAACCTGAATCGGGGGATACTTTGAGAATAATTGGCGCACAATGGACGGAAGCATCAAATCCCCTTCCATGAGTCAACACGAACGAATGATTTTTCCTCGACACGACCGCAAAAGACAACCAGATGTGAGCGCCAAATATAACGGAGTCAATTCGGTAAAATTTCGCGTAAACTGGTAGAAAGATAAGAGAAAAGACATTGGTAATGATGTTATGCCTTATTGAACTCACCCACCAGAAAAAAATCACCTATGTTCACAAGGAAATAACTAGGGATGAAGAACAAAGAGAATATTAAATAATAAACATTACCAGGCAATGGCTTCGCCATTCCCCCCTACGGGGAAAGCTTGCGTTTCGCTCCTAAGATTAAAATTTAAAATCTTTTAAAAAAGCAGCCATGGTTAAATTTTTATAAATTTTCTGATCTTCAAAAATTATAATAATTTTAAAAAGGAACTCTAAACTAAATTTACCCCCTTTCAAAATATCACGTTGCTAAAATTTTCGGAACTTCACCATTTGTAATTCTTTGGGTTTTAAAAAATTCACCAAATTTCGATACTTATATTTATTTCTAAACTTCACCATTTTGTTTTTTTTATATTATAAAAGAATTAGTAGAAATAAATTTGATATAAAAACATAAGTCATAACCAAACTAAGATGAAATTATTATTCAAATAATTAGTGATGAGATCAAAGCGCGTAAACAGCCAAAATTGGAAACGACTGCTAATGTACACAAGCCTCTTCGATGGGGGCGCGGGAAAGGCCCATGATTTAGGGCCTTAGAAGAACAAATTCACTTAAAGTAACCAGGGGTACACTGAGATTTGAACCCTGGTGGCGAGGATGCTCACTAGGGACCTCAGCTACCTAAAATAAGGGACTAGCAAGGCAGATTTCCCTTTTTTTTAAATTACAAACTTAAAATCGTCATGTAACGATCTTTCGGCTCATGGTGATCACGGGCTCGCCATCGATTGTTATTCTGATCTTTATGCGAATGTCATTATCCGGTCGGAAGACCACTTTCGGGATGGAAAGACAAGCTACATCGAATATAATTTCTACTTTAAAGAAAAATGGTTCATTAAAATTTGGAATACACATTCAATGGCCTGACTTTTTTTTTTTTACTTTAAGGGGCCTCACCTGGCGAAACCCATCAAAAACATAAGCCGTCGAAATTAATATTTTGCCTATTTTAGGCTATTAAAAAAAAAACAATGATAAAGATAAAAACCGCTAAAGACAACTAAAACTAAAAAAAAGGAAAAGATACGCTCAGGTATCAGGGGGAAGCCCACCTTCTGCCTGAGCGCGTGCATTCACCTAAACATCAAAATACAATGGAGGAGGTCCGCCTCATCCCAAACTTCCACTATTCCACAGTTCGGTGTGCACGAACCAGTCCCGAGAACAAGGGACAAGCGGTAGTGACCCCGTTCGTGCCGGTCTAGCACAGGTAACGTGTGCTAAGATCCCCCAGACTGGGACATTCAACACCAATTTGCCGGCGAGTTCGGGGCACCGAGCACTCGTTAAAATAAGGTTCAGGGAAACGTCCCATCAAATGTCGCTACGTCCCGAGAATGTGTCCAATACAGAGGCGGCAAAAAATAGACCTGACTCTGTCAAGGCATTGTGAGGAAGGTCCACGGGAAAGGTTGCAGCGCAATGGCACGCAACTTTACAGAGGGAACCCACTCTAAATGGGGAAGGTGAGGCAAAAGTGGGAACCATTAATTCGTTGATTTCAATAAAACAAATATCATAAAAGTGCTTATTTACACCGTCATCACGAGGAAAGGAATGACTACATCAGTTCAAAGAACACCAATCTAACAAAGGCTCATTTGTGCCATCGAAAAGAAGAGAGAGACGTCCAACAGCAAATTTAGCCGCGAACGCTCCTACGCACTCACGCGAGAATGAAATACAGAATATGAATGGAGCTTTTGTTACCGAAATTACTAAAGTGGGTTCATATGGCCAAACAAAATTTGCTCATTCTAATTTAACTCCTAGATTCATTATAGAAAAATAGAGATAAAAAAAAATTAAAATTGAGAAGAAAAGGTCGAATGAGAAACAAAACTACATCCCTTTTAAAGCTTGCTCACATAATCTTAAGAAAAAATTATTACCTAATTATGTAAATTAATTGGAGATATGTATATAGAAAAAAATAGTGCATGTAGCATCAATATTTAATCGTATATATATATATATATATATATATATATATATATATATATATATATATATATATATATATATATGGTATTTATTGCCTCTAATGTTTTAATATGTTAAATAACAGAAATATCTGAATAATCTTAATTATTATTATTATTGATTTCCTAATACATAATAATAATTTCAGACTTTTACTCGTTAATATTAAATTCACTTTCAATTATGTTTATTTTGCAAAAGTTACCAAATAAAAAAAATAGAACTGCTCATTCCTATATTAGATGATACTCGGGTAGGTCATTACGAGGAACTAGGGCGAGCTTGGGCAATCGTCAGCGAGGAGGATGTAAACAAGCAGACGAAAAGCATGGAAGGTAAAATGTACATAAGTTTCCACACAAAACTGAACTATTCTGTGCACATGAGTTAACAACATAGGTTAACAAACCGCACGGGTGGATTCCATGCATATAGGTTAACATAACCATTGAGGGATTTTAAGCGCATATGTTGCCACACACCACCGATGGAATCTATACACATAGGTTGGCACACACATGCAGGGATTCTATGCACATAGATTGTCACACACCAAAGAGGGATTCTATATACATAGGTTGTCACACACCACCGAAGGATTCTCTGCACATAGATTGACACACACACCACGGAGGAATTTAACGCACATAGTTTTTAACGCAAGTATAAATACATGCCATTTGTGTCGGCTTTTAATTTTATATTCAATTAATATTTAACTAATATCGATAACAGGGTAAACATTACATATCTAATATATATTTCCGAATTCCAAAAGTCTGTATGCATATATATATATATATATATATATATATATATGACCAAGGCCATCTAGAGCGACATTGAAGGCCAACAAAGGTCACATTTGAGGTAACTTGAGACGGGGAGTAACAGAGGCTACCTAGATTTGGCAAAAGTAGTGCCACCTGGTTGTTAGGTTAGGTTCGGAATTTTACCTTTTCTAGAATTGGAGGGACAAGTAATCGCGGCAATGAGTTACAATTAAATTATCAACATTGCCCGTCGAAAAATTAAGGTTTGCCAGACCAATTATGCGACTGCAATGTTTAAAAACACAATAATACCTATTATTTATCAGCATGTCCGAGACTCGAATAATTTAGATATATAGTTAAAACTCGCAATCATCTGATTGAGGCGCACTTTATAGTCTGTGGCAGCCACTCGCGTAGTCACGTTTGCCTGCCCACCCACCCCCTTGTTCGCCCTGCCGCACTACTGTAATGTGAAAATCGTTCTCTGTTAGTCTTTCATGATACACTACTCCATTACTAAAATTAAAATAAATCTTATATTTTATATCTACCAACTTTAAATTGCCTAATTTAACTCAAGCACCGAATTTAATTTTTTCAAGATAGTTTTTTATGCCCGGACAACGCCGGGTATCTTTGCTAATTCATTTCTATTGCAATAAATACCCAATATAATCCACGAACCCAAATAACATATGCTTCCTTCGATGGGCTTTACTTTTGTTATGTTGCTTTCCGGAAGAATCGCTTATCCAGCTTTCTGCCACAAATGTCTTCCGAAATTATAACCAAATAGTTCCATTTTCGCTTCGTCACTCCATAATTCTTTCTTCTAACCGAGATTAGTAAGCTAACTAACGGATTCTAAGGATATTACAGAGGGGGGTTTTCTATTTACTAGGATTTATCTTTGCTTGTATGGGCTTCCAAATAGAGCTCTTGTTACGTCTAGATGTGCTGAAGATTTAGTCCTTAGTTCTTAACTAATTTGAAGAGTGTATTCATCTAAGGTTCGGAATATATTCAAATTATCCCAATAAACATAAAATAAATTTAAAAGAATATTTCAAGACAACTATGCTTCAATTTTTAAGATTATTAAGCCCAATGCAAACAACAAAGCCTGGGTTGTATTTTTTCATCGCACAAGTAATTTTGGCAATTATGGCATCGTATCGTTATCACTGTTTGAAGCACCTCCGCAATGACTACGAGACTAAATTTCGGCAATGCCATATGGCAAATGGCTCGTCGCTTAACTTCGATTAACTTGACTGAATTTCTATGTAATGTGCTCATTATTTTTATCTTATCTAAGTGTAGTACACTACATAACTATCTTAACATACCTCTGCTACAACTCACTTCTAGCTTTTAACTATTTTAGGTTGCTCAGGTGTTCCTCTCTTCGTTCAAAGTTCCGTTTTTGTATACTTTATATGCCTTCATTTTCCAACTGCATAACATTCCCGTTATTTTTTTTTATCCAATCCTCATCTTTTGGTATGATCGAGCCAGGATGTTAAATTCCTTAACTTTTTAGCAGAATTTCCCGTTGCAAACTAACCTTATTCTCTCTCCTTTACAAATATTCAATAACGTCTTTTTCCGTTAATTTCCAATCGCCTTCCTCCTGGAACCATCGTCCAAAGGTCTGCTTTCCTTTTGCCGCTTCTGTGGTAGTCCTACAAGCAGCTTAGTCCAAGGGGATAGGCTTTGAACCCCGCTCCATACGTAATATATAATGAAATCAAATAAACATTAGCTAAAAGCAGATTCATCATGTAACTCTAAAATGATGATTATCCATGATCTTTGCTAAAACCACAGTACTGCGAACCTACGCCCTCATGCTTCACAAATGTCCACATTTTTTGCATATTTATTCCTTCAATGCATCTTTCCCCCATATCTTTCCATACTTCTTAATGCCATTTTCTGTGGTGGGCTTTCTCCAGGCCCTTTAATTATCCATGTTTGGACATCAATTGCCACAACGCAATAATTGCCTTCGGCCGTTCCACTCGCAAAACTCAAATACTTCTTCCTTAATGGCCGTGCAATTTCGGTCTTCTCAATTATCCCCCGCCTGATCGCCATCGTATGTGACATTACTTCTCTCCCTTTATAATTTCTATAATCTTAGATGTATCCTTTCTCTTTATGGACAGGAACCAAAGCGCTATCTCGCCCTGCATCTGACATTCTCTCTTCATCCAAAATCTTTTGTAGGAAGTCGCACAAAAGGTCACGTTGTTTTCCCCATGTCTTCCATGTTGCCTCTAGTATACTGTTATTTACAAATGTTTCCATTGACTAGCCTTTTTTCCTTTTCTAAGGTGCTTTATTCCCGGCGTTTTCTTTATACATTTGCCTAAAGTTAACTGATGATTTGAAGTTTTTCATTTATAATTTCGATCCGAAAGTCCTTATTGAGCAGGATCTTAAAGATTCCCTCTCCATCTATCCTTGATTTTACCTTCATCAATTAAATCCACTCCTTGAACATCCTTAACCTTTCTAATTTAGGTAAAATCATCAATGGTTTGGCCTCTTGCACTTGCTACCTTAAAGATTTTCCTTCCCACTATACATTATCTTCAGCTCTTTAAATACTTCCTGCTTTATTTGTGTCTATAATGTATAAAATGTATATGATTTTGCTAGTATTTTTTTTCTTTTTTTATTTACCTCACTATATTCTTCCCTATGTTGATTCAACTTTAATATTTGCCAGTTTTCTACTCTTCCTTCTTCACTTTCTTCTTCGTCTTTAATGATTCTTACATATCTTAATTCCCCCAACACTTTTCCTTCTCCGCCAGATTCAGTTTAGGAGATCGTTTCCCACTAACTTCTAGTTTTCTTTCACCCTTCTTGATTGCCACTCCACCTGTCTTCCATGTTTTGTTCTTGTGCGTTTTCTAATAAACCTACTTACAAAAATTCCCTCTGGTTTTTGCTGCTAAATCTTAAATAAATTATCAATAACCTATCTTTTTTGCAGGACCTTTTGATTTATCATTCTCTTAAATAAATTCTCTTTCAACTTTGATTGAAAATTTTTCATTTTCAGTTTTCACTGTTTTACTTTTATTGTTCACCGTTTTCACAACTTCTTTTCAATTTCAAGTCCACTAATTTGTGCTGGGCTACAACATATTCTCTGTTTATGACTTTGTAATGTAATTTTTCCTTCCAACTCTGCCTCATGCATATAGCATATAGGAAAATCAATCTGACTTACCATACCGTTACTTCAGTATACCTTCAACTGTCTATCCTTTTTTAAAAGAAAATATCACCCTTAACTTAATACAACCCCCCACACACACAAAGTTCCTTATTCCCTTTTCCTGTACTTCTCTTTATTTTTTCATCTTCCGAACACCTTATCCAAATTTTGTTTTCTAACCTCATATGACCATTTGAACCGCTACTAAAAATTCACTAATCTCCTGATCTAATTCTTTCCCAAAGTCTTCATTCACACCTTCATCAGATTCAAGACAAGAAACATAAATACACACGATATTAAGTTAAATATATAATTGTAACACCCTTTATCCCATCGAATCTCAAGCTTAAATTCATCAACCTCTCTTTAGCTGCTTATCTAACACAATACATCTTCCATTTCTTCTCAGCCTCATCCTCTTGTCGACTTTACATTCAGTGTCGACTATTACATTTCCCATTCTTCTGACTACACTATAAGGCCAATCCGCTTTGAGGCTCTTATGTCCTAGCATTGTTTTCACAAGAGGTTTCTCATTTATTTTGATTAGGCAGAATAACGTCGTCCAGATTCCTTTGGGTGATATTGATCGTGTAGTCCGCAATAATTCCTACCAGAAAAAATTAATCCTTCCGCGTAGCAAACATCGCCCATGGCAACCGTTGACCAAGAGGCAAATCTCCGCAGTCAAAAATTTGCGTGATTCGATCATTTTTTTCCCATTAAAGGCGTAACCCTTTCAAGTTCCGGTGGTGCAAAATTTGTGCCACCTAAATACACTCGTTTAATTTAGCTCAACTTCGGCAGGATATAAAAATAAGTCTCATGTAGGCTCTACCAAACGAACTTTTTTTTAAAACCATTTTACCCTTAAGTTCCTCTTGAAACAAAAAAAAAAAACAGCTGGAACCGTACCTTTCCCCCTCCCCTTTTCGGGAATCTTTAATCTCCAACTTATACCCAGCAAAGTGGGACCAACACGCGTCAAGGCTACTAGAAAAAACACATCCCATTAACACCCTTTAATGCCCTATTAACCATAAGGCCATCCATCATTTTCTTAGACCCAGAAATGTGTGATGTACCAACTCATCCAGTTAGGGATCATCCCTAGACACAAGACCCCAAGAACAGCCCCTCACAAATCCCCTCCATGCGCATCTACCATACTCAATGTCTTCTACTTGCTCCTCGCTCCTCGCTCAGCCATTCCTCTACCAAACACTCAGTCACTTAACCAACCTAACATTTACGCAGTCTTCCAACCCTTTCTCACAAGTTTCCATCCATTCTTCTTACATGCCGATATCACCACAAAACACTCAGTCTCAACTTCGTTCACACTCTTCTTCACACCATAAACATCTCTTACTCAGTCATACTTCTACTCCATTTATCCTTCACACACCCAGCCCCCACCCTCTCTAATTTCCCATTTAAACTGCTCTCACTTATGATCTCTTTTTCTCTTTCGAACCATAGTCTTACTCTCATACGTCATGTTGGCACCATCATACTCCCATGCAGCTTTCTGGCACACCCCACACTCGAAACTTGCGGTCGTAATCTGCTTCATCTGTGCCACCATCACTCAGGATACCTCCTCGATAATTTAAACTTCACACTACCTTTACCTACCTTACTCTTTTCTGCATTTACTTTTCATCCCATCCTCACACATACCCTGCCACACGCTTCGATCAACATTTCCAAATCAATCTCACTCTCAATTACTAACGCCAAGTCATCAGCATATATTAAGATAGATAGAACTCACTTATTACCATTCTTCACCACTCTCACAGAACTTCCACTCATTCTCAGACCTTCTTCTCTCAGTACTCCATCCATGCAGATATTAAGAGCCGTGGTACCATCCCACAACCTTGTCTAGCCTTTAACCCCTACCTAATCTAAACCACTCATTCCGGCCATCTTTCACCCAAATATACACATTACTTCTCACATAAATACTTTTCACACAATTCAACAGTTTATCACCCAATCCATACACTCTTAAATCTTGCCATAATACTGCCCTAAAAGCATAAAAATTACATTCTTTATTCCTTGGGTTTTTTTTTCATTTGTCTCAGAGCTTGATACACATCCCCACTTTCCTCTCTTAGTCCACTTTGCTTATCCCCAATTTTTGTAATAGCACACATCTGGCGACGGCCACCGAGGAATAAGTCGCCGCAATTAAAATTTCAGTCTAGTATTAGACGATTTTAAAGTTCGCAAAAAAACAAACCAAACAAAATAAAAACAACAATCAACAAACAAAAAAGGCAAAATATAAGAAACAGAACAAAAGCAAGAAGATGAAGGTATCGCGTTCCAGTGTCGGGGGAGGCCCGCTTTCTCTCGGGGTGCTCATCCCTAATCAACCCTTAAATTATCCTCTTTATACGTCCAATCAGAAACTTCACATACACCTTTCATACAACAGTCAACAGACTTATCCTTTGTACCTCTTGCATTCAACTTTCTCCATTTTAAACTTATAGAACTGTACTACAAGTATCAGAACATTCTTGCATTCGTCATGTACTCTTCTATTTTCAAATGAATTACAAACACTAGACCCATTCCATAACACAATCATCAATACTTCTTAGCCTGCCAGTGACTATTTCATCTACTGCAGCTACCTTTCCATTTTATAAGATCTTTCACAGCACTACCAACCAACCTCTTGCAAGTTTATCGCTTCCATAACTCAATACAGCATTTGCTTTTCACCCTCGAAACCAATCATTTTCACATTCACTTCATCTTCCCTATCCACATTATACAACTCGTCAAATTTATCAGGCCATCTACTTTTGTAAATCATTTCTGACAACTACCATAACACTCTCATCCCTGATGTACACACACTTATTCATCATTGGTAACTCACGTTTCTCACTTCCTTCCACTAATAGCTCCCTGTTCCTATCATGATCATCATTCCACTTCCGTCCAAATGCTTCAATTTCTACTTTCTTACTCTGGTTACTCCCTCGATTCACTTTCCTTTTCACTTCCTTGTATCCATTCATCCGCATCTCCCTGACATTCTCTATTATTATGCGGCGACTGTTAAGCACGTGTAAGTACGTCTCTTTTTTTGCTCTCCACTGCACTTTTTACAACATAGGTGGGGACTCTTTACCCGCGGTGAAATTTCGCGTCATTTCAAGGCTCGTAAACTACTAACACGCAGAGTTACGCCCTTGCAAATCTATACTTCCACCACATGATCATCAAGGTTACACGTATATTCCCAACTATTACATTATGCTATTCATTCAAAAGCACTACCGCACACTCTTTACTCCTACTAAATGCCTCACACCAGATCACACTCCTTTCGCTCAGTGCCACTCTCAACTCTTCATTCCGTTTCATGTTTACCTCATATAATGCAAGCGTCTGGAATCTCCTTGATATATACACATTAAAACACCCCCTTTTACCCTCAGCACATAGACCCATCACATTCTACATACCCATTCGGTTCCCACATTGAAGCGGATTAACCGGCCTGACAGGAACCAATTTCAGAATTAACCAAAGTGCTGCAAGTTTTTATTTTCCAGATGGATCAAAGAATATTTCCTTTCTTCTTTTTACTCGTATTCTCTAACCATCAATACCAATCGCTTTTTATCCATTAATTTCAGTAGTGAACTTTATTTTTGTGTTCTTATTGTTCGCTTTTTAGAACGAGGCAATTGTCTGCAACAGAGTTGAAAATTAAGGATCAACTCTATTCTGTATTTACTGAAACCACGATCAGGATAATGAGCATCAACGGGGGTTCCCTTTAATTATGTTTTGGGGGGCATTGGGTCAGGGCAAACCTGGAAAATGAGACAATGAATTCAAATAACTGAAAACGCCAAGTAATAGATGTAAAGAGTAGTTCGAAACAGCATGCCTGATCAACGTTTTGGTTATTTATCTCTATTGTTAGCGATTAATATGAATACAAACGGAGGAAAACCGCAGCTTGTGATTCGTTGGATGCAAATGTATGTTCAAGGATTTTCCTGGCTTTTGTTACTTTAGTTTTCATTGTTCTCGTTCAGTTGTCTCTATGGATAAATTCTTAGGAGATTTTAGCTTAAAGGTCCGGGTTTTTAAGAACTATTTTCTTTAGAATCACTCATTTATCTTCTTTAACTTAATTTTTTAATAAAATATTTATTCTGTCATAAGTTTAAACCACTCGAGAAAAAATATTTACAAAAATCTACACGCTAAGATATTGTAAATTGATCAATTGAATTGGAAATGGTTGCAATATTTGGCAGTAGTAGAGATGTGTCATCTTACCTTCGTAAAGAGGCATTTTAGGTAGTCAGCAGCCTCTAGAATGTAGCGTACAGTTAAACTGGCCTTATCGAGCTTCTCACGTATCTAGGTTTGTTCACTTTGACTCTCTCTGCTCTGTTTTACGCATATCTCCCTCAATCATCCTTTATTATTTTTTATTTTCCTACTGATTTTTTAGTCCCTTACTAGCTTAAGTTGCCTCTAATTATGTGCCCTGTAAACCCACAACCAGCGGCCAGCTGCCTCAAAGAAATCGCTCGCTGAATCTATTAGTTTTATCTGAGGTGAGGATGTGTTGAGCATATTGTATATATCTACCGAGTTGTGGTGGGTTCATACGGGGGCAGCGAGTGCAGGTGTCAATGTTCGTTAAGCCGAAGTAGTGTTTGTGTTCAATCGCACATCTTTCCCTGAGAACTCAACTCCACTTGGTCGCCATGACATACCAAAGTTCCCTTGAGGGTAGCTGAGAAAATGAGAAAAATAGCAATATTCCGTCTTTCGGGGGGGGGGGGCTGTGCATGAGGTTTGTTCATTAACATCTTTACTATTCTCTCACCGCGATTTTTTTTTTTAAACTTGTTGGGCTATGTTCCTTCCACGTATTTTGAACTTCCACTAACGTCACTTTCTTTACGTGCCTCTCTTCAAACTTTATTTCAGAGGTAAACGCCTTAGTTTTCGCTTCTCAATTTTAAGTAAATAATAATATGATCAGTGTGAGTTATGTCGAAATACACCATGCTCCTAGTTGTCAATTTCTTTGCTTTCTACCATAAATCAGTTGAAAGTGTGTATTAGTGTGTAAGAACACTTCATATGCCTGATGTAACTTGCCTTCGTAAGGTCTTATTTTGTTTAACACTTCAACTGGAGAGGGATCAAACCCATAAAACAAAACCACTTCAGCCGTTCTATGTAGTTTTAGTGCTTTGGTAGAACTAAGTAGAGAACGAATGGGGTTATAACACATAGAAATTCCCTTTTACATTTTCGACTAGGCGATGATAAAGGAAGGGACATTTGATCCCGGAAATGACTATCCATGTTATCGAAAGACCAATTTGGCCTTTTCAAACCGTTCTGTATTATTTTTGTGTTTCGCTACCGATGGTTTGTCTTCCTTTATCCCCCACTTTTCCCTGAGAACCCAACTCCTTTTTAGACCACCTCTTGTGCTATTTTCCATTACCTTCAAAATTATTGGGTTAAAATTTAAAGCTTAATACTGGGTAATTACCCTTTGTACCCTTATCTTACCTGAATACTCTTAGAGATTTTAAAATATTAATACTCGGTGTCCTTTCGTCTCTATTTTTATTCATTATTTGTTTCTTGATATTGTAAAACATATACATATAAAAAGCAAATCAACATTGAAATTTGATTTTCCAGAATTTCAGGAGTTGTAGTTTATGAAAATCTAACAAGAAGTATCAACGTGATCCGGAAACAATTTTCGTAACCTTTAATCCTCTATTTTCCGACAACTACCGTTTATCTCTTGAACAAAACATGTCATTTAATAAAAGAACTCGTTTTTAGGAGGTAAAAGAACTAAGCCATGTATTACTTGGAAGAAAACTTCCTCTTCCCCACCAAGACTGGGAAATAACAGCGCTAAATCGTATAACAATTGCGTGTATGAATATGGTTCAAATAAACGCTGATTCGGGATTAGAATTACGAGGAGTGTTGACTTATAATCAAACATTAAATTGTAAACTTAACCCCACTTGACCCTATTCTGCCGCCAATGTGTAATAAATTTTAAATTCAAAATGCTTTTACATTCTTCTAAAACCGAAATGTAATAGTTACTCGTATATCACCGCGAAAAGGCGTCTTGACACCATGTTGAACTCACTTTGTCCAACATGCGGTACCTAGATGATTTAAGTATGTAACGTAGTACAGTCACGGACATTGAAATACTGAGAAACGAAGCTTTTTTTATGATGCTTTTATTAAAAGAACGAGACTAGTATCGAAAGTATTATGATGATGAAAGAAGGATACTTCCGAAACAAGTCTCGTTCTTTTAATAAAAACTATCGTAGAAGGAGCGTCTTTATATCAGTTTGATTTATTTACTCTAATGCCCGCATACTTTTCGAACAAACTTGTTCCTCAAGACTTCAGTGGGCCTACCTGCATAGTCCCACAAATTGAAAGTCATATATCATTTATTACTTCTATTTTCGTTTCGATTCCAAATAACACCAGTTTCCTTTTGCTATCCAGCACATCAGAAATCTAAAAGTCAATAGAAAGGTGACGATTCTATATTGAAGAATAAAATTTTAGAAGGTTGGAGCAGAGCTTAAGATCGCCATTTGGTAAGATCGGATTCATCGAATGAGTATTTATAGGTGGTTGAGGTTACCAGTTTATGGGCGGTATAGGTAACTGGTTTGTGGGTGCGTGGTTGGTAGTTATAAGGGGATGTATTGAAAGGTCATCGTTGTTATTGCGCTCGATGGGTGACGAGGACTTTAGGCAGTGAACCTACTTTATCCCTCTGTTGAATTGGTTCTGACTCCTTATAATTTCTCACGACGGTTATGCGTTAGGCTGGGCTTACCGAAGGTGGCTCAGTAATCGGAGTAAATAAAGGACTTCGAAAGGACGCGGCAAAGAAAATATAACTTTGTTAACTTTATTCTTGAATTGGCCTACTAAAGGGGCAAACAGAAAAGTCTTGAGTTCTTTGCGGTCAGTGTGTAGGCTTTCTGTTTTACGCGAAGTATCGGGCCTAAAGGCAGAAGGAGTGAACAAGATTCCCTAACGCTATTAAGGGAATGAATTGTCTAGCGAATTATGAACGATTTGAGTTAATGAATAATAATGAGTGATAAGAGTCTGTCTCTCTCTATATA
The DNA here is from genome assembly GCA_963969495.1 of Ceratothoa steindachneri. Lineage (NCBI taxonomy): Eukaryota > Metazoa > Arthropoda > Malacostraca > Isopoda > Cymothoidae > Ceratothoa > Ceratothoa steindachneri. Next base: position 156,930,282 of record OZ018326.1, read on the forward strand.
TATATGCGTGTCGTCTCCAAGGGGCGTGACCATGACTTGTCCGTGGGAGCTGACCCAGGGATCTAGTTTGTTCGTTGTTTCCACCCCTTGTGCAGAGTTTCCGACGGCTTTGTGTACCTGTCGTGCCTACATATTCCCCATAGATTTATCTTTATCATAGGGAATCGCTTGTTGCAGATCTCTGCGAAATTTCTCTGGTCAAAGCTTTTATTTGTTCAGCTTGCCTTGTAGTCTCCCGTATGCCGATAAATATTCCCAACACGCGTATGTTTGTTTGTGCGCGATCCTCGTATTTTGTTTCCTTTTCTAATTCTCTTAGGTTCTTTATTTATTAGACTTGGCATATTATTTCCTTAATTCACACACATAGCAATTTTTAGGATTTGATAAATCAATCGAACGTCTATTTGTGGAGTTCCTCGCTGGACCTATTAAATCCTGCAATTTGGTGCTACGGGCCTACCTATTTTATAAAACGAGCTGTGTAGTGAAAATCGCTCGCATAAAATTAGTGTCTAGATAAAAGCATTGGCTCGTAGTAGAAATATGTAAAAATCCCTTTTACCATTGTAAACATTAGAGCTTTGATGAGAAAACAGGAAGTAGATCTATCAATACCACTATTATGAATCTAGGTAAAAGCTCCAACCAACAATACGCTCTATACTAACCCAGTAAGTAAAGTGTATTATAATCTAAACTTTTAAGAGATTTCTTGACTTTAGTATTCTCAATGGCATGTTTCTTACTGAAAGTTTTAATATGTATTACCTTAAAGATCCTAAGTGTCAATGATCCTTAGTGAAATTCCAGAGAAGAATTCAATCTGATCATATGAATGGTCCTCAAAATGTTCTTGTTTCTTCTCACTTAAATTTACCTTAAATACTCGTATACTTCACAGGGTTTTCACTCCAGATGAGCATTCATCAACTCATTTTAGTACTATCTCACGAGCGGCGCCACTGCGTCATCGACATCTCTTCTCTTCAAACTTTATTGGATTTGGCGGGAAATGCTATCAGAAGCTGTCGTCTTCGGATGACAAGGAACATCTAGTTTGTCAGGAAGTTTTTGAATATATTTATCTAATACCATTTTAAATCTTTCTACTGGTCTTCTTTATTCCACCTCCCTACATGCTTATTGGAGCCGGGGGGAAGATGATATGCCCGTATGTTTTCTTGATGATTCCCTCCCCAATTTGGTTCAAATGGACTCAAATATCATTAAACAGTAGAGTGAAGGAACGTCTATGGTAGCAAGCAAATGAAAAAAAAATATCATTAGGATTCTCAGGTTAAGTCGTTGACCACGAATTGGCCTACATGTGGCAAATGGTAGAAAATGAAAAAAATATATCATTAGGTTTCTCAGGTTAGGTCATTGACCACGAATTGGACTACATGTAGCACACTGATAGTTTACAATACTAAGGGGCTGAGATGTCGCACTTGCACCTACATGGTAAAACATAGAAGCCAACATTCGAATCCTTTGCTATCCGTATAAATTATTTTCATTCCTGTATGAGTAATCTTAGTTAATAGGTTAATAGTGTGTATACCTTGAGTCAATCCTAGTGAGTACTCACTTCAAGAACTCATGTGAGTTCATTTGAGATATGCAGATAAAATTTATATAATAAAAAAAGATAAGAGTGTAAAATTTATCGAAGAAATGCTAATGATATGGTTTACACACAATGTCCAAAATGGATCGAAAAACTAAGATTACTATTTTTTTACTTTCTCGAGACATTGTCAGTAGTCAACGCAGAAGAAAATACCTAAAGTTCATAAAGCAGCCAAATTTAACAATCGGAAATTGCATTCGTCAGAAAATTTTCATTAATAATAATACATATAAAACAAATATACATGTCCAAATGTTTATTTGTCGACCGTCAGAAATGATACTTTGAATGTTCAGTCATCTGTGCATTGAAGTATAATTCGTCACTATCAAATACAACCTATGCATTTGGCGACTATTATTGAATAGTTCTTTTTTAGCCATTTCCTTTTACGATATTGATACACAAGTGTTTTTGGTGGAGGCAGAAAAAAGAATGCGTTTGTTTCCTTTGGAAAGAAATATTTACGGAATTGAGAAAGGTTCGAACATTTAATTTTACAAAAGAATATTACAAAATAGATTATAATTACGCAAGATTATTTATTTAATCCATATTTATCATCATTTTTGCCATCATTTTATCCTTTAGATCGAAGAGCAAAGCTTCAAAAACTGAAACTCACCTATTACAGGAACTGGACCAGAGCGCGATTTTGGATTTAGCGAAGGACTGTAGTTTTTTCTCATAATTTTTGAAATTCTGACTTTTTAATAAACCTGCAATGATTTAAATATTAGAATAATTATTCCTATCAGGTGAACTTTAAAAACAAATGAAAAATGTCTATAAATTATTCCCAAAACTTTTAGCGAAGACTATATATATATATATATATATATATATATATATATATATATATATATATAGTCATAGCTAAAGGTTTTGAGAATAATTATGAGAAAAAACTGCATTCCTTCGCTGAATCCAAAATCGCGCTCTGGTCTAGTTCCTGTAAGCGGTGAGTTTCAGTTTTTGAAGCTTTGCTCTTCGATCTAAAGGATAAAATGATGACAGAAATGATGAAAAATATGAATTAAATGAATGATGTTGCGTAATTATAATCTATTTCGCAATATTCTTTTGTAAAATTAAATGTTCGAACCTTTCTCAATTCCGTAGATATTTATTTCCAAAGAAAAGCGTGCAATAATTGTTGCTCTGCCCTAAAGTGAACTAAAATGCATATAAATAGGTGCTAAGGGTGTTGCATCATGGGACACCATCTTTAGGCTCATTAATGACTTTAAAAAGACTGGGTACACTCGGGTGAATAAGTCTTTTGCGTGCACAGGAGCTTCAAATGAACAACAAGATCACCTTCTTTTAAGGTCTAAGCTCAAGGATCAGATTACCTCCAGTGCCAAGATTGCTCACGATTGGAAAGGAGCAGGTATGAACGATGCAGCTCACAGAGTGGGGTGGATCTTTTCTGCGAAGGTCTCAAGTTTAAAAGGGCTGCGAAAAAGCATCATCTGACCGAGAAGAACTTTATAGATAGGCTCCACTTTTGTAGAAAATATAAAGAATGGACAGTTGAAGACTGGAGCAAAGTGCTATTTTCCGATGCAGTATCTTTCCGATTGTTTGGAGCTTCTGGAAGATCCCTCGTTAGGAATAGAAAAGGGAGGCACTTTCACGAGTTCTGTTTCGTGAAGAAGGTGAAACATCCGGACAATCTTTATCTCGAGGCTGCTTCTCATCTAAAGGAAATGGAGCATTAATAACTTTGCCCTAGAACACTGCTATGAACTCAAAATGGTACCAAAACCTGCTTTATCAGCACCTTTTCCCAGCAATTCAAAACCAATTTGGGGTTAATAGCTGTATTTTTCAGTATGATGGCGGACCTTGTCACAAATCAAAAGCATTAACAAAGTTCTTGGCTGAAAATGACATCGAACTTTTGTTGGCGATAATCAAACAGGCAGATAATAAACAGAAGCCATCTAATTGTTAACAGTTCCGTGTACTTATTGAACAAAGTAAAGCGATATCAGCCAAGATATCATCACGAACTTTGTCTCCAGCATGCCAAAACGAAATGAAGTTGTCATTAAGAACAAGGGGCATCATTGTAAATATTGACTGTGCAAATCATTTGACAGTATTTATTAATAAAATGGGTTCTTGCTCTTTTTTTTGTATATTTTCACCTTCAATTTATGATACAAACATACTAAAAAAGGCAACTTTTAATCAGTTTGGGGGGCTAACCCTTATACAGACCAATGCTGGATTTAGCCCTTATTCAGCAGGAGTTCTCTAAGTATGTAATTCTAACATCAGACTCAAATTCCCTTTTCGAAACTAAAGTTGAATTAGAAATATTTTTCAACACTAGTTAATTATTAAAATAATATTTCATTTAAAAAAATTAATTGAGATCATGAAATGAAAAGTGAATGATCCCTATCTTTAAGGGAATTGACACTTCTAACTGTGTACATACCGAGGAATACAAATGAAATGAATGGATGGATTTGATAAATTAAAGGTCTTCCTTTGGTGAATGGAGCGAAATGAAGTCATTGGAGTAGTGGAATGATAAGGTGAGGACTTTGGGCGCGGTCACTCGTTTAGAAAATTCTGTTCCTGACTAATCTGTGGTCGCTACCCGTTATGAAAGAACTGATAACCGAAATGTCTTTAATAAAATTTCTCATGTTGAATGGTATGTAATCGATCTCATTTATTCTCATTTAGTTTTATCCGTGTCGATCTTCTGCTATGTCACTTTATAGAAGAAATCTATGATGGAAAGTTTGCTCCTTTTGTAAATTTTACTAATTTGTACAAAAGGAGTAAATTTTACAAAGGAGTAAAGGAGCAATTTTACAAAAGGAGCAAACTTCCCATCATAAATTTCTTCTACAAAGTGACATAGCAGAAGATCGACACGGATAAGAGTAAATGAGAATAAATGAGATCGATTACATACCCTTCAACATGAGAAATTTTATTAAAGAAATTTTGGTTATCAGTTCCTTCATAACGGGTAGCGACCACAGATTAGTCAGGAACAAAAAAAAAAAATAGATTTAAAGAGGAGAGAAACAAACTCATAACAACGAGAATAAACCCACTGAAACTTGACACCCAGAGTGATATAATTACTTTCCAAATCATACTAGAAAACAAGTTTAATGAACTTAATGATCAGGTAAACAGAATCATCATTAGAAAAGTGCAATGATAATATAGGTCAAATTCGGGAAACTCGAGACAAGTGGTGCGGTTAGTATAAAGCAAATATTGACAATCGTCACTGCTTCAAGCGCTCTGGGGACCGGGCATCGGGCATCGCGCCTCGCCAGGGAAGGTATGTTCAAAGTATCATTCTAACACTCCCAAAAAGGAGCGTATCAATCGATTCTTATATAGTATCCCTCTATGTTCTGTATATAGATATAAGGGCAACCCACAAAGAAAACCGAACTTTGAATTAGTATTATTACTCAAAAGCTATTAGAGATGTTTTGGTCCTGTAAAATTGATTTTGTTTAACAACTATTTATCCTTTGATTGTGAAAATTTGATTTAATTTCCTTTTACGATATTGATACACAAATGTTTTTGGTGGAGTAAAAAAAAGTGTGCGTTTGTTTTATTTCACTGCTAAATCTTGTCTAAAATTTTTACATTGTAATTCTCGGATTTTCTCGTGCATTTTCTCCATCAAATTCTTAATTAATCTTGAACTTGGGAGAGAAATGCACTACACCTGAGACTAGCAGCACACTACACGCATATTTACAAGCTACACACGTACACCATAATTGTTCTGGAATATTTCATAAAAAGAGTTGCAAACTTCATCATATGTTAGTATGGCTGCACCAATTCATAAAGAACCGGAAAAAAACGACAAATGTTGACAGACATGAAAGAGAAGGAAAATAAAGAAAAACGTTAATCATTCAGACATGAATACACAAAGAGAGAAATAAAGAGAGGAGTCAAATCAGAATTACTGCTATGAAATTAAAGTTAAGCCCAAGTCGTTCCTTTCCTTGACGTGAACAGTTTAAGATCGTCCTTTTTACCTGAAAAATATCATTGTCAAGCCTGCTTACAACCAGGCCTACCAGTGGGTGGCCTCTGTATCTGTAGTTAAAGGCTCTGGTCTACGGTTGCGATAGCAATGGGTAGCTACTTTTACAGTGCCTAGGGCACGCCTTGGGGAGGCTCTTCATCCATGCCAACCAAGTGCGAGGGCAAAAGTGAAAGTTAAAATACCCAGACTATACAGTTCTTTTTAGGGCTGTTAGATTGGTATGTTGGATACAACCACTTGCATTGCTATACCAACTGCATACAATCACTGCGTACATTGCAGTTTACTTCACCACTTCTGGTCTAATTAAGAGCACCAAAGAAATTGCAAACACCTCAAAATCAGTATGGGAATTTTTCTCCCCTTAAAGTCTTACACATCTGGTTTCTTTCCATTTCTTTTTCTATATTAACGCTTTCAAACTTTTCTACCTACCACCAATTTATCCTGCAGCGATATTTTTGAAAACATACCTGACTTTCCCGTTTAATGATATCGTCTTTGCTGTCCTATTCACTCATTTCATAAAATCTTAACATACTGTGACACCATCTTATCAAAATTTCCATTCATTTATTAGATCAATTTAATTCCTGAAATCAAATAATACCTCCTCTAAATGAATGTATAAAACCATAAACAATCCTGCCTAAAGCACAAAGCCTCTATTTGCATTTTCCTTTTCATTCGAGCCGGTCAAAATTCGAGGAAGCCGTGGAACGAACGAATCTCTCTATGAGGAAGAGAGGTCAATGAATGCTTTGTTCATCGAGGTTTTTGTAATGGGAAGAAGGCGATGAAAATGGCATTCCAAACCTGCCATTAAAAGCTCCTCTTCCCAGTAAAATGGCTTCCGGGTCGAATGCTTTTTGTTTGTTTCTGCTTTTAGTCATTTGGTCATGGAATTCATGAGAGAATTCAAAGATAAAGAGCGTAAAACCATCAACTATCATTGAATATATATATATATATATATATATATATATATATATATATATATATATATATATATATATATATATATATATATATATATATACATATATATATATATACATATATATATATATATATATATATATATATATATATATATATATATATATATATATATATATATATATATATATATATATATACATATATATATATATATATATATGGAAAACTCACAAAGTTTCGCGTGAGTAAGCAATAAATGGAACAAAGCCAACAGGGAAAAATAATACGAGGATTCCAAGTACTGTCGAATTTTATTTCGAGTTCTTTATCAAGGAATTACAGAAGTATTGAAAATTGTAATATTTATAAGGATGATACAGAGGATAGGGAACGCCCACAAAAAAGCAAAAAAACAGTCAACAAAATGAAATAATATGAAATGGAAACCTTAGGAGGAGCGAAGATAAATACAAAATAAGATCATTAAAACAGGTAAATTCAAAAGACTAAATGTTGACAAAAGGATTAAAATACCGCCTAGGCAATTAAGGAGGGGAAAAATCTTAACGAGAGATTAACCTCAGAGGTCAGGATCTAAAAACCAAGGTAAAATAAGTACAAATCTTCTAAAGACTTGACTCAAATGGAAATAAATACAGACAAAAACATAAGTCTACATAGATGCACACAAAATAAAAATGAATTGTTTATTAAGATTAATATAAATATTTAATTTTATTTTGTGGGTATCTATGTAGACTTATGTTTTTGTCTGTATTTATTTCCATTTGAGTGAATTCTTTAGAAGATTTGTACTTATTTTACATTATTTTTTAGATCCTGACCTCTGAGGTTAATCTCTCGTTAAGATTTTTCCCCTCCTTAATTGCCTAAGCGGTATTTTAATCCTTTTGTCAACCTTTAGTCTTTTGAATTTATCTGTTTTAATGATCTTATTTTGTATTTATCTTCGCTCCTCCTAAGGTTTCCATTTCATATTATTTCATTTTGTTGACTGGTTTTTTGCTTTTTTGAAAATCCAGAATGCTTTTAAGGGTTAGCGATTGATTTTAAGGAACAATTATAATTTATCAGGGACCAATGTCATTATTATTGGGTTCGTGATCGATTTTAATGACTAATAGATCAGGGACCAATGCTAATATTATTGGGTTCATGGTCTCACTGCCAATATTTATGGGTTATTGGTTGATTTTAATGAATTATAATTAATCAGGGACCAATGCCAATATCATTGGATTAACGAGTGATTTCTTACGAATAAATTAATAAGGGCGATAAAATTATTATTTGGTTAATGTTTTATAAGGAACCAATAACAATGTTATTCGGTTAACGATTAATTTTCTAATGCATAAATGATAAAATACTAATACCATTATTATTCCCTTAACGATTGATTTTTAATGAATAAATAATAAAGGGCCAATACCAATAATATGCACTTAGCACTAACGTTTATTTTTTAATGAATTATGGATAATCTACTGATGGTCAGTCGAAATGTGTAGTTATTGGTAACTTTTAATCATTAAGTTTTGCGATTTCCTCTGAAAGTTAAGTAGAGCGACTTATTTCGAAAAGTTCTGAAAAACTGATTTACTCTTGAAACCAGTTTCCAATACGCTTCGTTTAAACAGACAAAAGGAGAAAGAATTAAGGATTCCTATCTTGAATTCCAAATGAGAAAAAAAAAGAGATCACGGCAACATATATGAATACACCTATTTTTGGTTGTGGTAATAAATAAAAATCAATCAGGTGTTCAGAACCAATAAATTTAATCAACCTAGACTAAATTTGAATTTATTCGATATCATCTTATTTTTTCGCCCATTTTAACATCCGATACAAATATTTTGGTAGATATATTTTACCGACCTCTACTGGACACCCCTAGACGCCTTTAACCAGTGGATCCGAATTACTAGTCTCTACGAGCATAGTAGCCTTGTGAAATCGATCTAAATCGAAACTCCATCCGACGAATTATAATCAAGCTCGATGTGGCTTAACTTCGCTCTCATCGGAAACTATGTCTGCAATCGACTAGGTCGTGTCGCTATTATGACAGCTGAAGTGAATTCTAGGAACCAAGAGAGAAAGTCTCGTTTTGTGCGATTTAGGATATTTTGTGACCTGGAAATTTAAGTAATTGAGGTTTGGAGTGAATTTTTATAAATTTCTAATAATGCTTGTTGTGCATAGAAGCCAGGACTTATTATGTCTGTGAGCGGATGGCGGGCCACATCTTTAAGTCAGGGCTACCATCTGTCGTCAGCCGCTGTGTCACATCAGAAAACGAGAGCGATGGAATATCTGAAATAATAAAACAAAAAATTTACTAATTTAATGCTTTAAATGGTTCTTTTTTTATTTCTTTTTTTGGATATCTATTTTGTTTTAAATTTGAAAATACTTATGAAGACATATGCTAGCTTGTAACACAGCTGATACCCCCCCCCCCCAAGTGTACGAATCACTTCTTGCCACAGCTGATTGGAGTTTTGTCTGTGCTTACATAAGAACATAAGAACATAAGAAAAGAAGGAGACTGCAAAAGACCATTCATGGCCTACACTTGGCAGCTCCTGTTCCAGTCAACACACAAAAGATTTCTTACCAGAGAAAAGTCATCAACATTGTCACCCTTTACAGGAGTTCGTCAGATCTAATCTACAATATACATAAAATGCATCCAGAGGATTATGTCCATTCATGCAACCGCAAAATATAATCTCCCCACTCCTTAGAAAAATATATACATATGTACATAAAAAAAGTCAGTCCCATCTAGCAGCTTTATCCATATATTTATCTAATCTATTCTTAAAACTACCCAGAGAGGAGGCTTCTATCACATGTCTAGTGAGCCTATTGCATTCATCTACCACACGATTTGTAAACCAATTCCTCCCAATCTCCTTCCTAAACCTATACTTATCAAGCTTAAACCCATTGTTACGTGTCCTGTCATGCTCACTAAGTATAAGAACCTTACCCAGATCCCCTTTATTATATCCTTTTACCCATTTGAAGACTTCAATCAATTCCCCTCTGACTTTTCTCCTTTCCAATGTATGTAGATTTAGTTTTCTGAGCCTTTCACCATAAGGTAAGTTCCTTAGCCCACCAATCATCTTTGTCATCCTTCTCTGCACAGACTCAAGCAAATCAATATCCTTCCTATAATATGGTGACTAAAATTGTACTGCATAGTCTAGATGAGGCCTAACTAGCGCCAGATACAGTTTTAGAATGACTTCAGCACTCTTATTGCTTACACTCCTCCTAATGAATCCCAATATCCTATTAGCTTTATTCTTAGCATTTAGGCATTGCTTTCTAGGACGAAGGTCTGAACTTACCAAAATACCCAAGTCCCTCTCACAATCGGTCCTCCTTAAAATTCTCCCATTTAATTTATAACTATTCAGTGGATTATTTCTACCTATACTAAGTACACTACATTTGTCTATGTTAAACTTCATTTGCCATTTCTCGGCCCAATTGGACAGAATGGTCAATTCCTCCTGCATTACAACAGCATCAGAATCAGCCCTAATGGCCCTACCTAGCTTAGTATCATCAGCAAATTTACTCAGGTCACTATTTATACCTATGTCAAGATCATTAATATAAATTAAGAATAGCAAGGGACCCAAAACAGATCCTTGCGGAACTCCACTGCTAACACACCCCCACTCAGATTTAACTCCATCTATACTAACTCTTTGCTGTCTGTCACCAAGCCATGACTGAATCCACCTAAATATACTGCCATCGATCCCGTTTGCTTTAACTTTGCTCAGAAGCCGTAAGTGTGGCACTCGATCAAAAGCCTTACTAAAGTCCAAGTATAAAATATCATAGTTTTCATCATTATCTGCTGCTTCATACACCTTACTATAAAAAGACAGCAAATTATTGGGACTACAGCTACCTATACTCCAGGGTGCCTAACCTTCATTTCTCTTACGAGTCCTCCGATAGCTTTCATGTAGCCTGTAGCGCTCCCTTTCATAAGCCCATTCCGCTTGCTTGTATCAGCATCCAATCCCCTTCTGCCATTTCTCTGCATGCCTTTTCAGTTTCTTTCATTATATCTACTACGTCCTTCGCTGGCATAGCGGGAACCTCTACCTCCTTAGAGAACCCCTCAAACCATGTGTGTAGGTTCTTCACTATACTATCTCAAAATATCCTCAACTTGTTGCTGTTCGGACTATCTTGTTGTTCTAGAATTCAAGATGACGAAAGAATTAAAAACACCGCCTGCGGACCAAGTGAATAGATTATTCATTTTAAGGACTGGGGTCCGAATGATTTCGGGTTATGGGCTGGATATGGCCCGCAGGCCGTAGGTTGCCGCCCCCTAGTGTAAGGTATGTGTAGTACAGAGCAAATAATTTTGAACCTGTGGGAAAAATAGGGAAAACAGTGTTAGAATACACCTCCTTGTTCATTAATCCTACAAATGTGTTTAGTGGTGTAATGGTGAGTGTAATGCGAGAGAAGTTTGTGACAAGCAAAAGTGTGAAGAAATTGCTCCCATGTTTTGAAGTAGATTTGATAAAACTTAATCTATATATGCCCTAACTCTCAGTTTTTGCGATTCACACCGTGTCAATATTATTGCATAAAAGACCCATATAAGCTCTATGAATACAAATATTAGCTTCGACGTAAAATTTTAAGTTACATTCAAAATACGACTAATTTTCACTCGTACAAATTTAATTGGCAAAAGTTTCACGAACGCTTGGTAAAGGAGGCAAGCAGACTACAAAGATGTGCGCCTAATCTGACTAGACCAATTATTAGACTTCCGTCTCAAGATGCCTTAGGAAAGGCGAAAGCTCGCGGCTAAATAAACAAATGTTAATTATTACATGGATTTACCTAAATTGATTTTCCATTTCCGTCCGCAATTAAGAATTGCATACGCAAATTTGAGAAAAATAAAGTCAAGCTTATCAAAGCTAAGTTTAACCTGGTAGTCAACCAATCATTCATACAAGAAAAGCTCCTCCCTTCTTACACTTATATATATATATATATATATATATATATATATATATATATATATATATATATATATATATATATATATATCGTTGCAGAGTTTAAAATCCTTTCTGTAATGTTTTAGTGACATTTGTCTAATGAGAAGTATACACATTGATCTTGATCTAGGTGAAATAGTCAAACATGTCTATGTGCATGGTTGGGAATACACTCGTTTTGCTGCTGTTTTCTTTTGTTCCTAAGCTTATTTTCTCGTGGTTCTGGTTGTCTCTTATTTAAATCAATTTATTATTGTTTCTAACTTTATAGTAAAGAGAGATAGATTAATAGTATTTCGCTTCAATACCTCAATATCATATAGACCAATTCTAGTAGACTATTTGAGGTGAGCGATCAAACTACATTACTAAAGTCATACCTAAAACTCCGTCCTTGAAAACCTGAAGTTGGCCTTGAATTGCAATGAAGGAAGACGGCCGGCCATGACCGCCGGTCTCTTTGACGCAACGCACGCGCGCACGAAATCGTCGTGCCAATTTGAGCCATAAACTGTTTGCAATTTGGACTCCATTGCTCTTTCACGCTCTTGTTGCTGGAACTTTGCAACGCCTTCTCACAACGTCAGTATTAATGGTGTTGTTGAGGAGTTTAATTTGATACTTTTAAGAATTCTTCTGTTGTAAGCCATCGCGGCTCCACTACTAGTGGGTGAAAGGATTCGTTATTTTTTTTTCGTCATTTTCTTCATCTTTTTCATTCATAATTGTCTCTCTGCACTACATTTTTCTTCTCTCAATGAAAATGGAAGTTAGTCTATTTATTCTTTTCCACAATTGAACATTTCCACGGTGTCTTTCTATCCTCGGCTACGCGACCTTCCCATTTGCATCCAATTACACTGAAAACAGCTTTTTTTTTCATTTCCTTCTTTTTCTTACTATTCTTTCCTGCGCTGATCCATTCTAATAGCATTTCCATCGGCAACATATTTGACCACTCTTCATTCTTCCTTTGGACTAATTCTTTTTCTTGTTCCAGCCACCACTCAGCTAACTTGTTTACTACCAGACATTACATAACTACATAACCTCCCTACAACCTTAATTATAAATCTTATATAACATTTTTACACCGGTTCTAGAGCCATTTCCTCTTCTCGCGCATCCTCCTTTTTTCATGCTCATATAGTCTTGAACCATCTCTTGCTCATGCTGGCTTTATTCATTTTCTTCTACATATTTTCACATCATCCAACCAATTGGAATTCATAAAAGTCGAACATGTAATGAAACATGCGCAAATTTAACCCAAAATGACGAATTCGTCGTTTTTTAATTTCCTGTAGGTTAAATTTGCATTTGTTGCTGCCCTCACGTGCCACGTTGTAAGGTTGTTTAATTCATGTTAGCTAAAATGTTACTCCTCAACCCTCTTACAGCTATCACGTTATACAGTTGCTTCTACCTTTATGCTGTTTACGAAGAGAAAATTAATCGTACTTTTCCGATTCCCATTCGAAGGTCATCCTCCAAAGGTTTGTATTTAAAATATTCTTGCAACACATTCCATTTTCACAACTCTTTGGTCGATTCTCTTTACTCCTGGTAGATCATAGCACCAACCATGCCCTATATTCTCTCTTCCATAATCTATTCATTCACATCCTTTATATTTTTTCAGTAATACTTTGCACAAGTAATGCAAGAATGTTAGTGATAACCAAAGGAAAATAGTGTAAAATACGAGTGCTTAAATAACATTTAACACCACCAAATTATCGGTACCTCAATATATACATAAAAAAAGATCCCCAAATAAGAGCAAAAAATCAAATTTAAGAAAAAAAATGATGCAAGAAAACAATATCAAACTAATTCTTACCCTTCTCACATTGAAGCTGAAAAACTGCACCTGTTAATCCCCAAAATGACACCAGATCTTTCTTGGAGTCCATGCTTTGTCCTTATTGTAAAGTGAAAGATGAGGGAATATAAGTAATTAGAAACACAAAGAGCCAACTAGTACTAAAGTTTAGGTTTGCAAAAAAAAACCTTACTCTTGCGATAAGGAAGAAATAATATTGAGAGAATTGATACTTAGAACATGCATATTCATGGTTATTTGGAGAGGGGAGGGGAAGAGGATGACTTCAGCATCATTACAAATTCAGCTTTTGTTATTAACCTTTGAAGATAAGCGATTTGGAATCAAGGCGAGGGCACTGTTTTTTATATATAAATGTGAAAGTATTGCAACAGGTACCAGTATAAAAATATTAAACCTCTTTATTAGCAGAATTTCAAGTATAAATAATTTCAAGGATTGTCACCGAGTGAGTCTGTATCCACTCGTCTCAAGTTTGTTTTTGCTTCGTTAAGTTAAAGGCCACTAGTTTCATCAGGAGGTGTGGCACTTCAGACAGAAGCTATCGTCACCACTATTACCTGTCACTACCCCAAAATTATGATCAGTAATAATTCATCTCATTCCTCATAATAATTACGATATAATGATAATCCAATCATTACGATAGGATACTTCACATTCAGCCATTCTTCAATCAAGCAAGCAATTTCACTGCATGATCTTTCCACTAATGACGAAATATGGGGAAAAAATAAATAAGCAACCCCACCCGATGAGTCATCCTGGTAACAAAGTTGTGACTTTTCGGTTTGGTCATCGCCTCTTTCTACATGAGCTCAGCGTTGGTCGTGAGGTCATACCACGCAAGGCCATCTGAGCTTCCCTCCGCCTCGGTACCTATCACCACAATCCTTGAAGAGTTCAGGTAATCTCCGATTTCTCTTCCTAAAAGATCGGATTAATCTGATGGGAGGTGCCATGGACAAGATTCTCATAGGTTTGCTTCTGCCCTTTCGTCTTCATAATTTCGTCATCGACAGTGGGAAATAATGAAACATTTCTTTGTCACAAATGTACGAATATTTATTATATTTCCTCTTTCCTGAAAGATAGTTTGTCTGTTTTGTAAAGCTTATAAGAAACCCGCCTATTAACCACTTTTGGCAAGAGGTAGGCGGTTAACTAAAAGGTCAAACGGCTTCTTCCATTGCTTCAACTTTGTAGAATTATGAAAGCAAACCTACATTACCAGACGTTTTCCTAGAGCCTTTGCCCTTTTCTTGTGCCCATAAATGGCCGGCAATCTTGGCAAAATGGAAATAGAATACTTTTATCTAAATATATTTCCTCAATTCAAGCAACTATTCAATACAAACCTTATAATTAAACACCGTTATGATTAATTGCCTAAATTGAGTAATATAATTACCGCTTTGCCGGGAATATGTAATTTTTTACAAAAATTGAAAAAACAACCAAAAAAAAAAGGTCCCATGTAAAGAAGGCTCTTTAAGATTGTGAACAACCCTCTATGAATTCGAGTATGGTCCAGATATTATTTACAAATAATTTTTTAAAACTGATAATTCCAAATAATCTTTTGAAACTATTAATTGAGGCTAAAAGTTTTAGCTAA
This sequence comes from Ceratothoa steindachneri, assembly GCA_963969495.1. Taxonomy (NCBI): domain Eukaryota; kingdom Metazoa; phylum Arthropoda; class Malacostraca; order Isopoda; family Cymothoidae; genus Ceratothoa; species Ceratothoa steindachneri. The sequence continues at coordinate 156,945,468 of OZ018326.1, forward strand.
TTTCTAAGGCAAAGATGTAAAACGTGTCCGCCATTATCAACATGATTGTATGCATAATTATTTTAATTTCATTAATCATATTATAAAAGGCTCATGTCCACCCTAAAAGACTTAATTTAATTAACTTTTATAATTACTCGTTTTGGGAGTTTGTTTGTATGACTACTTCAATTTTAGGCTCATTTATAGAAACCGAAGAATTTGTCCTTTACACCTGAAACTAAAATACGAAAACTAACAAGTGCAGGAAATTTTATAAGAGGAGATCTGTAGAGAAAAGTAGTGAAAATAGCGGAAGTAATAATGTGTGGAAGATATATAACTGCAGATCCAGCTACGGGCATTGGAGCTGGAAGAGCACTCAAACCTCCAGATGTTAGCTGCAACACAGCTGTTCAAGGTACACCTAACACCCCCTTGCGGAACAAACCAAGGAAAGGCAAGAGGTAAACCATTCTCACAAAATCGTATGAAAAAGTTAATTAGCTCAGTTTTTAACCAGTCTGTTAATTAGCTTCCTAAATAATAACGGAATCAGATGGAATTGTCTTGAGAGAAGTATTTCTTAATGGAATTTATTGGCACATTTTTAAACTCTTCTAAAAAAAATTATAATACTAATAAACACTACATGCAAGTTTGTTTTTTTTCATCTCATGTTTAATATGTCGGCTCAGTTGACCAAATTATGAACGACTCGAAGCAACATTCTAAATAAGTATGACTTAAAATATTATTAAAAATAAAATATATTCCCTTTAATACAATCTTAATCAACCATTCAAAAGGGATTCTGTGCAGGTTTCCTCAGGCTGGCACCCTCTGACCTCTAAACATTGAATACAGCATGGCCGTCCATGCTGGACCTAACACTCGCTAGTGGAGATAAGGGAATAGACCAATTAAAAGAATTTTTGAAAGAAAATGAATATTAAAAATATTATCCTTAAATTATGTAATCAAAAGTATTCCTTTTCAATCAATTTTTGTGATATATTTTAGAAACCTACATTTACAGAAAACCCCCATCATTATGCGGTGTCAGGGTGCTTCAGCATGATGTCATAAAATTTCCTATGACAAATTCAGCCAGCATCACAAAGTCCTAATCATGTAGGCAAGAACTACATTAATGAGGGACTGCCTTCAAGGAGACTTGTTTATTTCCTTGTCCAATGTTGAGTAATCTCTCGAATGTGCGCGCCCTTAAGGATCCAATTTTATGGATTGCTTAATTTTCTTATCCGAAACTTAAAAGATTGCTTCTTGACATCACATGGGAGTCAATCCCATCCATTTGATTACGTTTTTCGCACGAATTGATTCCCTGAGTTTGTAATGGGTCCTCCCAGGAAGTGTTGTATTCATGAAGTTTACATACATAAAGGTCCTTTCCATTGTACTACTGTCCATTCTGTCAATTCTCTTTTTTTTGTTTTTATTTCTTTTTCCCACCTGGATCCGACTGTTTTTTAAAGAGGTCTTTTTATAAGACCTATCAAACCCTCTTTATCTACTGTTTCAATTCTCTAAATTATTAAAATTAATTTATATACTATAAATAATATGTAGTCTCATAAAACTAAATTACCTTAATGTCTAAACAGTAGCCAAGATTTTTATGTATGGAAATCTTTTGACAAATTATATAGTTACCATTTTGTTTTATAAACCTTTCACCATTTTATTGGTTTTAAAAATGAAACGAAATTCTTTAAAAAAAATAGGAATTGATATTAAAAATATTTCGTGCTAACAACGCACCTCTCTTTAATAGCCTACTTTGGCTATTAACTATTACGGGAAAATATAAACGAATTTGAGGAGGCCAAACATTCCAGAACTTGTAAGTAGACTAGCCTACTTCACAATTGCCGCTCATTAGTGAAAGGGGGGGTTGCTAGGTAAAAAAATATTTTACATAACAATTCTTATTAATTCCAAGAATTTTTTTCGTGTTTCCAACCAATAAAATGGAAAAGGGTTTTAAAAGAAAATGGTAACTATATAATTTATTAAATTTAATTCGATATTTTTTTTACATCTCTACAAAATGGCACGACCCTTCCGTATGACCTAATATACATATAATAAATTACTAATATCCAAAATACAGATTTATTCACTAACATTTACGTCCCTTTTAACATCGAGATAACGAAAATCCATTCTACGTCAGTGGTGAAATTTGGATATGGAAAAATAAGAAAGTCTGATTGAGGGCTTGAGTTTATGGCAGAAAAATTTAATGCTGTAATATATGACCGTTTCAAAGATCAATAAATTATTTAATTAATTAGAAATATTTTGTTCTAAAAAAAATTAAATTATTGGAATGGTAGTATCGAATGGATAGTTTTTTTTATTTTTTAACAATAGGTGAAATCATTGGCAATTATATCATTTATTTAACCACTCTAAAGGACAAAATCTTTTCTACCAGCAAGTCAAATTACATTGAAAGCTCGCCATAAATTAGGACTTGTTTTCTATTAATATCCAAACAGCTTGTATCCACCACACTAAAAATTACAGATTTTGTCTTTGCTAGCATTTTCATTCCACCTTAACCTCCTACCACCTTTCAGTTTTTATCTCATGGTTGGAGGGAGAGGGGCAGAGGTGACGCAATGTTATATTGAGGCCTACATGAACGAGTGAAGGCCACACGGAAGCACAAAATAAACTCTGTAATGGAGTAGCGCATCCTTGCAAGCAAACTCAACTTTGCATCGTTCTAATATACATAAGTATATGTCGATTCACGATTTGGCTAATATTTCAATAAGAAGACTCTTGCCAATGAAAAGTTAATTAAATTACTTGGACTTGGAGAAAATGCAATATAATAATCGCGTATAATTATACCTTTAATGTATTTACAACAACCGGAATAGGGAGAAACAAGCAATTTTGGAGTGTAACCTCAAAGTCCCCCTTGACGAGTCACTCAACATAAGGAAGAAAAACAGGCCCCTTTCCTCGAAGCTTTGGGAGATCGGAGGTCGTTAAGGTAAAATTTGGTTATTCGTTTATTGTTCCCTCAAATGACGTTTTCCACCTGACTGATGAGTCATTGTAAAAACTTTGGCGTTCGAATGGATAGTGTTTTAAGGGCAAATAACGTGAAGGTAGAAGACATAAAAATGTGTACCTTTTTTATCAACAGGTATAATGGAATCTAAAATGTATTATCTCAGTACTTAATTAAAGTTTCGTTGCCCATTCTTCCTCTAGGAACGAATCACGTTGGATGAGGTTATATTTATAAAGGGGCTTTAATTTAATAGTTTTAGACATTGAACGTAATTATCTTAAATGTTAGGGGTCAAGTTCTGACTATAGTACAACTTACACTTAAGCCCAAGAGGAATGATACTGTAAATTTTCTGATAAACATATAATATGTATTCATTCTATCCCATCCACGTTATTTCTATGGAGAATTCAAAATAGCAGTAAAATTTTGTCTATTTAAGGTTATATATGATTAAACTTGTTACAACTCATTTATTTAGTTTTACTTATTATTATCATTCCAAAGTTACTAAAGGCTGATTATTTATAATATTCACTGTATATTTCTATATGCATAGTCTTTTAGAAATTATGCAAAATTAAGTTTCGAAATTATATTGGTTGTCACGTACTATTTGAAATAGTTTTATGTTGGGGTAGCATGTGGACGAAGCCACCACTTCTAAACTCTTATTCTCTTTGTTCTTCCATGAATTTTCAATCATATATAATTATATACAACCCCTTTTCTTCTTAACTGATATAAAATAAGGTGTGATTATGTTTTTTTTCATTTCTATAATCTCTTATTCTTCTCTTATCTTGAGCCAATGCATTGTCTTTGAAAGAACTAAATTAAACTTTTTGATTACAAAACCATGCAGGCTCGTTTTGTTACCAAAAGAATAATTCACTAATGACTTCGTGGTTTTATGGTTGGGTTACGTCACCAACACAAACTAGTTTCTGAAGTTAACTTCCGGATTTTTTTTTTTTTGTCTGTGGAGACGATTGAGAATTTTTCTCTTTTGTCCTTCAAATGAAAACAAGTTTAAATTTACAACCGGTTCTTGGTTGTTCTTGGTATTATTAATCGACTTTTTTATAAGTTTAGACACTCGCACAAATATATAATACACCAGGTTATGCATTTTTGTATTTCTTTTTTAATTTTCTTATGTATGTATTTTATTTTAATTTAAAAACATTGAGAGAATTAATGCATTACATATACAAAGATCAAGATAAACGAAACTGTACTTTCTGAGTTCAGTTAATTTGGAATAAAAACACAAACTGACTTAGGTCCCGGTTGGTCAAAAGGATCAGGATTCCAATCCATGCAGAATCTTTGCTCACTAACTCGAAAAAGGGATTTATAAATATCGGGGTCCTACTTTTATATATTTAAGTGCTAAATCCAAGGATGGAACTGGATTGACCTCTCTAAAAATACGTAACCCGTCCCATTGCTATACCTTGTAAGTGTGCGTCAGGTACGAGGGGCGGTCAATAAGTTTTGCAATTCGGATATAAGGAAACAAGATATGAGAAAAATGTTTTATTATTTTTCAATATAACTACCCTCGACTTCAATGCACTTGCGCCACTTGTCCCTGAGGCTTCGAATTCCCGACAACCAGAAATCTCCCGACTGCTGTTCAATCCACTCCTGGACAGCGAGCTGGACATCTTCATCGTCCCCAAACCGGCGTCCACGCAGTGCAGCCTTGAGCTGGCAGAATAAAAAGTAGTCGCTAGGGGCAAGATCTGGACTGTAAGGCAGATGGTTGAGCTCTTCGATTCTGCACTCACGCAGGGCAACTTGTGCAACTCTGGCCTTGTGGACTTTGACGACGTTGAAGTCGATCATGCGGCGTGAGGTTTCTAGGGACCCAACGGGCAGAGACCTTGGTCATGGCCAAATTGTCGTGGATGATGTTCATAACACCTCCATGTGATATTCCAAGTTCTCGTTCGATTCCTTCGACCTTCACCCGTCGATTTTCGAGGATCCTCCTCTCCACACGGGCCACATTGTCTTCGTTGGTCACGTCTGACGGGCGTCCTGGAAGGGGGTTATCTTCAAGGGACTCACGACCATGGCAGAACTCCATATTCCAGTGAGCAATTGTTGCATAGGAAGGGGCGGTGTCGGTGTACACTGCAACCATGCCTTCATGGATCTCTTTTGCATTCTTGCTTTCCTTGGTCAAAAATTTGATCACTGCGCGGTGCTCAACCTTCTCCATTGTTGAAAAATTTGTGACTGACGATCTGCGATCAGCTACTGCTTCTTAAATAGACGAGGCAGGAGCGTGCGGCTGCAGGTCCTGACTTGTCATAACTTGTCCTAACACCCCCACAAACAGACATCCCCCTTTCTCTGTTTTGCCCTACCGATTCGCAAAACTTATTGACCGCCCCTCATATATCATGAACAACCATGCTGCAGCGGGCTGCTGGAAGATTTCTATCCTTACATGGCCCAAAACACACAGTAGCTGCAAAAGAACCTGCGGCTATCTACCATATTTTTACACTTTCCCTATTTACTACTTTATTTACATCTCTCTCCTTACCAACTTTCGAAGGGAGACGTCCTGGTTGGTTTTCACCTATAAATTTTGTAAAAACAAAGAAGCAGCAATATGAATGGTAACGACTAGTGCAATAGCTTATGGTATGTTAAATAATTTATGCTAATTCTTTGGATATATATGGATAAAGATCTACCAAATGATATTTTTTTTTTATTCACACATCTGTAAATGGTAGTCAAATGCTATATATTCGGGGTTTCTGAAGAGCTTAAAAACGTAGCTATGGTCCAAATACATCGTGACGTCAGAGGGGTATTCGTACGTTTCCTATGAAATGGAATCGCTCGATTTCTTCTTTACCAAAATTGTGTTAAATTTCTACGAGTCTTCGCTATGTGATGCTTAATTTTAAATTCAAATCAACTTAATTTTTAATGGAAATCAGCTTAATTCTTAATTGAAATCAGCTTTATTTTCAAGGGAAATCAGCTTAAATTTCAAGGGAAATCAGCTTAATTTTCACGGGAAATCAGCTTAATTTTCAATTGAAACTAGCTTAATTTTCTATTGAAATGAGCATAATTTTCTATTGAAATGAGCATAATTTTCATTTGAAATGAGCTTAATTTTCATTTGAAATGAGCTTAATTTTCATTTGAAATCAGATTAATTTTCATTTGAAATCAGATTGATTTTCAATTGAAATGAGCTTAATTTTCATTTCAATTAGTTTAATTTTCAATTGAAATCAGCCTAATTTTTTATTGAAATCAGCTAAATTTTCAATTGAAATCAGCTAAATTTTCAATTGAAACTAGCTTAATTTTCTATTGAAATGAGCATAATTTTCTATTGAAATGAGCATAATTTTCATTTGAAATGAGCTTAATTTTCATTTGAAATCAGCTTAATTTTCATTTGAAATCAGCTTAATTTTCATTTGAAATCAGATTAATTTTCATTTGAAATCAGATTAATTTTCAATTGAAATGAGCTTAATTTTCATTTCAATTAGTTTAATTTTCAATTGAAATCAGCCTAATTTTTTATTGAAATCAGCTAAATTTTCAATTGAAATCAGCTAAATTTTCAATTGAAGTAACTTAATTTTCAATTGAAATTGTTGGTGATTTCAATGCTCACCATCGTGAATGGCTTGAGTCTGCATCACCAACAGATATTCATGGTTGTGCAGAATATGAGTTTGCTAGTGTTTCGGGCTGTTCACAGTTGGTGTCCGGCCCTACTCATCATGCTGGTAACTGTCTCGACTTAGTACTTACCGATGTACCTGATATTGTTAAAGCAGAAATTAATGCACCCATAGTTACATCCGATCACTCTGCCATCAGTATCAAACTTGATCTTAGGCAACCTGTCCCTTCTTATACTATTATGAAGGAGATTTATCTAAAAAACAGGGTTAACTGGAATAATGTCCGTGATGATGTCTCCAGGATCCGATTGGGGGCCATTCTTTGAGGTGCTGAGCCCATGTCCGCTTTCAATGAACAGATACTTAGTATTATTTCTCGCCGAGTCCCTGTTAAAAGGACCTCATACCGGTTCAATGATAAAGCCTGGTTTACAGTGGAATGCAAAACTGCTCGGCTTGTCAAACAGGCAGCATACTGCCACTGGTCTCAGCTACACACAAGAGAATCTTAGAACGAGCATGTTCTAGCAAGACCTCAAGCAGAGAGTATTTATCGTGATGCGGAAATAGAATATCTCAGCTCTGCCAAGGATAAATTGTTAAGCGCCACTGATCCACATAAATGGTGATCCACCCTTAAATCAGTGGTCTTTGGCTGCAGCTCATCACTTCCCCTACCTCTCTCTGAGAACGGTCAACTTATCACGAGTCCAAATGAAAAAGCTGATTTTTTGATGAGTCACTTTGACTCTAAGCTTAGTAGAGAGCAATTAATTTGCAATCAAGAAATGGCCATTATACCTACTCTTAATAAAATTGCATTTCGGTCCAAAGAAGTGGAGAAGCTACTCAATGGTCTTGATCCATATGGTGGCACAGATCCCCGGATCCCCTTAAGATATTTCCTTTGTTTTTCAAGGAAACTTCTGCTGTAATCACAAAAAAAACTGAGTGCAGTATTTAGATGCCTCATGCGATCTGGTTCGTTCCCCGAGTGCTGGAGGGTGGCTCACATTACGCCTATTCCTAAGGGAATTCCTTCCCCTGATTCCTCCAATTATCGTCCAATCTCTATTACATCAATACTTTCTAAAGTTTTTGAGCACCTCGTTGCAGCTCGCCTTTCCCGCTTTCTTGAGAGATCAGATGTTCTCCCTTGTAATCAATTTTCATATCGAAAAAAGCTTGGAACAACGGATGCACTTCTTACGATCTCTCACAAGATCCAGTTAGCACTAGACCAGGGGCATGAGGCCCGCATAGTTCATCTGGATCTCTCAGCTGCCTTTGGTAAAGTAAATCATAATGGCTTTCTGAAGAAGCTAAGAGATATTGGTGTTGGTGGACGGATTTTATCTATTTTAGAGCAATTCCTGGTGGGTCGCACCCACAGGGTTTGTGTTGATGCCAACTTCAGTGACTGGCATCCTGTCCACTCGGGCGTTCTGCAATGAAGTGTTCTCGGACCTTTGATTTTCAATATTTACACTGCTGACCTCTTTAGCATTACAAAATATATTATGTATGGTTATGCAGACGATGTAACTCTGCTCGCGACTATTGACTCCCCTCACTCTCGCAGCATTGTATCTAATTCCCTCACTGAAGGTCTTCGATGCATTTCTATATGGTGTCATACATGGAACATGAAGCTTAACATCGTTAAATCTAAATTTACGTGTATCTCACGATCTCGTAGCCCTTTTCCTCAACATGAACCTCTCCATTCTGATGGTTTAGCATTGAACGATATGGACGAACTGGACATTTTGGGCATTAAATTTGATTCCAAATTAACTTTTGAGTGTCACATCAGATCTCTTGTGACTACTGCTTCTTAAAAATTTGGAATCATGAGAAAGGCCTATGCCACCTTCAATGATGCTGCCGTGTCCCCTACTTGCTTCCGAAGCTTTATTTTTCCAGCTTTGGAATATTGTGCCCCTGTCTGGTCGTCTGCTACTCCCTCACACTTGCATCTTTTGACAGAGTCTCTTATACTGCCAGCTTTCTTTGTGGCGGTAATGTCAAATGGAACTTTGCACATCGCCGGAAAATCAGCAATGTGTGCATGATCTATAAGATACGAGTACAATCCAATCCGCATCACTCGCTGTATATTTACTTGCCAAATCACTTTGTAGCAATGAGAAGCACTCGTCAGGCTTTGGCCCGGCATCCTCTTTGTTTTCAGTCTATCAGATGCCGTACTAGCCAGTTTCAGCGTTGCTTTCTGCCAAGTGTTGTGCATCTTTGGAATTCCTTGGACGAATAGACTTGTGCATCGAATCGTGTAGATGCCTTCAAAAAGAAAACTAATAAGATCTTTTGTTCATCATGAGCCCTTATCCTGTTATTTTGTTATTTGTTATGTTTTTTTCTTGTTTGAATATTCTATATACAGTATATCTTGTTTTGTTAGAATGTTGCTATATACTGTTTTTAATTTTTTTTATTTAATTTTATTACTCAATTTAATTTGACTGAATCCATAGATGACTGGAAGCCTTGAGGTTTTTCTTTACCTATCTTTCCCCAGTTTGTTCTTCTATCCCACTTCCTTTTCTTCTTACCATCTTACCCTCTTCGACGTCGCAGGTGTGCGGGGATTGCTAATTGCAATCTATAGTGCTTTCACTCTTCCTGTTCTACCTGTCTCATCTTGTGTAATTTTCAATTGAAATGCGTATTTGATTGCGTCATTTGCAGCGAAATCACTAATTGCGTAATCGATGAAAATTCTGCTGTCCCTATCAAAAGGTTCCATATATCAAAAGGACATCACGTTTTTTTTACCCACTTGAGCTATTAAATATTCCATTATAATTTGTTATCCCCATTAATTAATTATCGCTTATATTTAAGCTTACTAGGAACTATTTTATAGCCACATCTGTAAAAAAAACATATGTTACCTTATTGCTTTTTATTTAGAAAAGTTTATGGATTCCTTTTCAACTTCCTCGATTTACGAAAAAAATAAATATATTTATTTATATTTCTATGTACAGATATAAAAGTAAAAGATTTTGTGGCTATATTTCTATCCACAGTAGCGAAAACAGGGGTGTTGGGAGCAACGTCTGGTGTCCTTTACTAAACACTAATACTCTTTATCCAAAAGGAAATCTTTGTGAGACGATTATTTTATTCTAGCAAATAGTTTTCTATTCTTAAATAGTCACATTTGTATTTCACCGATTAATTATAGGGAATAGAGACTATGTACATCAGGGGCAGCAAAGTTATAGCCCTAAACTAATTCCAGGTTTTGATGTCAGATGACAGGTCTATTAGGTCCAGTAGGCCACATGAGACAATTTCTAGGTTCATCAAGGGTAAATTCTCAATTCAAAAATGTCAAAATTACCAATGTAACGTATTTAATTTTCATTTAGAAAAAATTAATTAGGATTTTATGATTATTGATTTGTGAAGGCAAAAAATAAATTGTCTCGATTATCTTTTGGGGCAAGTCTTCGTCGTCATATTTTCAAATTTCTTATTCCTCAAAACTAGGAGAGGTTAGTATTATTCGTCTATAATTCTGGGTTTCGTTAACAAAACATTTCATAATTCAATATTTCCCTTTTTATTCACCGAGATACCGGAAGATGTCTTTTTGTTGGCATAAACAACAATTGAGAGGAAGTTGGGAAAACTTTGGAAAGGTAATTTTGAGATTAAATATTAATGACGGGAACATGTACTTGTATCTTCCCCCTAGGGTAGATACAAGTACTTTTTAAATACCTCCTTTCCTATGGGTGTACCTAAAGAAAGACTATAAGTGTTATGACTCGAGAATTTCCAAGGTGGAACCTTCCATACATCATTTTACAAAGATTGCTTACTATTTTTTGCCTTTAGAATAACATAGATGCTAAGGTGCACTACCACATGCAAGATTTGGCTCCACGGACCGGCTTTTCTAGTAGAAAATAATATTATGGAAAACTATTCAGTAGAATGCAAGGAGTGCTGCAGTAGATCTCATCTTTCTTTACTGCTCAGGTGTGAAGGGTGTTTTACATCAGTACAAATAGCAGATTGAAATAGGAGAATCTGGACCTCTTTGCAGATCTATGGGGATAGTTTTCGTAACTAGTCCTTAGTGTGGTACACACAAATGTCCCACGATTTAACGATGCCAGAATGATTCCTTTAATTACTAACATTGCTTATTTAAGTGTCTTTTATTAATTCGAGTAATTAATTAGCTTTGGTAATTTTAGTAATTACTTAACTTTGGTAACTTTGCTTCAGCGGTGCTAAGTTCATGAATTTTAATCTCATTTAACGTACCGAATAATTCGAATAAATTAATCTTATGATTACGGTATGACAGCAAACAACTTGGATATTGACACCACTTTATATATATATATATATATATATATATATATATATATATATATATATATATATATATATATATATATATATATATATATATATATATATATATATATATATATATATATATATATATATATATATATATATATATATATATATATATGAAAGATTAACCAACAAGAAAATGAAAAAATGAATCCAAGCACTTTCGAACTATATTTGCAAGTGCTTGGATTCACCTTTACATTTTCCTGTGGGTTAATTTTCATATTATTGCTTTCCTCACGTGCCACTTTGTGAGTGTTTTTATTGGGGCTTTATTAGACCTTGGGCACTGGGTCATGACTGCGTTTGCCCCACTCACCGAAATGAGTTAAACAACAAATCAATTTGTATGATTTTTAACCTGCCCCAGAGACGGTGTAATCCCTCTTGAGTTCAAAAGAACTAACGTCATGTCAATCTTCGAAAAAAAAGGCGAGAAAATTGATCTAAGCAACTATCGTCCTCTCATTTTAATTTTTTATATTTAATCTTATTAAAGACAAAACATGGATTTCTGCGAGGAAGTTCGAAATGTTCCGAAAATTATTTCTAAACAACTAATTAAAGTATTTAAAATAATAAAAGTGTTTATTAATATTTAATATAGTCTACTGTTAGAAATGGATGATTGAGGAAACACACGTCAAAATGGATTGAAATTTGTAAAGAAGCGCTATAACGCTGCCATAACTCACAATTACTTTAGCTATAAAATCACAGACGTAGAATAGTCTACTTTCCCGAATTGTAGAAAATACGCCACTTAATATATTTAAAATTCACTTGCGTTAAATATAAATATTACAAAGTAGGAAGTACATATGAGAAAGTCCACTAAACAAGGAAGGATAGCGAGGAAAACGAAAAGAAACGGATGACAGCGATTAGTCCTCTAAAAATCAGATGTACAAATACGTTTTTCATATTCCATTCACACTTTCCTGTCACCCTATTCCTTTCATCGCTTGCAAGTGAACCATAAGTGCACATGTAAATAAGTGTGTATCCATAGTCCTAGACGTAGTAAAAATATAAATAAAAAAAACATGATTTTATTTTGACCTTATTCTACTTCTGCTGATGTTATTTCTTCTTCTTCTACCTTTTTTTTCTTCTTCTTCTTTTTCCTCTCCTTCTACTTTTTCCCTTGACGACTAGGGTTACCTTATTCCCCTCAAAATGTCTCGAAGGTACAAACCAAGAGTAGAGTAAAAAAGAGTACCCGAGGTGCTCTGGTTGTGGAGGCCGCGTATCTCTCCAGAACCTACCAAACATCCACAATGAAGGCGAAACAACTCTATAAGACCTTAGCGTGGAAGTTGAACTTTGACACCTTCACTGCAAACTCATTCCAATAAATGCATGATGCAGTCAATTTTAGACTTATCAGTCAATAGGGATATTATGTATGTAAAGGAGAACTTTCATTTGTCATCATCAATTGCCACTTTGAAATTTATTTTGGCAGAACCGGGGTCAGCCCAGCTAGGGGCTTTAGTCTGATTACCCTCATACACGATATTCGTAGTTCTCATTTTTTAACTAAATTTTGAATTATGAAGTATAAGTAGAGTCACCGAAGCTTGATTTTTCTTTAATTACATAAAACCCTACATTCACACTGTCTTCTCCTCCCAAACCTAGATGTTACCTGCCATTATAAGGAGTCACACTGTATAACGTGTATTTACTCAACTTTGATAATTTTACGAACTCCGCGCTCAAAATTGGTTTCAATTGCTATCAGGAACTCCATCACAAGGTACTTTCGCATTAAGAAAATCACTTCAATTAATAAATGCATAAAGAAGCTCAGCTTACGATTTTTGCATCACTCGTATGTTGGGTGGTGGTAGGCATTCAAATAAACACGCCATTCCTCGATCATATTAATGCATAATAACTCATAATAAATGAACCCCCAACACGAATTAAGAATTCACGGGACTCTGGTGTATGTTTAGCAGACATTGGATTTTGGGAACATCAAAAAGTAGAAAAAGAAAGTAGGAAAAAAGTAGGATTCCAAAGTCGTACTAACATTAACAGTATTTTGCTTATGTCATTTTCACGTATGAAAGTGAATTTCATTCTCCAATTACACGATGCTGTGAACATAATAGAATTAATTTAAGTACAAAAATTTTTCATTATTCATGTAATTAAATAAATAAAAATTACCATTCGACGAAAATTATAAAAATATTGAGTAATAAGTGGTAGATGGTTGTTATCACGTTTGTTTGCTTTTTAAATGGAGTCATTCCAGCTATGAATTGAGGCAATAAGTATTAGTAAAATCAGTTCCTATCCGAAGGAAGAGAAGCTTCAAAATGAGAATGAATAATGAATTGAAAGATCAATATAGGATTTATTGAAAAAGACACCAGTTTTTGGTTATAAGATAGAAAGGGGAGAAAATTAAGGGATTTTAGATAAAAAAAATAGATAATTGTTTTTAATTAGGCATCCAGCGCCTAGTTAGGCCTCGGGAGAGCGTTTTAGTTGAATTTTAAATTAAGGCGCAAACCAACAAGGGCAGCTCCCACAGGTTTGGAAGGATGGGTAAAGAAAGTGGTGAAGATAAAAGACGTGAAAACTTGTGAACGATATAAAGCCCCAGATCCTCCTTCAGGTATTTGGGCGGAGATGTCACGCAACATCAGACGTTAGGCCTGTGAGGGCACGCCATTCTATAGATGTCAGCTGCAACATAGTTTCCCATGCACCTGACACCTCGTTGCGGGCGTATTGTTACAGCTTGGTTAATATCAATGGCAACTTTTCTTTTTTTTATTAAGTTCCATATTTAATACATTTACCAATGTTTTATTTCCCTTTAAGAAAAACGACAATAATTTCTTAACACATAAGACTACAATCCTAAAAGAGTCTTGGTTATATCAATAACTTCATTAAGGGGTTCGATTCCTTTACACCTTTCTGACTTGCAAAAACAAGATAAATAATCCTTTATTTCAACTCGTTCATTTATGTGATTCTTTTTGAGTCGCGTGTGAGCGACTATATAAGTTATTATGTCGGTCCGTAGGTCGGTCGGTCGGTGAGATTTGTAACCGTTTTACTTTTCAATGAGTTTTTTAGGCATAACATCGTAACTATTCGGCCGATTCTAACAAAATTTGAAACCCTTATGTTGTTTTACATACTTTAAAAAGAATGATATAATTGCCAAGGCCCTCCCAAGGTTAGCTTGAGAATTATTAAAAGAAAACTAACTATGGCTCGAATTGCTCCACTTGATGAAAGTTTTGAATATCAAAAGTCAGAATAATTAAGAGCACGCGACTTAGGTCTGTTGACCTCGTTTCATATTTCTTCATAAAGGCGAACAGACCGGGACCAAAGAGTTCAGTGGTGTAGAAGATTCACATTTAGTTATAACCCGTCATAAATATTGGCACCCCACAAAATTTTCAATAAAATTCGAATTAACGCAAAAAAATTCATCTCAAAATTGGGACAATTATTTCATTTTTAAGTTTTTTAAAGAATGCAATTAGAGAAGGTTTGCAAAGTCATGGGAGGCGCGGATCCAGGGGGGGGGGGGAGGCTGAAACCCCCCTCCAGATTTCAGACCCGTTTATTTTTATATTTTTTTAAAGCCATACTTGTATTCTAATATTCAGAAAAAGTTAGATAATAATATAGAATATATATAAAAACATCTTTTTAAACAGTTGTGATCGAATGTATCTTATATGATACATGTCTAAAATACAGGTAAATCTCAAAAATATTTATTAAATTCGGTATTATACCTTAACTGACGTCCAAAAGCCGCAATTAATAAGTTTCTGATGTGTGGGGAAAAATTCGCATTTGAACGAGTTCGTGCTCACTCCTGTGTGAGATACTCTTATTATTAACAATGGTGTGGACGATAATCATCAATGCCCTTTTCTCAGACTACTCAGAGGGAGGGTATATACTAGGCTATACTATGCTAAGCTATGCAAAGATATAATATACAAGGGTAAGATATACTATGCTAATTTAGGCTATATGCTAGGATAGGATAGCATATAGTATGTTAGGCTAGACAATAATAAACTATACTTGACTAGGGTATGATAGGATAGTATAGGCTATACTTGTCAAAGATAGTTAATGCTAGGCTAGACTAAGCTGTACTAGGCTAGCTATGCTAGACTAGACTAGGCTTCGCTATACCAGGTTAGGATAAGTGAGGCTTTGCTAGGGTAGGCTAGGCTATGTTATGCATGCTATGCAAGCCTAGGCTAAAATCTAATAGTCTAGTCTAGGCAATAAAATCATATACTATACTATACTAACTAGGATAGGGTAGGGTAGAGTAAGGTAGACTATGATATACTCTCCTAGGTTATGTTAGCCTAGGCAGGAATATGGTAACTAGGCTAGGATAGGATACAATATATTAGGCTAGGCTCCAGTGAACTAGACTAAGCTAGGCTATACTAAGATAGGCTATACTAGACTAGGGTAAGCTAAGACAGACTAGACTGAGTTTTAATATACAATTGTATGTTGCGCTAAGCTAGGTTAGGCTATATATACTATGCTAGGCTATATATGCAAGTCTATACTAGGCTAGGGTATACTAGGCTACTCTAGGTTAGGCTATATATACTATGCTAGGCTATATATGCAAGTCTATACTAGGCTAGGGTATACTAGGCTACTCTAGGTTATACTATGCTATTCTCTATTATGATATATTAGGCTGGGCTATACGAGGGTATGTTATGCTATGTAAAACTATGCTGGACTATACTACGCTAGACTAGGCTAGATTATAGTGTACCATGCTAAGCTAGCATATGCTAGGGTAGGCTAGGCTAGACTATGGTTGGGTTTGCTATGCGGCTATACTATGCTAGACTAGTTTATACTATGCTAGCCTAGGTTATACTATGATTAAACTATACTATGCTAAGCTAGATTAGGGTAAGGTAGGCTATGGTAGATAGGCTATAGTATGCTAGGCTTTGTAAGGCTAGACTAGCCTAGGCTATACGAGGATAGGATCGGCTATACTATATTAAACTATTCTAAATTATACTATTCTAGGCTAGGCTATACTATGATAAGCTATTCTATGCTATACTATGGTAAGCTTTACTACCCTATATATGCTAGGCTGTACTAGGCTATGTTAAACTAGGCCTTACTATGGTTTCTAGGCTAGGATAGGCCATGCTATCCATTCTATGCTAGGCTAGGCTAGATTAGTCTAGGCTAAGTCATACTATTGCAGGCTAAGCTATACTATGCAAGGCTAGGGTATTATACTATGCTAGCTACGCTAGAGTATGGTATGGTAACTCTACTATTATAGGAAATTCTAGCCTTTTTCACCTTTCCAATTCCATATATGAGGTGTGATACAAAGTTAAGGCCTGCCATTTTAATTAAAAATATATATATATATATATATATATATATATATATATATATATATATATATATATATATATATATATATATATATATATATTTTAATATAATTTAGTTATTCTTCTTAATAAGCTATTAGAAAGTTGTGACTTTTTAGTTGCGGGCGACTCTACATCTCACTATGTCGGACGGTCAGTCGGTCCCCGTTTTGTTTTTCAATATTGTAACAATTAGGCCGATTCTCAAGAAATTTGAAACCCTTATGTTGTTTTCCATTTTCTTTCGAATGATACAATTGCCAAAGTCCTCTCAATGTTAGCCCGGGAATTATATTGTTTAGACAATAACATCCTAACATTTCGGCAGATTCTAACGAAATTTGAAAACCTTATGTTGTTTTACATTTTTTTTCGAATAATATAATTGCCAAAGTCCTCCAATGGATAGCCAGAGAATTATTCTTTGGGGGAAATAACTATTCGCCCGATTCTCAAGAAATTTGAAACCCTTATGTTGTTTTACATTCTCTTTCGAATGCTATAATCGCTAAGATCCTCTTAAGGTTAGCCCGGGAATTAGTTTTGGGGGGCAATAACATCATAAGTATTCGGCTGATTCTAACGAAATATGAAACCTTTATATTGTTTTACGTTCCCTTTCAAATAATATAATTGCCAAAGTCCTATAGAACTCTTGTGGGATTTTATGGACAGACAAGTGAGAGATAAGTAGCCAACCAATACACATGTACTATGGCACTGTTAGCTTAAATGTTGGAATGAATTTCCACAAAAATATCTGGTTTCTTTGGTAAATAGGATACCAAGACTATTCTTGACCTTCGGCTAATATATCAGGCAAGTCGCAAACCAGCTTTCGTTATCTCATCTCTCGTCGGGACCAGGAAGGGAAAGTGGTTTACCGCCATCATTGTGGGTCTGGTGGGGGGTGGTAGATATTTTACATGCCGGCTTTCTTCCCATCTACCCCCATTCCTGACTCAATTCTTATTTTTTATATTAATATGCCACGTAAGGGGATACTGGGTGTGGCATGGAAACCATGCTGCAGCTGATATTTGGAGGATTACGGGCCTTCGTGGTCCCAACGCCTGCATGTGGGTTCTCTCCTTGCCTCAATGTTTGTTAGAAAATCTGCTTGTATATATCTTCCACGTATTTTTGCTTCCCATACCTTCGACACCTTCTTTACATATTTCTTGGATCTATCGTAGACCCCTCCCTCCCCAACTATTTTTCGAGTTGCCTTTTCTTCAAGAATATTTTGACCTACGAAACTCATCCGACTAGAAGAAAAGGCAACTCGATAAACGGCAGGGGATGGGTCAACAATATATCCGATCTCTCCTTACACACTGCGTGAGACGCTCTCGTTGGTTTTCGCTTTAAATTTTGACGAAAATAAACTCTACATTTAAAATATTCGAATGACTTTACTGAGTCTGTGACGACATATCAGCAGAATGATGGAGTTCACTGAAGCCCACATTCAGTAGTGGGCGAAGCGAATTGAGAAGGAAGGCCTTCCTTTTTAGCCCCTGCGAAACGCATCCGTGAGAAGGGTGAGAGCACTGCTCCTTTTTTTCTCTTCACTTCCTTATTCGGGAAAACAAGGAATAAGACGTTAAACTGAGGGTGTTCTTTTATATATCTATTAATCGTCGAGAGATAGACAAACAAACAGGCAAGTAGACGCTTATTTTTAAGTTATAAAATAAATTACATAGGTTTTAATAATATACAAGGCATTATTATTATAGATCAAACAACATATACAGGCATTGTTTAACAAAATACAATAATCGAAATAAAATCCGTATTTAGGCGGGTATCTCCCCCCCCCCCCCGCTTATATAAAATGAATCTGTGCTACTGTCTAGAATTTGGGAGGATTGATTTCCTAAGGGGGCTCTTAATTTGATTTAAGGGCAAGGGGTAGTATGTGAATTGTTAATTTTAAAGACGAAGCCCGAGATGGATTTATTAAGGAAATACCCCTCAAGAAGGGGGGGGTAACTGTTACACCTGGTTTCTGGGGAGTGGCACATCCTCCCATTCCTATTCAACCCGAAGGAGTCAGCTTGTGCATGGGTAACCATAGCAGAGTCGATATTTATTTAACCTTGACCCCTCCTTTCCCTATCACCAGTAAAGAAGGTTTGGATGGTGCTGGTAACTGTTATTACTCTAGTTAATGCCGAGAGAAACCTGTGCTCTCCTTCTTTCGGGTCTTCATCTGCACCTATTTGAAACATCCAACTTTCATTTCACTGCCCTCGTGTTTAATATTAAGGACCTAAGTAGCTACCTCATGCCGTGTCAAGAACAACTCTTTGTAAACTTGATAAACCGTGTCCTTTAACGCCCGCAGGTTACAAGAGACAAGGATTGAGGACTCCTGGGTACTGGGCCGTGATTAATGGGATGAGCAGTTTACGCTTCAATAGCCCACTCCCCTCTCCCTACGAGGGGGTTATGTACACTTCTCAGATGAATAAAGTTGAACTACCTATGGCGAAAGGGTTTTATTGCTTCGTTGCCTGCCGGATCCCGCCTCTGGGTCTGTTAGTCTTGGATCCCGCTTCTGGGTCTCTTAATCTCGGATCCAGCCTCTGGGTCTCTTAATCTCGGATCCAGCCTCTGGGTCTGTTAGTCTCGGATCCAGCCTCTGAGTTTATTAGTCTTGGATCCCACCTCTAGGTCTGTAGTCTTAGTCTTAGACTTAGTACTGGATTCTTATTTCATTCAGCCTGCCTCTTTGGCTCCTCACTTGGCAGTTGTGGCCTTTGGAGAACCGTCGGAGACCGTCTCTGACCACTACCGTTTGCTAGGTTGCTCCCGGTTGGGATTGCCGTCTTGAAAGGTTCGAAAATCTTAACTAGGCTAGGCGGGAGCGACAGGATGCAAACTATAGCTCACCACGTTCTCTTTAACTCTTTTCTGATCGAAGGGTATACGGGGGTATGAAAGCACTAAGTTGTTTTCAACCTTGCTACCAGCTATTTTTTGCAATAGAGGAAACGCCGAATAAAAGCGAGACTTCGTCCCACTTTGGTGCCAGGGAGGCGAAAAAGTCCACTGCATACCTCTTTCTGAAGGAGAGGCTCCCCCTACTAGCACCTTCAAGCGTTAAAGGGGGTTCATTTGTATCATCTAAGTTGATGGAGGCCCCGCCTTCCAGGCGGTTCCCTCTCTGCCGTGAAGACGAACCCATCCGCCCTCTATCCGAGGAGACCTTCTCAAATTCTGTTAGCAGAGAGGTAGTTACCCCCTTTCTTATGTCTCAGGGTAAAAGCGTTTTCCCTTTAACATATTTACACTGGGCACTGGCCAGGTGAATCCCTCTCTAGTGGGGAGGTCGACTCACTTAACCTAGCTAAAAGTCCTCAAGCATAAAACCATAAATAAAAGGAAGAAACTCTTACGCTCCGTTAGAAGGCTAGAATCTGTTGCTAATGCCCTCAGGGGACCTTGAAAATCAGACCACATTTGGGGCCCGCCAAGATTTTTAGACCAAAAAAGTTAGAACGTCATAGAGAAGGTGCACTAGCGCTCGAACAATCCAGTAAAATCTCTATCCATGGCAATCTTTGAATATGACCCCAGGTACTTCGGGGGCACTAGTAATAGAATTAAGGCGTCCCTGCTGCAGGAGCCAACGCTTGCCTCGAAAATAGATCAAGGCTTGTTGAGAGCAATCATTTAGCCTAATCCCACTCCTAGGCGAGAATCTGTCTGTGAAACCGGGTTGCCTGACAAAAAAAAATAAAGAAAAACAAAGGAATTTGCCGCTGCTGAGGGAGAGAGCTTCGAATACAGACAAGTCCTTTGTCATTTCGTTGAGGAACTAATCCAATCGGGTCTGCTGACATCGGACTACCCTCGAGGGAGGGAGGCAAAGAAGTGAAGACACCGCACTCTTCGACTTAAAAAGATATGACAACGAAAGAGAGTGCATGCAGGAGGACCCCAGGGTCATCATTGAAAGGCTGCCGGGCTCAAGCAGTTTGATCTCCGCTCTAGTGTTGAAACGAGGTTGTCTGGAAGATACATGCTCCATTAGCTCAAAGAGCTATTTGCGTTCTTCGATAAAGAATCAAGGGTGTCCAGTTTCTCGGAGGGGTATCTTTTGCTTAATGTTGCCAACCCTTCTCCGAAGGCCAAACTGCATATTCTCCGAAACCTCAAAGACACACCTGCGTGGGTGACTTAGAACCGTACAATGAACTTTGAAAGGAGGTAGTGCATGCCAAGTAACTGGCAAACTATTTCGTTTAGGATATTATTGAAGAGCTGGCCAACCAAGGGGCGTTAAGATTCGAGTGAGTGTCGAAGAAGCGCGGATAGATCTTTAGACCTACCCTAAAGCTCTTCAATACTTTCAACTTCCACAGGCTCCCTGAATTGGTGTCTGATGGCTGGTCTCGCGACCGCGTGCATACTTTCGTGGCATTACCGTAGACGTGTTGTAATTGCCGCTACTTTGAAATCACGTATCAATTCTGTAGACGTGCTAGGTCTCTGGTCAACCAGAAATCTGTGGTAATTGTCCAAGGCCGTACACTATAAAGCTGTATGGTGTAAGACCAAGTGTGCAATTTGTAGCAGCTTGTGTCATAATTCCTCTAAACATGGCGATTTTTTATTTGTTTTGAGTGTTGGTCCTGGCTTTCCAGGCTACAGAAGAATTTTTTCCAAATAAGCTAAGGAATTGGTTCTGTAGTGGTCTTTGCAACATACTACTTTCTATGCCTCTTAAGTTAAAAAATTACCATCCACTCGTGACCTTAACAGGTATAAGAGAGGGGTAACTCCCTCGCTCATTATGAACCTATATGCTGGTTCTACCTTCCCTGGGTGCTGTAAGACCCGGTTTAGCCAATAATGGGGGACCCTACTTGCTGCTTCGTAAAAATCGAAGCAACCACGCCCCTCTACCAAGTTGCTGAGTTCGGGGAAGAAAATGATACGGAAGATGACATTTGAAATCTCCTTTGGCATTTAAGATACTACCCCACTAAAGAACGACAGCACCAAGGGAGTCTCAGTCTCTCTTTCTTCAAAAGAAGAAAGAACGCCGACCCAAAAAGTGTCTAATCAGCAGAAGATATTTTGGCAGAAGGAGAAAGCTCGCGATCCAAGGCTTACCCTCTCTGCTTAGTCCTCGAAGTAACAGTGCCATAGGCGCATTCTGTTTAATATCCCTAAGATGGAATGTCTTCAAGTGGCCTACAACCATCCAAGTGATTCTATTTTGTGAAGAAGGCACACGATTTTCTCTCTAAGTAAAACTAGGAGAGCATTTTCCTGCAAGAGAATTTCCGTCGAATCCAAGCTAATTGGGAGGAGCTGAAAATACTTATTTACTCCGGTCACCAGCCCCCCCTTATATATTTGTTTCCAGAAGATCATATTGGATTCGTCGGCTTCGATAAGGCAGAGTTCTGCCGTATCAGAATGCGCTCACCGAGGTCATTTCATCTTGGAAACCAGCATGGCTTTAACTCCCTTTGGAAGGAGTACACGGTCAATTACAGAGACCAGACTCTTTTAAAACTGAGAGAAATTCACATCACTTAAATCCGTTTCGTTTTCTTGCCCTAACAGCTCCATGTGCAACACCGGATGCATATTTGGATTTTGAATGGTAGGAGAGATCGACGAGGTCCTTTGTTGCTTGGGATTGGGTACTCTGGCCCGTGTTCGAGGAAATATGACACTAACTTCTTTAGCTGAGGTGAGGAGTTTAGGTCGGTTGATTAGACTGTTAAATTCTTCCACTTCCGCGCCGTCCAACTTCTAGGTGTTCCACCCTCAGAGCAAAGTGGTATGACTATAAACGCTACAAATGCCCTCAAAACCGTTTCACCCTTTGTCAATTTCGTCGAGTCAGTACTATATTCTATTTTATTTTGAAGCGGAGATTTCAAGTTCTCGATGGCGCTCATGGTACTATGCGAATCGCTAGATATCAAAGTTTGGTGTCTGAACCAGGCGCATCTCATAATCTCCTCTCCAGAGCGGTGTATCCCAACTAGCTCGGCCGTGAAGATAGACGTAGCGCCTGGGTAAACCCATTGGGTTTAAAACAGAGAGGATTGGATGTGAAAGCCAACACCTTCTTCGGATTTGGGGCCATCCTTGTTTACTGATAATGCACCAGCGTGACCCAGTGTGTGCTCCAAAATATTCAAACACAATACTTGTGGCGCCGTGTAAGTTTTGGGAGCAGAAATGTAACGACAAATATTCACAGGTGGTACCATCCAGGGTTGCATCATTAGCAGAACCAGAAGTGACACAGGCCTGAAAATTACATCGATCTCTCGAAAGAGTTGCCTTGACCTAAATCTATAAAGGCTTATGGTATGATTGTGATCTTGAGAAGGCATAGACACTGTTGGGATCTGCTGCGAATGCAATGAAAGCCATTGGCGAATGAAGAAAATACCGATCTTGCGCGTACAAACGCATAATGCACTTGGAACAGTTAGAGCAAGCAACAGCTTCCTATCATCAACAAAGAGGGTCTCAACTGGCAAATTAGGAATGCACTGGGTACTAAACGGAAAGAAGTCTGTGGATTGAGTCCACTTTCCGCAATTCATGTTCGATCGTTAATGCATAAAACTCGCATCCGTACTCAAAGTTC
This sequence comes from Ceratothoa steindachneri, assembly GCA_963969495.1. Taxonomy (NCBI): domain Eukaryota; kingdom Metazoa; phylum Arthropoda; class Malacostraca; order Isopoda; family Cymothoidae; genus Ceratothoa; species Ceratothoa steindachneri. Next base: position 156,968,661 of record OZ018326.1, read on the forward strand.
GACCGAACAAATGAGCGGTAAAAAAAGAATGGCAGCAGTTCCATCAACAACCCAAGTAGTGAAAGTCACGGATCATAGAATGTCCATGTCGCGGGTAAAGAAACCCTAAGGCTGCGAATATGTACCTTACGAGTGGGATGCCGTTCAAAATCAATCGTATTTAAACATTAGTACTGATCGAGGTTAAGCTGTTGATGGCAAGATAAGTGTACCACATTTGCTTTGGGCATAGAAAACTGAAACCTGTTCTATTCAGCATAACAAAAGATTCCGTTCAGGCTTTGTTGGAGTCGGCACTCCTGGGTAGGCATCTGAGCCGCTTTAAAAAAAATCGAAACTTCGTCTAAGTAGAGCGTAGTACAGAGGTGATACCTTGATGCATAAGGCAAAGAGAGTGACAATGAGTCCACTTCCATGCGCTATGCTCCCTTACTGCTCTTTTTGACAGGAGAGAGTGATTCTCTTGTCGTAGAAATTCAGCCGTAAAAATTAGAACTCGTCCTCTCACTCCCATTGTGTAGAGTATTTCTAATATACCGTATCCCCATGCGGTCACGTGTGGGCAGTATTTAAATACTATGTATTTAAATACATTTATGTATTTAAATACTTTTAAAAATACTTTACTGATTATAGGTTTATATAGCTGTTAAGAACGTGTAATGCATGTTTTAGCTGGTCGCAACTTGTATGAGACAAACGGTTGACTGCGTGAGCCGGTGAGTGAAGATTGCTTGCATCAGTTCAAATTAAGTTAAGAGATGGCCACAGTTGTGTTTGGTTGTATGGTGAGAGCGCTCATCGTTATTTCAACTGTTGCATGGCAACTTCAGCTTCTTCAAAAGAGTGTGAAATGGAGATATTAGACAATAATAAAGACGAGGAAGATAAAGAATCATGTAATTATAGTCATCCTTTACTAGATGCTAAATTTTTTAGAGTGAAATATTCCGACGGAAAAAAAAGTGAAGTGTGTATGTACGAGTACATCATGCAATGGCGAAATCTCTGCGGCGAGCAATGCTACTTCCAATCCACGCATTCATTTGAAGGTAAGAATTTATTAAAGTTAATTATATGATACTTAAATGAATTCACAAGTTTCACTATTTTTTATTTTAAAAAAATGGCAAAAATTGCTAGTAGCTAACGATAATGTTAACTAGCGTAGGTTTACCATGCACGAACCTATCTGCTTCCTTTTGCAACACCTTTATTAATAGTATATGCTGATTGAATTTAACGTGAATTATGGCAACGTGAAACAAATGTCCTTCAATTATCTGATCATGTACATTTATCAACATAAAAAGCATCCTGCTTTGGTGCAAAAAGCGGATAACTACGTGACAGCTCAAAGAAAAGATTCAAAAAGAAAATGTTCAGTATTAGACGATGGCCTTCATGCAGTGGTGTTAAAGTAAAGACATTACCGGAGTGTTTTGCAGTGAATATTAAGTAGGTCAAACAATCTGTTGTTGATAAGCTGATTGCGGATTTTCTCATACAAGGTGTGCATCCACTATTAACCATGTAGCAACCAGCTTCTGTGAGATTATATTTAAGGTAAGTTCTGAGTTATAAATGTTGTTTACAATTATAGTATTAGTCGTACAGGTTAAGCTCTTATAACGACCGAATACTAAAGCGTTCGGATCATTGGCCACTACGTAAGCTATATAACGAAGTTGAATAAAGTAAGACATATACAAACAACAGAGGTTAATATATTGCAATAATTTCATGAGAATCCACATACATATATTCTTAAAGCGCGCCATCATTTACTTGAAGATATTATCAAATAAAAGGTTTTCATGAAGGTTGCCTCGATTTCAAAGGTTAATAAAAAACAAAAATGATCATACGAGAAAAAACTTTGTATTTATACGTGGGGCGGTCAATAAGTTTTGAAATTCGGATATAAGGAAACAAGATATGAGAAAAATGTTTTATTATTTTTCAATATAACTACCCTCGACTTCAATGCACCTGCGCCACTTGTCCTTGAGTCTTCGAATTCCCGACAACCAGAAATCTGCCGACTGCTGTTCAATCCACATCTTGACGGCGAGCTGGACATCTTCATCGTCCCGAAACTGGCGTCCACGCAGTGCAGCCTCCTTGAGCTAGCAGAATTAAAAGTAGCCACTAGGGCCAGATCTGGACTGTACGGGGGATGGTTGAGCTCCTCGAATCCGCACTCGCGCAAGGCAGCTTGTGCAACTCTGGCCTTGTGGACTTTGACGACGTTGAAGTCGATCATGGGGCGTGAGGTTTCTAGGGACCCGATGGGCAGAGACCTTGGTCATGGCCAAATTGTCGTGGATGATGTTGATAACACTTCCATGTGATATTCCAAGTTCTCGCTCGATTTCTTCGACCTTCGCCCGTCGATTTTCGAGGATCCTCCTCTCCACATGGGCCACATTGTCCTCGTTAGTCACATCTGACTGGCGTCCTAAAACGGGGGGTCATCTTCAAGGAACTCATGACCATGGCCGAACTCCCTATTCCAGCGAGCAATGGTTGCATAGGAAGTGGCGGTATCGGTGTACACTGCAACCATGCGTTCATGGATCTCTTTTGCATTCTTGCCTTCATTGGTCGAAAATTTGATCACTGCGAGGTGCTCAACCTTTTCCATTGTTGAAAAATTTGTGACTAACGATCTGCAATCAGCTACCGCTTCTTAAATAGACGAAGCAGGAGCGTGCGCCTGCAGGTCCTGACTTGTCATAACTTGTCCTAACACCCCCACAAACAGCCATCCCCCTTCCTCTGTTTTGCCCTACCGATTCGCAAAACCTATTGACCGCCCCTCGTAAGTACATTAAATGCCATTGTGATTCAAGTAGTTTGGAAAATTTTACCACTTAAGTGACCACCGCCAATGTCGATGCAGTTTTGAAGTCTTTCTCGAAAGTTAACCATAGCCCTTTGAACCCTGTCCCGTGGAACTGCATTGATTTCCTGAGTTATTCCTGCCTTTAGGTTTTCTACAGTTGCTGGCCGGTGTTGATACACTCGTGATTTGAGGTGCCCCCATATAAAAAATAACAAGTTGCTAAATCCGGGGAACGTGGGGGCCACCCAATATCGCCTCGCAGAGAAACAAGATGACACAGAAACATGTCACGGAGGACTCCCAGTGAACGTCGAGACGTATGCGATTTGGCACCATCTTGTTGGAACCATTATAAGCGGATTATAAGCGGCGAGTAACTGGACGACTTTAGGATGGAGAAACCATTCGATGAGTTCACAATAACGGTTCGATGTAACAGTTAATGTAACACCTTCTTCGAAAAAAAAATAAGGATCCCACACACCGAAATCACCCATGACACATAAGACAGTAACATTCGCACTGTGGAGTGGTGGTTCAGGGAGTTCACGAGGGTTATTGACTGACCAGTATCGAAAGTTCTGTTTATTAATCATCCCCGATAAATAGAAGTGCGCGTCATCACTGCAGATCAGAATAGCTGTTGGGAGGATGGTTTGGAGAATTTCCTGACACAAAGTTGTGCGGGTTTCATAATCCCTCTCGCTTAGCTCCTGTACAACCATCATCTTGTAGAGATGCATGTGGTGAAACCTGTGTAGATTCCGCTAACACTTCGAACGGACATGTGTAAGGGAGATGCATGTTTTCGTGCGGAACGTCTGAGAACCTGCTGCATTGAAACTGTCACAGCTGTAACATTTTATGGCCCAGTAGCGGTCCTAGGACGGCCAGGACTTTTCTTGTTTAAAGCCGACGATGTTTGTCTAAAGTTAGAAACCCACCGACGAATTGTTTTTCCATCCGGTGCGGGATCATGACGACGAAGCGCAAAGTGTCTTCAGAAGGAAAGTTGCGTCGTTACGACGGACTCACCGTTCTAAAGAAACTCTTCCACAACAAATGCACGATGCTCTCCACTCCAGGTCATGGTGGGTACTACCTGAAACAGAAAATAAGTGGCATTTAATATACTTCATAGAGATATGAAAGTTTTTCTTGGATCTTTATATGTTTGTTTTTGATTAACCTTTGAAATCGAGGCAACCTTTCTGCCCAACCCTGTATGTAGTTATTAGATGAATTCCTATAACGATGTATTTCGTTATATTAGCAATACCTGTATATCATTTTGTGAAAACTAGCATGCCCACCCGTCAAAAATGTAGGAAATAAAGCTTGATAATGTATATATTCCTAACAATACTGAAAGTCAATATTTTACTATGTAATTCTGAATATTAAGGAATAGTAATATATTTATGAATTAATGTACCAGTCCTATATAACTATAGGATATTCATATAGCTGCATTTTATATGTAAAATTTTATATGCATACCATATATTCTCACCTCACGGTGAAAACTCAATTTCCACTACCGTAGGTCTAAATTCTTCAGTTGACGTCATTTAAAGGCGGACGCTAAGCCAAACTCTCATAGAAGAAGAGAAAGTAACAAGAGCTCTCCTGAAGAATAAACTAGACAGCACCTCTTACTTTTGTCTTACTGCAGATATTTAGTCAACTCGTTTTCGTAGTTTTTTTGGCGTTACAGTTCATTGGGTATGTTAAGATTTTGCTCTTTATGAATATAAAATTGATAATGTCTTTACAGTTTGGGAGTTATCAGCTCTTGGCTGAAAGCAGACCTCTTTGTTGGTGGAATTTATCTCGATTATATTAATATGTAAAATTTATGGAAACATTTATGAGACAAACATTGGACTGTTATTTAATTTTCTTTTTAGCTTGAGGAAGCTGCTCTTATCTGCCACAGTGGAGTATTGGCATGCTGTCGCTTCAAAGAAGAACATAACTAGATCAAGATTGCTGAACATATTGAGAATATTATCAATGAATACCATATTCCCCTGCAGAAAATCACAAGTACCGTCACTGATAACGGCTCTAATTTTGTTAAAGCGTTTAAGGAATTTGCAGTTAGTGTTCCAAATGTGTCAACAGATTCAGAAGATGGAATCCAGGTAGGTGAAGAGGATCGGGGTGAGCACGAGCTGGAGAATAGTTTCTTAATGAGAAGTGCCTTAGATCAGGAAGAAGACCTTTTGTCTGACCCATGCAGCTCCAACCTACGTAAGCATGTGCGCTGTGCTTCACACACACTGAGTCTCGTCGCCACAACTGATGCAAAACAGGCACTGGAAATATCTTTTTTGCAAATATCAATCATGCTGCGATGGGAAAATGCTCAGCATTATGGAACAAAAGCGGTCGTCCAAAATCAGCAGAGATGATCAAAACTGCTCATTAAAGGTGCCTTGCATTACAAGATGGAACTCTCTATTTAATGCATTGTCGTTACTTTGAAAACACAAGGACAAATTATATCAACTCATGACGTCCCTTGAACTTCCAGTGTTCAGAAGTCACGAAATTGAATTTCTTGGGGAGTATGTCTCAGCTTTGGCTCCTATTGCAGTGAAAATTGGTCTCCTAAAGGGAGAACAAAACTGTTTTATGGAGAATTGCTCACTATCTTCCTTACTGTGGAGAAAAAGAAGAAGATCCTTCGGTCACGTTCTCTGAAATTTTGCCAACTTCTTTTAAGTGCAGTCACTACCAATCTTATTTGACCTTAGCAAATGAAGCCAGCGTTACAGATGCCATTATTGCATCAACAAGCCATCCATTCCTCAAACTCCGCTGGTTAGATATCAGGATTTTATGGAACAGTTCAAGCCACCAAGACTCTGTTCAAAATATTATGATTCAAGTGGTTGAGAATTTAGAAGAGGGACTCGAAGCTGAATCATCTAGTGGTGTATCGGACAGTGACGATTATTTTGTATTTACAAAACCCACTCAAAAACGATCAACCGCAGATTTAGAATTGTTCAGTTACCTTCAGGATTCAAATAAAACACTTTAAAGTTTAGATAAAAATCCAAACCTAAAAAAGATAGGAGGATTGTTGACCTTATCTCCAAAACGGAATTCTTTATCTGACGAAACATTTCAACAACTGATATTACTTAAATCTAATGCTGATATAAATAGCTAACTAAATAAATTTTCAAAATGTATTTAGTATTTAGCATCTAAATACATTTTTCTCATGTATTTAATCTTTAATATTTAAATACGGGAAAAGGCGGAGGGGGGGTGGCTTCCTCCATAGAATTTAAATTATTGGCTGCTCTCTCAGGCCTCTATGGAGGCTAACCTTCCTCCTGCACATTCACGTGTTTTGTAAATATTTATTTATAATGGTTGTTTTTTATTGCTGTTTGTTTGTTTGTTTTTTGTATGTAATTTTGGCGGTTGTGCCCTCGCTGGAGGGCGACCAAAGATTCTTAAAATCTAATAATAATGATGAAATAGGAAAAAGTTTTAAAAGATTCCTAAGAAGCAATCATAATTGTTACTTTCTCTTGTCGATAAAATGAATACATGTACGCCTTGGATCATAATGCTAATTTGTACACCAAAATAAAAAAAATGAGTAGTGCAGTCTTAAAGATCACTTCAAAGACCTATAGAAAGAAAGTGCTTAATTTTCAAACGGGTGAGTTAAGACGTTTCACCTTGCTGAACTTAGCATTATGCAGCGGAATTGAAAAAAAAAAGAGACCTCATTCTACGACATATCCGAGTTATTATTTAGGTCATAAGAAGAATAACTTCTAAATATTTCACAAGCTTCAGCCTTAAGTTATTCAGAGTAAAGTTGCAGCGATTCAATGATTTAGTAATTTTTTATGAGAATACATTATTCAGGAACATTTATCGGGGGTAATTAATATTCAGACCAAACATCTCCGATGACCTTGCAGCTATATTCATGAGGACTTGTAATGGTTGCGTGAATGGCGCAAGTTTACATTATCGTTTTCATGCGTATGAATATTATAATAGTAGTTGGCTGGACAGCCTATTCGGGATGGCCTTATGTTTTTCTAGCAAATCACTCAGATAAAAGTTGAAGAGGAGAAGAGAGATTGCCCCTCCCTGACTGAGTCGATTGCCTGTTAACCATGAACATACTTTTTCATGCACGTGCTCTTAATTATACCAATTAGTCAAGGAGAGACTCAATTAACAAATAATAATTTACACGGTCAAAAGTTATATTAAGATTAATAAAAACCAGGTCTACTGACCAAAAGTCGAGTGCTCTCACTTATTATAATTTATAACCTTATGACCTTCAAAACTTTTAATGATTCCCGGACTAAACTTGGGAGGACCTTGTCAATTATATCTTCCGAAAGAGAATGTAAAACAACATAAGTTTCAAATTTAGTTAGAATCGGCAGAAAGGTTATTAGGTTATTGCCAAATAATTCCCCAGCTAAACTTGGGAGGAATTGTCAATTATATCATTCGAAAGAGAATGCAAAACAACATAAGGGTTTCAAATTTCGTTAGAATGGGCCAAATAGTTATGAAGTTATTGCCAAATAATTCCCCGGATAACCTTGGGAGTACCTTGTCAATAATATCATTCGAAAGAGAATGTAAAACAACATAAAGGTTTCGAATATGGTTAGAATCGGCAGAAAGGTTATTAGGTTATTGCCAAATAATTCCCCAGCTAACCTTGGGAGGAATTGTCAATTATATCATTCGAAAGAGAATGTAAAACAACATAAAGGTTTCGAATTTCGTTAGTATCAGCCGAATAGTTATAATGTTATTGCCAAAACAAAATAATTCCAGGGCTAACCTGGGGAAGACCTTGTCAATTATATCATTCGAAAGAGAATGTAAAACAACATAAAGGTTTCGAATTTCGTTAGTATCAGCCGAATAGTTATAATGTTATTGCCAAAACAAAATAATTCCAGGGCTAACCTGGGGAAGACCTTGTCAATTATATCATTCGAAAGATAATGTAAAACAACATAAGTGTTTCAACTTTTGTTAGAATCGAAGGAATAGTTAGAATCGCATATTTTTAAAATTCTGCTTATTTACTAAGGTGGGAAGAATCATCATGGTGATGATTTTAAAGGTTGGTGTAGAATTTACTTTGAATTTGAAAAGCAAAATAGTTTTGTTATATGAAACATCTAGGCATGCCAGAATTTCCTTTTGTTATCCATTGACAAATTTGCTTTTGCAGTATCATGCTATGTTTTTGAATTTATGAAAAATGTACAGTCTCTTCCTTTGCTTGCCAATCCAAATTCCAAACTTTGACAAGCAAATTAAAAGTAACCTAAGACATGTAATGAAAGAAATAATTAGGACTAGAATATGCCTTCGAAGCTCCAGGTACTACATTTCAATAAATAGTATCCACTATTTTGCAAAAATCCATCGACAACTGCAATTGAGTAAGAAACCACAAAGTAATGCAGCCACCAATAATGCAGGTACTTTGACGCCAATTTTATGGTCAAAATTTCAATAGGTATATTTCGGGAGTTTTAAATGGCTTATTAACATTCCGTTTAGTCCCAGGGCAAAAAAAAAAACAAATCCATAAAAAAATTCCAAGTTGACCTTAAGGCAAATTCAAATTACCTTTTTCTTCGAGTCAATTTCTTTAAAAATGTCTACGTGTGAGAATGATTTAGCTCGCGGAAATAGCTAGGGGTAGAAAAAAAACAAAACTACCTGGGTCTGAAGAGAACAATTTTGAAGAGTGTGTTCATTTGAAGGACGAACTAGGTCATGTGCTTCAACTATGCAGTACATAAATCTGTATATTATGCTAACTTTGGCTTAAAATATTTTAAATAAAAAAAAAGTTGTAGGTGTGTCTTCTTGTTCTCTGGTCCTTGGTTTGACCAACCTTTATCCCTCACGTGAGTTCTATCCATTTATTTTTCCTGCTGTAGCTGATATTTTGAAATTTTGCGCTGGTCATACCGCCTTACTATGGTGTTAGGTGTGGCATCTGTAACAGCAGGATACCACATCTAGTTTACTCGTGATTCAATCACCCAGTAAATTCAATAATATTAAAACTATTTTTTTACGATAGTTTTTCAAGTCTATTTAGTTAAATCTAAAAATAATTAGAGTCTAATTGACGGAAGATTAAAATCTCAGGGCATATTTCTTAATCGTAACATGTAAATTATAATGAGATTATTTATAAAATTTTATGAATCGAATAATATTATTTCAATTGGAGTATAGTGTTTTTTTATTGTGATTTAGTAAACTATAATAGTTAGTGTGATTATTTTTATAGAAAACCAAATCATAGAAAATAAAATCATAATTTATGACTAACTATTTTATTATCTTATATAATTGAAATAAAGAAACAATATAATCTCTATATAATAATAATAATAATAATAATAATAATAATAATAATAATAATAATAATAATAATAATAATAAGTCTTTTGAAATGCCCTCTTCAAGGCCTGAGGCCTTGAAGAGGGCATTACAAAAGACATTATTATTATTATTATTATTATTATTATTATTATTATTATTATTATTATTATTATTATTATTATTATTATTATTATTATTATTATTATTATTATTAATATTATTATTATTATTATTATATAGAGATTATATTGTTTCATTATTTCAATTATATAAGATAATGAAATAGCTAGTCATAAATTATGATTTCATTTTATAAGTCCATAATTTTATTAGTATTAGTTATAATTTTGACACCGTTTTCTTTGATATAAGTTCGTTTGAAAGCAAAAAGGCGGATATATTATTATTTTGCCATTAATATATCTCAGGTTCAGATCAGATCAGATACGTTTGAGAATCCTCTTTTCAACGAGTTCTCTTTTATGAGCACAGCCCATAAAATTAACAAAGAATGGGCTACAGCCCTTGTCGCAACTTGATACAATTCACCAGAATGTTGTATTATACGTTGAAATAATATTGATCCATAAAGATCTCGTTTTTTATGTGTTTTTGTCATGCAATATATTTGAGATTATTCCCTTCAGCTTGTCAATCATAAAAAGAAGTAAAATCTAGTTGGAACTGTAAAAACTATAGTGTTTTCGTGTGTGTCCACCCACTATGTGTCTCCCAATTATAGGTGTTTGTCTTATAACTGTGAGACTTCCCTAACAAAGTTACATTTTCTTTTGTACTTAAATTATATCTGAATATTTAAGCTATTCTTGATGAGAATCATTTCTTTAATTTTCTTTCTCTCACTTTCCATAGTTTATATAATTCATTCTTTTTGCCTTCTTGGTCTAACTCCGCAAATAGAAATCGACGCACTATTTTATTACTATTATCATTTTCTTCATTTCAAAGTAAATACAAAAATGGACAACTTAAAAGTTAGCGACGAACTATTCTAACAAATAATAGAAATAAACAATCGAGAAATATCTACTAATACTTATGTAAGCAATAATAACGTGAAGTTCGAGTGTCTTTAATTCTTTGACTAAATGCAGATACGAGTATTTTTAAATCTTAGGTCTCATTCTTGATTGCAATTTCACTTTTTTGAAAAATCGAGTCTAAATCTTTTTACAGTGGAATTATTATTAAATCTTTTTTAACGGTGTATCAACCCCATATGGATTATAGGCACCATAAAGATTTAGAGGAAGACATAGTTACCACTTACCACCACCCTCTTCAGCCTTGGGACTCCAAGACACTTGAAACCGAAGGGAAAAATGGAATCTGTTAGTGAAAGATTACATTGGAAGTTCGTATACGCTATTAAACACGGATATATAGGTATGCATAATAGAAAAATGGAATAATAATAAGAATTAAAAAAAAACAAGCATTCTACCGATAAATTACCTGCTAAATATATTTATACTAAGAGATTACACATGCGCATATATATATATATATATATATATATATATATATATATATATATATATATATATATATATATATATATATATATATATATATATATATATATATATATATATATATATATATATATATATATATATATATATATATATATATATATATATATATATATATATATATGAGTAATTAAACCACATTCTCCGAAGACAATTTAATTCAGAACAGTTTCGGTGTATCTCACACCCTTTTTCAACTGACACTGGGTATAAAATATAAGAGAAGTGCATATAAGCATAACACAAGATTCCCTCTTTTTTTTCCCCAATTCCCTACTTGTGGCTAATCTGGAGGGGGGAGTTAGGCCTAAACATATTGTAGGACTGATATTTTACTATTTTGTTTATTTGCTTTTTTATTACAGGATTAAAAGAAAATTGACCCTCAGATAGATTTAAATTAGGAACTGACGATATCAAGCTCGATTCTACGATTCTTCTCTTAACATAGTTGGCCGATTTAAATACCATTTTACTTCCATTGAAATCGATCGAATGATTCAAGTCTCTAACATGGCAAAATATTCCACTGCTTTCGCTGCCCACTCCAATATCTCTTTTGTGTTCGTACAATCTCTTGTCTAGATTTCTGCCCGTTTCCCCTATATAAACTTTATGGCAATCGATGCATGGTATTGCATATACTATTAATGTTATGATGTTCTTTGGGTTTCCTGGCCATCATCAATTGGTTTAAGGAATTATTATATTTAAAGGCTAGATTAATACCCGCTTTTCCAAATATGTCCTTTAAACTATTTAATTTATTATTAAATGGCAATGTTATACATTTGTTGAAGTCGTTAGTGCGGGAAGGCTTATTACCATAGAATGTTTTCTTAGCTGCAAAATGGGCAGACGATATGAACCAATCGGGGTAATACAAATTAGAAAAAATGGTCCTGATAATGACAATTTCTTCATCTAAATAGGAAGGATGACATATTTTGTATGCTCTAAGGAAAAGGTTAGAAATTACCGATTTTTTAACAGTATTATCGTGAAACGAAAAATAACGTATATAGGCATTCGAGTGGGTTAGTTTCCTATACAAGTCAAGTTTTAATTCATGGTGATCTTCATTAATGAGGACATCTAAAAAGGGTAATCTATTATCATATTCCCATTCATATTTAAATTTGATGGAGACTTGCGGCTTCCGCAAGTTCCACTCTACGTCGGATACTCTGCTCCGACTGGATAATGCCGTCTACGAGGCCTTCCTTCGTAGACAGCAATACGCCCCGGTGTTTTTCGATCTGGAGAAGGCCTATGATACCGCATGGCAATACGGTAAAATGGAGACTCTCCACACGATGGGGGCGAGGGGACGCCTCCGAATCTTTATATCTAAATATTTGCGGGATCGTCGATTCCGCGTACGGGTGGGGGAGAGCCCTTTCCGGCCCAATGGAGCAGGAAGAGGGTGTCGCGCAGGGAAGGGTCCTCAGTATCACACTCTTTGCCCTAAGCATCAGCGGCATCACCTCGGTGCTGTCGGAAGATGTTCTCGCTACGCTCTACGTGGACGACCTTTCGATCTCTTTTGGCGCGGCCCAGATGCCAACTCTGGAGCGTCGACTCCAACAGGAATTGAACCGCGTCTCTCGCTATGCCGAAGCGCACAGGTTTCGGTTTTTCTTGGCCAAGACTAAAGAGGTGCACTTCTGCCACCATCTATGATCTACCTTGACCCAGACTTGTTTCTTAATGGAGAACGCCTGGAAGTGATTGAATCGCACCGTTTCCTTGGTCTTCTATTTGATCGAGGCCTCACAGGGGAGGCTCATATTCGCAGCCTTACGGTCTCTTGTAGCTGCGTCATAGATATTCTCCGTTCCGTGCCGTTCAGCGCTTGAGGCGTTGATAGGGCTACTGCCTTACTTTTTTATCGATCCTTTGTTCGTTCGAAGCTCGACTACAGATGCCAGTTTTATGTATCCGCACCTGAGCGTGTATTGCGCAAGGTGGACTCAATCCACCACACCGGCCCTTGCCTTGCGACCGGTGCCTTCCGCACTTCCCCCAATGAGAGCCTACTAGTCGATGCTGGAGATATACCACTCGCTCTACGCCATGCACAGTGCATTATTCGACTGTACACGCGAGCCCGGCGCCTCCCTTAATCGCCAACAGCTCTCACTGGATCCGCAGCTGATTTCGACGGTGCCTATGCCGCCGAGAGACGCCAGTCATACCATGAGCCCTTTGAGTTTAGGACTAGAAAACTCCTTGGAGAGCTAGGTATAGCTCTCGGGCCGAAGGCGCCCCTGGTTCTGCCCAGGATGCCACCCTGGAGGGTACCGCATTTGGCTATTTGTCGCTATGCCTCTGCTCCCAAAGCTTCTACGGCGCCGAGAGTATTGTGTACCACCTTTTTTGAGCACACTTCGTGTCACGCTGGAACCGTGCCAGTGTATACGGATGGCTCCAAGTCCCAAGAGGGAGTCGGCTTCCACGCCGTATCCCCTTTGTTTAAAGTCAGCCGGGCTCTGCCAGGCGCTGCGTCTGTCTTCACTTCCCAACTGGTAGCAATACACCACACGGTACGGAAGATTACGCGACGTGCCAGGTTCCGAGACCGGATTGTGGTCTCTAACGACTCAAAGGGCGCCCTGAGTGCTCTCTGGGCATTGGAATCTCCGCATCCCCTGGCTCGCGATATCCGTGACGCCACGGTTTTGGCAAGCCAGGCGGATGTCAAGATTATCTTCTGCTGGGTTCCTGGACATGTAGGAATTGCGGTGAATGAGCGCTAGATGAGAGAGACAAAGAGTCGGCGAGGACTCTGCGACCGGACCAGCGTTTCGCTCTTCCTCACACCGACTACATGACAGGAATACGGGCAGCTCTTCGGACTGCTTGGCAAAGAAGATGGGAGACGGTCGAAGGGAACCTAAAGTTGCGTGTTATTGCGCTGCGACTGTTCACATGGACCTACCCTCCGATGCCGCGAAGGCTTCAGGTTGCTTTCTGTCGTCCAGGAATTGGACACACTCGCGGGACGCACCGCCATTTGATGGAGCGCTCGCCTGCGCCCTACTGTGAAGACTGCGTTTTCCCCAGACTGTTCGGCACATTCTTGTTTTATGTCCTAGTCTGGGCGATCTCTGCGCACGTTACCTGTCCCGGTACCTGGATGGACGGAGTCGCTACCGCCTGTCCCTTGTACTCGGGGCGAGTTCGTGCACACCGACCTGTGGACTTTTAGACTGTTTGGTGGAGGCCGGCCTTCTCCCCTTTATTTAAATAGTTTGGAGTTTTTTTGTTGTTGTTTTTTCTTATTTTAGTAGGTCGTATGTTCCTGTGCCGGGGGGAGGCGGACCTCCCCCCGACGCCGGAGCTTGCTTCCTGCTTATTACTTTTTTCTTTGTTTTATTTTTATTGAGGTTTTTTTATTTGTTTTTTTAGCATCCTCTTTTAAAGATGCCTAATTTTAGGCAATGTTGAATACGATGACAAATGCCCAAGTAAATAGTCGCCAGATGAGCTCTTTAAAAAAAAAAATATATATATATATATATATATATATATATATATATATATATATATATATATATATATATTGTTCCTCAGTTAAACTAAAAAGTCCTAAAAAGTGGAGAGGAAGGGGGGAGGCAATCAATACCACTAAAACACTACCTATATCCTCCCTTCGCTTTTATGTGTCGCATCTCGTCCAATTAGGGCTAACCCCCCCCCCCCCTTACAAACCCCCTCCTTCCACATCTAATCATACACAATATCATCCAGTTCCTCCTCGGTCAGCTCTTCTCTCCCAAACACTCATTTACATAATCATCCACCTTTTACTTAATCTTCTAACCCTTCTCCAGTGACATTCACTCTCACTATACCCTCTTTACTAATCTCTTCTTCTAACATAACCATGGTACGTTAGAAGCCTCAATCACAACCTTGTTCACACCCTATCACCATAAACATCTCTTACCCACTCGTTTCTCTATCTCTCCTTCGCACACCAACATCCCTCTCAAGTTTTCCGTTTGTTGTGCACTTACATTGAGATCTTTTCTACACTTTTCCTACCATAGTCGCACCCATACACCAACGTTGCCGCCAGCATACTTCCATGCAGCTTCTGAACCCATTCCACACTAAAACGCTTAGCATTCAAAACCATCCAGTTGTAATTTGCATAATTTCTACCACACTCATTCACGGGATATCCTACATAATTAACCCATCTTCCCCCAAACACCATCACGTTACTCACTTATGAATTTATTTTCATTCAATTTTACACATATGCTGCCAAACTTTCCATTAACATTTCCAAATTCCACTCTGAGTTTCCAAAACCAGGTCATCAGCATATCCCAACATAGATAGAACTTATCCTACACCCTTTCCCTCATTCACATTCGTACTTCACTTAGTACATCCTTCACAAAAACACATGCCTTCCTTCCCACTTAAAATATGTTTTCATATAATCGAATAGTTTACCACTCACTCAATACACTCTTAGAACCTATCATAATGGTTTCGTATCCTCATGATCATAAACTTTCTCCAGATCTATGAACCCATCATACACTTTCATCCCTTATCCCTTGTTTTTTCAGTAAGTTTCTTAGTGCAAATAATTCAATCTTAAACATCTAAACTGCCTTGTTCTTTCCCTATCAAAGTCTCAGTTATCTCTCTTATTTGCCTAATCATAATTTTTTTCAAACGCCTTGCCTACAACCTTCGACAGACTTAGTCCCTGTAGTTCTTGCGTTGCCCTTTCTTCCCTTTGCCTTTGTTGTGTGAGTACAAATTTAGGATCTGATACCACCCTATAATAGGAAAAGGTTGTGCTCAATTTTGTTGAGGAGAAATTTAGTCTCCGAGCTGAGTGAATCGAGCAGACTCAGGATTTCTCGGTGTGACTGGATTTTTCAATTAGGAGACGAAACGGTCTTAACTCTACGAGTATATTTCTCACAAAGTAAATTAGGAAACCTTAGTTGTATTAATAACGAGTGTAACCTTTATACATAAATACCTATTAAAAGTAGTTCAAAGTAATTGGATAAAAAATGACGCGTTACACAAATTACTATCAGAATAATCTATGGTAGTTGAATGAGGCTCGGAATTCAGCTTTGAAATTACTTGTACTTTTCATAGTTCACTCCACGTTAGCGAGTATAGTTAGACATTGAAGTTATTCGCTCACTTTACCAGCATAGAGTTCCTTTAAAGGAGAATGCAAATGACAAGTATGAGGGGAAACTTTGGGAGTCAGGAACTAGCAGCAGAGCACAGATACGAATGAAGTGGTCTATAGATCTATTCCCTATGTTAAATAAATTATTAATGCATGTTGTAGCGTCTCGCCGAGTATTTATACCATGGCTCCCTATTGAGGGACAGTGCCCTTTACATGATCTCTTACCCGCAGGGAAGGGCATACTCGAGTAGGGCCAGAGCACGTAGAAAAATGTTGTTTTCCTACCTGGGCGTTTAACTCTAGGCAGTTGCGCGATAGTGGCCAAATTCCAGAACGGTTGGTGGATTGCTCTGCACTCTTAAGGCCATGTGGGTGGAGAACCCATGTTCTTCCTGGGCGACACATGGGCGAGTTGATGTGAGTCGAGGAGACCCCAACACCCATATACAGCAGTACTCTGACAGCATTCATCCAGTCCCTCTGGCACTCTTTCCCTTCCACATGCCTTTTAACGCAACCACCAGAACCATTTCTTTAACTCAATTAACACCACATTTTTGCGTCTCAGCCACTATATCATCTACACCAGCTACCTTACAATATTTCAGGCCTTAACAATATTACCAACCTCTCTTATCTCTCTCGCTAGAATAGTGGATAAGGTGTTTGTCTTCCAGCGTCAAGGTACGGGGTCACTCCCAGCGAGCGCGAACAGAAATCTTTCAGTGGCGTAACGAGGTGGTCGCCCATTGGCTGATACGTTGAAGCTTATCACGGCAGGGGTATCTTCGCACCCAAAGAGCCAATCACATCATCACCCGTAGACTGCGTGGTCAGCTCATCGAATTTTTCAAAATACTTCGAGGGTTCGACAATGTTGACTACCGGGATATTTTCACACTGAGGGAGAACAGAACGCGCAATCATGGCTTCAAACTTGAACTGAAGCGTTACAACCGCAATCTGTGTGGAAATTTTTTCACTTACAGTATATATGGTAAGTGGAACGTACTTCCAGTGGAAGTTGTCACCAGTGAATCTGTTGACCAGTTTAAGTCAAGACTAGACAAAGTCTTGAAAAGTGGCCGTTTAGGGACGCAAAACAATTGAGCAGCCATGTGCCTGCTCAATTGCTAGTCCAAAGGTACCCTCTTTTAATGGACCGTAAGGTCTCCTAGGGCACTTCCTTTCCTTGTTACTCCTTGTATTCCTTTCCTGTATTTACAGCACAACATGAAAACTCTCACATCTCTCCCGAAACCCTGCCGATAGAGTAGTAGTATTATCCTCATTGAGGGCACTCATACCCACATACCCAAATTAGAGCAGTAGCCGTCTGGGGCTACTGATATCCACTTTCTTTTAACAAAGGGTTCTATGATCACTGGTTGGTGTCAAAATAATAATACCCCCAATTCCCATTAACCAGGACCTGGTGCCTTCAGTCTTGTCATGGGCGTCTTACTGATATTTTTCTGCAATTCATTATCCGGTTGGGGGATCTTATCCATGAGTGAGGTATGAATAACGCAATTAACCTACATATTTACCAACCTTATCCATGCTTATCTCTTCAATATCCCAATCCAGCACTCGGTTTACTCTTGCAAATTCAATCGTATTCATATTCGCTTCATCAAACATTCCCGCATTAGACAACTAGCGAAATAACTCTCGCCATCTACTTTCGACACCTTTATTGCCCACAAGTACCCTGCCATTCCTATCATTGATGTTCACACATATATTCTTCTTTCTTTCTCACCATCCTCACTTATTCCAGATAACCTTTCTATTCCCATCCAGATACTCATTCATCTTCTCTCAAAATGCTTCAGTTGACCTTTTCTTACTCTGGTTTATTACTCGTTTCACCTTTATTTTCGCATATTTGTATGTATTCATCCGCATCTCCCTGACATTCTTATTTGAACCATTAGGCATTTGCAAGTGCGTCTCTATTTTGTTCTCCACTACACGTTTCATATCGTCATTCCAATATTTAGGGTTTCACTTTCTATTTCTGGTTCTAACACACACACATAGAGTCTTTGCAGTACCCACTCTCACTAAATAAATTTGTACCACATTCAGTCTATCCCCATAATTACTTCCTTTCTCTTACTCTCAAACATTCTCACTTATTCTTTCAATTTTGATTCTATCTTTCCACTATCCTCACGTGTTCTCATCAATGTATCAACCAGTTTGACCTTGTAGATTACAACCATGTATTCCGATACTCCATAGAGCTTTCTGCTCAAATACATCCCACGCCATATTCCTTCTTACTAGGCATAGATTTATCATACTCCTTGACCCACTGCTTGTGTATTTATGCACAGCTTTGTGCCGAAAGAACTTATTCCCCTCTCGTTTAACATAGAATCGTACCCTCTTCTCTCCATTAACTGGTGTTTTGATCAATGGGAAGATGAAACCCGTTAAATTGGCCTGTTTAAATTTGAAGTGAATTTCTGGAATGGAATTCACCCGTTTCATAAAGTTTCAATTCGGTTTATTTGAATTTGGGAATGGAATTCACCCGTTTCATAAAGTTTCAATTCAGTTTATTTAAATTTGGGAATGAAATTCACCCGTTTCAATTTGGTTTATTTGAATTTGGGAATGGAATTCACCCGTTTCATAAAGTTTCAATTCAGTTTATTTAAATTTGGGAATGAAATTCACCCGTTTCAATTTGGTTTATTTGAATTTGAGAGTGGAATTCACCCGTTTCATAAAGTTTCAATTCGGTTTATTTGAATTTGGGAATGGAATTCACCCCTTTCATAAACTTTCAATTTGGTTTATTTGAATTTGAGTTAAAACAGCAGCTCTTATCTCATAGTTCTATCACAACAGGTTGTAGCAATTCACCAGTATTAACACATTTGACTACCAGGCAAACCGAGTAAAAGTCTATATTTGAAAGAGGCAGGAATTGGAACTAGGTTACTTTCGAAGAAGAACAGATGGCATCGTTGGAATTACTCGGACTCACACACAAATTTGAAAATTTACATATAATTAAAAAGGTTCGATTGGAGCAACTGTAGGAAAATTAGAGCATTCTTCTACATCAATTTGAAGAAACCTGTGTGTGTGGGAGAGGTGGGAGGGGGTAAGTTCTTTCAGAACAAAGCAGTACATAAATACACAAGCGACC
The DNA here is from genome assembly GCA_963969495.1 of Ceratothoa steindachneri. Taxonomy (NCBI): domain Eukaryota; kingdom Metazoa; phylum Arthropoda; class Malacostraca; order Isopoda; family Cymothoidae; genus Ceratothoa; species Ceratothoa steindachneri. The sequence goes on from OZ018326.1 coordinate 156,987,839, forward strand.
AGTAAAGGAGAAAGGGAGAACGTGATAGTATGATTAATATGTGTCTAGTAAGAAGGAATATGGCGTGGGATGTATTTGAGCAGAAAGCTCTATGGAGTATAATGAACTGAACAATTTCGAAAGTACTTGGAATTTGTCTTTCATTTTCCTGTGGGATTTTTTGCATTTATTGCTCTACTCACGCGCTACTTTGTGAGTTTCTTATATATATTAGTGTAAATGGGTAGCAGACCTTCTTATATGCAGATTTTGTTAAACACCATAGTATATTTCGCCTTTATTAATTTTCTTTGGAAACTTTTATTTTTCTTATTATCTTTTTTAGTTCATCTTGTAGATGGTAAATAACTTCTACGTTCATCTCTTTTTTTTGAATGAAATGTATTTGGTAAAACCAAACTGGACTTTAATTGCCGAGCTTTCGATCAATCCGATCATCTCCAGAGTGTCTTTCCTCCTTTATCGTTGAAGAATGGTGGAGTCAGACTGAAAAGAAAACAAATGACAAAGTAGTATAGAAAGAAAAGGCGAGGGATTCCTGTGTATATTCAGGAGGTGGTTTCAGTCGAAGAGGAGCAGTTCTGAAATTAACTCAAGAGGGGATAGGAAGAGATTAAAGGCCGGTGACTATACACCGGTACGGAGTATATGACGATATTAAGTAATAGTGTGGTCTTTGGACTGGCGAGATTGGAGGATCGGTTGGGGAGGGTCTAAGTCTTGCTTGATCGGTGGTTTGCCTAAATCGTCGAGACGTAGTGGCTTAGTGTCTGGGACACTTCGGCGCGGTGGTGTCTTTTAGAATCAAGGAAAATGTATTGCGATGCTGCTATTTAGGTGTATAGTGGTTCTAGCAGCTGGTGGTTTCTTGCTGCTGTGAATTTGCGTTCCCAAGCAGCACCATACTGTATGTGGTGAACGTGGTTGTAAATGGGGTCTCTCTCGGGTTTTTCTAGTTGTAGAGTTAGTCTCTTAAGGGTGTATGTATTTAGAGGAGTAAATTTGTTTGTGTCATGTAGTATCGACATTCTCATGTACAGAGGAGAGCGACAGGCGCGCTTTAGAGCCGAGTTCTGTATGCACTGTGCACTCCTCTGCCAAGTGTGGCTTGCGGCCATTAGTATAATTGGTACATATGTAAGTATTGGTCTGATTAGTGTTTTGTATACGTGTAGTTGCATCTTTTTACTGCTGGGGTAAAACCTCTTCTGTATGTTGTTCGTAGGTTTTGGCTTGTGTGGTTTTTTGGTGTGTGTGAAAGTGTAAGTACTTGTCAAATGTTCCTTCTAGTATATTTGTTATGGGTTTGTATGTACGTCTTATGGAGGTTGAGTAATGTTGGTCGAGTATGTGATCGTGTATCTGGATGTTTTGCATGTAGTAGACTTGCGCTCCATATAGTGTTATCTGTGTCTTCTGAGGATTGGTGGTTATGAGCCACGTATCCTCGTACTCTGTCTTTTCGTTTAGTATTATTTGTGCCCGGTGCGCAAGTGTGGCAGGGCACACGCTGGTAAGGAGAATGGTCTCGTCGTCTGCGTACGAGAGTGTGTGTATGTACAATTTAATTCATGGCGTGGAGTTTCGTTTGTATAAATTAGGAAGAGCGGAATTACTTTGAACTTCTGTGTGTTTGTGGCGAATTTCCACCTTATTTCTTACCTGGCAACGTGGTTGATTGCTCTAGCTGTTATTTAAGCCAGAAGTTCGGGATTTCTGAAGGGGGCAGTAATAATCTGGGAGATGTCGTCTGCAAACTGGACGTACATCGAGTCTTCGCTGACCGGATTTAGAAGGTCAAGGGTGTAGATGTTGTAGAGGAGGTGGCTTAGGCACGCTCCTTGCGGTACACCTGCAGACAGTTCAAAGTCTGGTCCCGTGTAGTCTTGCAACTTAATGTACGATTTCCTGTCAGTCACATAGTCACATAATATTCTCCCTAGTCTTGGGTTTAGTCCTAGTCGTAGTATTTTGTACTGAAGTCCAGTCCTCCATACTTTCTCAAATGCCTTCTTGACGTCTTTCTGAACCTCGTCAGCATACTTCTTTTGGCTAGCAAGCTTCGCCATGCTGATTTTGGTCATGGAGGTTGTCGGCTTTCATCAATTCATGGATTCTGTTAGCAAGCTCTTTCTCGAATAGCTTGCCTACCACTTCGAGGAGGAAAATTACTCTGAAGTTCACTGGCGTTTCGGGCGGCTTTCCGGGTTTTGGAATGATCATTTTAGCGATCTTCCATTCTTCCGGAAATTAGCCAGCGTTCAGGTATGCGTTCATGATGTTGATAAGCCTCTCAATAATGTAGTGGGGGGGGGGGCGTTTTTGAAGTTTATTTTTATTAACTCTCTCTTTGCTAGGGCCCTCTGTCTGAAGGCAGATAGTGCCGTTATCAGTTCGTCTCTGGTGATCTTTCTTCCACAGCCCATCATCTCTCTGTCAGCAGATACGTTGTTGTGGGGGTATGTCCTGTCGAGAAGTTGTCTTAGCTGATCGTGAATGTGGTCTTTAAAGTCAAGTTCAAAGTGTTCATTTTCCTCTGGTAAGATGGTGACGATTTTTTTTCCAGAAGACTCTAAATTATTCTTCTGTTTCCGCTTCATCGTCTTGTTTTGTCCCGTCGTCTTTTTTGAGGTAGATGTGTCTGTCCAGTGGTTTTCCTTTTAGTCTCAATACTGTATTACAGAATCTGCGTGGGTCCATTTCTTCGTGAGCTTGCCTATCATTTGTCATTTCCGTTCTTAGTGTTCGTAGTCGTCTGCTTCTATGTCTGTCTGTACCTAGTAGTCTGATTTATTCATATAGTCTCTTGTACTCGTCCGATAGGTTATGTAGTTCTTGAGTCCATGTAGGTGCTGGTAGTGTATTGTAGGTTGTTCTGGGCACTGTTGTCCCGTCCCCTTCCACCATTTTTTCCGTTAGATTTGCCAGTTCCTGGTTGATTTCTACCTAGCTGGCCTCTTCAAGTGGTTTAGGTATGTACTCACTAAGAAGAGTTCAGTACTCCTCCCAGTTTGCTCGGGAGAAGCATTTCCTCTCCTTAGCGGGAGGTTGGATTGGTCTGGTGGATATCTTAATTAGTATGGCAACATGGTCGCTTGGTATCAGGGGACCGGGTTGTATGAAATAGTTGTAGGAAAAATGCGGGCTGGTTAAGTGGTATCGGGTTTTGTTGCACAATTTTCACTGATGTAAGTGGGGAAGTCGGGTCCAGCGTGAACTATCATGTTTCTGTCTAAAAGGGTTTTCAAATTCTTCCTCTTCTTATTCGGACGTCCAGTATAGCCGGATTCATGGCATCTGGCATTGAAGTCCCCCCAAATAAGACTGTTTTTTCGGGTTTACAAAGTTGCAGAAAATTGTGAAGCGGCAGGTAGTCTCGTCTCGGGGGTTGGTATCCAGTGGACACCACTAGGAGCCCTAGAGTGGTTTGAACCTCGATAGCTAGATAAGATTCGTCTAGAGAAGGTAGTTTCTTGAATTGAATCCCACTTTTTACTGCGATAGCAGCGCCACTATAACGTTCCGAGGTGTGGTTATTTGAAACGACGTTGTAAGTGAAGATTTTCATTCTCTTTTGTGCCGTGTCAACTCCATGTTCCGAGATTAGAACGATGTCAGGGTTGCACTGTCTAATTATGTTTCCGTAAGACGTTTGTTTATTGTCCCATACGCCAACATTCATATGTAGAATTGTTAGGTCTTTATTCAGTCTGTCCATGTTGAATATGGTTCACTCGTTCCTTTTTTCGTGCTTCTTTGGGGTGGAGGGGCTAGTTGGAGGAATCTGCATTATACACATCTCTTTTTCTTAAATTCAGAGTCCGTAATCGTGGTGAAAGCATCCTGGTACAGTCGGATCATCCCAAGTTGGAGGGCTTCTTCGACTACCCTCTCAGGGATGTCTTCACAGTAATCCCAATTTTTGCGGTCAATCTCTCACACCCTAACTGATGGCCTTGTCCGTTCTTACAGCAGGGAATGGAGCTCTCGCCGTGGCGTAGATCTTCAGGTTGATCTTCCTACCGTGACAGGCATGCTTATGCTCTTTTGAGGCTGAGGTAGACCTCATCCTCTGTCGGTTGGGGTATCTTCTGGTGAAAGAACCTTGTCGGGGGAGTTTTTTTGCTTCACTGGTTGATTTAATTCATCTATTGGTTGGGGGTTCTATTGTTTGAGGTTCGGGATCTTGTTGGAAGCTTGCTGGGGTGGGAACGGGAGCGGGAACAATTTCCGTTTGCATGGGGATTGTTTGCGGGGGCTGCATCTGGATCCTCAGAATGTCTTCGGAGGAAGGGTTCTTGGGGAACCACATCTCTTGCATTCCGTTCTTCGCGAGCATCTCGTTAAGTTCTCGTTTTAATGAGCCCAGGTTCGTAAGTTTCGCTATGTGTGCATAGTATATGCAGCACATAATCTTGGTAGAATGCTCGCTTTCTACTTTGAGGTAGGTTCGCTGAGCCGTAGCCTCGTTAATCGCTGCCTTCGCCACCTTAGCATACAATATGTTGGTCTTAGCCTCTTCCTTCTTTTGTTGTTGTTTCTTTTTTATTGCGTATTTTTTATTGTGCATGGCATCGCCATGGTCTCGTAGTCTCAATGGCAGGTCACGCATTTTCGTACGCTGTTTCTGCAGTCACGCCAGACGTGACCAACTTGACCGAACATAGAAAAAATATCTTGTGTTTGCGGACATGTCTTTGTTGTATGCTGGTTGTATTTATAGCACTTAAAATATGTTTGCACTTCCGTAAACTCCTTTCTTTCTATTTGGTCAGGGCATACCCTGACGTGAAAGAGAATTAGGCCGAGATTTTTGCCTTTTGTGCCATGTCTGTATCTTGGAAAATAACCTTAAAGACATGTGTAGTCTTTAAATTTGATTACCTCTGATACCTTGGCCCATTAGGGGTTCCTCTCTATTTCCTCTACGATTTCTTCGCTTGAGTGATGTCCTACCCAAGAGTCTAAGCGTCTGCATATAACGCCCCTGTGATCCTGAATTTGGGGTGGAAATTTGGGAGTGAGGTTGATCCTATACAGGATTTGGGTAGTTTTTGATGAGGCCAAAAGCTCAGCGTCAGCCTTTTTTTAGCATATGGTCGTGTAGCAAGTTTGGATATCTATTAGTCTAACTAATGCGATACATATGTAGGTCCTCATATACTTTGGCAAAGACCTCATCACGGTCTGGTTTTAACCTTTCGGGGAGGGTCCTCAGACTTAGCCGAAGGGTGTTCCCCGTCATGTTGTCATTGTCTGTCCTTTGTTCTCTATATATTTGATGAGTGTGGTGGTTATAGTGGGAGAGCAGAAAGAAAGAAAGGGAATTTTTGCATCCAATGCCACTTTACCTTGTCCGTGGTGGCGTTTTCTCCCTTTTCTTCTTGCTTGCCGTAATTCTTTCACTTAGTTTAGAATTATTTAGGCACTTCACTTTCCATTGGGATCACCTTCGGAGGAAATAAAATTAAGTTTGGGTATTGGTAACGCGAAAATTTTGCCGTTTCCTCACTTCGCTTGGCTTTGCCTCCTTAAATATGACTTATCTTTGCCGCTTTTACCGATCAGAACTTATGAGAGAGATGTAAACACAGCAATCAATCATAGCAGTCTTCACCATAAAGAAAAAAAGTAAGAGAAGAAGGGGAGATAGTTAGAATATAACATAAGAGGGATTTTATTTTGTTTTTGTTTTGTTTTTTATTAATTGGGGGTAAGGGGGTGTGAGAGTATAGAAAATTAAATTTGCCAGGATACTGGCTGATCTCTTTCCTCTGATGTTTCTCTTTTTTATGCTCTTCTAATTGCTTTTAGGTTTGTGTTTTTTATTGGTTGCTTCTGAGTTTTTTGTTTTCTTTCTTCTTTATTATCTGTCAAAATCTTAATTTTGTTGCTTGGGGTACCTTTTAGTAACGTACTTCTAATTCGATTACAAATTTGGTATTATTACTGTTCATGTATACTTTCCTTCCATATTTATGTTAGGTTGTTCTAAATTCCTTTAATTTATACAGTTAAGTCCCTGTTCTTTGTTTACAGGCATTCATGCCTTTGTGATAGTTTTTGTTTGTTGTCGATTTATGTCTCCGTATTGTATTGCTTTAGTTCTCCATCCGTCGGTATTCAGGTGTAGTATTTTTAGTTTGGTTGTCTCGTTTTCAATTTGTCTAAATTATCTGGTTTCTAATTATTTCTTTGCTTTGGGGGTTTTCCACTTGCTGTTTGTTATTTTCTTGAAGGTATCCTTATTTTGTTTTCTTCTAGTAATTTTTGGATAATCCTTTCATCATGGTCTGTCATGTAATTCCATTTGCAGGCACCTTTTTCGATACTTTTATTTATATCGTTCAATTTAGTACCTTTGGGTAGGGGATAAGCCTCTTTTACATAGATTTTAAGTTTAAAATTTCTTGCTTCGTAATGATGACAGCCTTCCTCTCTCTCCGTTTCGCTTTCCGTGTCAGTTTGTGTGTCCGATTCGGCTTGGGGTGTTTTTTTGTTTTCTTATTGCTCTTGTTTCCCTCATTTTGTTCAGTCTCTGAAGTTTCCGTTTCTTTTTCCTTATCATTGGTTTCGTTGGTTTCGATTGTTTCCTCGTTTTCTTCTATCTTTGCTCCTATGTTGAGCATATCCTTTATCTGAAGGGTTTTGCTTGCAGTTACTCCATATATTAGTGCCGAGGTGGAAGGCGGGGGGGTCGAGATGAACCACATCCTTCTAACTCGGTTTTTTCAAGAAGAAGATTGAGCGTTTTCGAGAAAGTCCCCATTGTGCAATATTTTGGACGTGGGCGTACATAATATAGGTTAGAATGTCTAGGACCGTTCTCTCGTTCACATTGATGTTGATCTTTCGTTCCTGGGTCTCCTTTATTTCTTTCACCGTAACTTTTGCTACGCTGGCGTAGGTTTGGTTTAGTTTAGAGTCTTTTTCTTTCTTTTGTTCCTGCTCTTTCTTGTTTATGATTTCTTTTATTTTTGGACAGTTTACTACCATAGTCCTGTGTGGACCCTGGCAGTTCAGGCGGCACCTTTTTGTGGTTTCCGTGCATTCTCTGAAGGTGTGATTAATGCCTCCGCATTCCGAGCATATTTTTGTGTCCTTATATGGGCAGTTTTTTGTTACGTGCTCTTCAATGGCGTAGCACTGGAAGCAAGTCTGCACATTAATGAATTTTTCTATTTCCATGTTTTCGGGAGGAATTCTCATTCCAAAGGCTAAGATCCCGTTGGTGGTAGCCTTGCTCACCATTTCCGCCGTGGCGCAGATAACTTTGAACACGTGCGTGTGGTGTCCGAATTTAATGACTTCTGTTAATTTCAGCTGTTGGTTTTCTCTTTAAATTTTTCCTTCAGTTCCTCTTTTGTGTGGGACCCCGTATGGAGGTCTACCTTGTGGCAGACGAAGGAGCGGTTTGCCAGAAGTTGCGGTGGTAATTTTCGGGTTAGTCCAATTTACTTCAGCTCCTTCAGTCCGTCTGGTGCGACCAGACGTTCTATGTCATTCTGTTTGTGACATAGGGCCACATATCCGTTGGGGACCTCTATTAGTTTGGTTAGGGTGATCTTCAATTAGGTGCATAAGGTTCTTATAAGTACACCTCTTTCAGGGTTTTGTGCCCCGAGCTCGGCTCGATGGAGTTAAAAACCGCGGTTGCATCCGACATACGCTGAGACGATTGTATCTCCCTCAGCGTTTCTGGTAGCCCCTCACAGGCGAAGTGTTCAAACTTCTCTGCTAAAGTTGCAACCCGGCCCATTATCCGGGGCTCCTCTGATACGGGTATCTGGCAGCGTGATATTCCTTAGGCCTTCCTCATCCCATACCCCCAATTATGCAATCGCAAATGCACTGCATAGTTTCTCGAGACGAGGGTGAAATGACAAAGTCCACTAGTCAAGGCATCGTGCCTAGGTTGGGGGTGGTGGGTGGGGGATTAGGCGATTATGATGATGAGTATGATGCACCTAATTAAAAGATGTATATTCTCTCTTTTTAGTAACTCTCGAATGGGAAGATTTTTGTTGTGGTAGAGAAAAGGTGTATGAGACAATAGATGAAACTAAAATGAGAATGAAGATGAAGTGAGGTTGAGATGATCTTCTATCTTAAAATCTTCTTTTTCGCAAGCGTGAATTTTTGCTTCCTTTTCTACTTCTTGTAGTTCTTCGAGACTTCCTTCGTATTTAAACTTCCGACCTCAGCGGCGAAAATTCTCTTCGAAGGAAAGGGCGGTGAGGTTTTCGGTGATCGCTTTCCCAAGCGTGAGTGATTCAGTGAGAAGGCGTTCCAAGCGGCGAATTCACCATAAAGAAAATCTTGAATCTTGAATCATGAAAGAAAAAGATATAAAGTTCGTTTCCAGCCCGTAGTCTGGATGTTGATTGCTGTCCTTTCTTCGTTAATTAAGATGGCTTCTAAGGTGTTTAGTCTAGTTTTATTTCCCTCCTTTTTTTTATCGTTGTGTTATTAACCAATCGGTCCCTGGTTAAGCTGATGTTATGCACGGTCTTCATATAATTTTGGGGGCTCCCTGTTGCAGATGCATTGTCAAACGCCTCGAAAGTGTGGTGGTAGTCATACCAACATATTTTGAGTTGTTTTGAAGCTTACAGTCTTTATTCGGGGAGATAAACTCGTAAACTATGTTCGTAGACTTCAGGATCGAGGAGATTTGACAGATGTTGTTTTTCATAATGAGATTGTTAACTTTTGTCGTTTTATAATATATAATCATCTGAATCTTGTCCGTTTACTTCTTAACTTTGGAGTTACGGTTAACAATCACCTTGTTGTTTTTTTCGTTTATTTTGTAGGCCGATGACATCTGATTTCTATAATACAGTTTGATGTTATTTACTACTTCCTGGCTACTTTCCGTTTCATCCGTGTCTTTGAATTACTTTCTTAAAAATGATTGAAGTTGTTTTTCAATCATGTTGTTCGGGAAACCGTTGTTCACGAGGGTTTGTTTTATGCGGGAGATCTCTTGATGGAACAGTTCCCACGTGGAGCAGCATTTGTATGCTCGGCGGATCTATGAGCCGATTACACTTTTGTTTGTACCTTTCAGGACATTCATTATCCGCGTTGAGGTATCTTCCCATATCTGTAGCTTTTCTGTACCCTTTTGTGACCTTTTGTGATGTAATTACTGTTCATTTTTTGTACCTCCACGTCCAGAAAAGGTAATTTATTGCCCATGCTCAATTCATAAGTGAATTTTAAGACGGAGTTCTCCTCAAATTGCTGTTTGCTGTTCTTAAGACGTTCTTCATTTTGGACGTTGATGTAGATCTCGTCTACCTATCGACAGTATATGTGTGGCTTATTTTCTATGTTGTCTAATAAGCTCTCTTCAAGTTGATCCATATATTAGTTGGCAAAAGTCGGCTCTAGGGGCGATCCCATAGCTACTCCATCGACTTTCAAAAACAAAAGAGTACAATTTAAATATATGAGTATTCGAATAAATCACCAACTTTGTATTAAAAAGATAAGTTATTTTTTTAGACCTCGCTCTAGCAACTTTTAGGATATGATATGTGTTGGCTTTATATCTTCCTTCGTGCTGATCTGTTTACAACCCGAAGACTTATTTACCATTACCTCCTATTATAAATGTAACCTTTCAAATTCTCGCACAAACTCTCACTTCAATTTGGGTCACCTGGGTTTTAAGTCATTTGTTTCCCTTATCTCCTAATATAAATCCAATCTCTCTCACTTTCAGCATAAAATGATCGCATATTTCTACTGATACTAATCAAATTTCCCTTTCTCCTGCTGGCTCGTCCTTTTAATTTTGAGGTGTCCAGTTTATGATTTTTTCCGCCAATCCCTCCTCACATTTTCTGGCAGAGTGCCACGCAATTACCCTTTAAGAACTTTCATATATATATATATATATATATATATATATATATATATATATATATATATAGAGAGAGAGAGAGAGAGAGAGAGAGAGAGAGAGAAAGAGAGTGAGAGAGAGAGAGATAGATATCAGCGTATCGGTGTTTTTATTCTTGCCAAAGTGTTTATTTTTGTTGTTCCTGCGTGTTATTTCAAACGTGTGTAATTTAATGTTGTTCGAAGTTACCTCGTGATCTTTTATTATTTTTAGTATTCATTTTCTGCTTCATATGTAATAAAAGTCTTAGTGCTATGGTTAAATAATTAATTAGAGTTTTAAATTTACAGGAATGTCGTTTCTGAAGAGATAGCACTACTTTCCTATTTTATTCTAGTGATTTCCTTTTCCGTGTTAACATTAGGAGTCACAAGGTAGCTTTCTTATGGTAAACTTTCTCCTTATATCATATTTTAGATTTGATAATCAGTTCTGTTATCACTAAATGTAATTATTTGGCATAAGGCGAAAGAGGCTTAAATATCTTTCATTTTCTATCCTTTGTTGTAAATGAAAATCTTAAATGTCTTTTTGAGCAGGTCCCCAATATTGCATATGGAGTATCCTTATCTAACTCTTAATTAGTTGGAAGAGCCTACATGTTGATGACGTAGTACGACATATGTAAAAGAGGGTGGCATATTTGATGGGATAAGTTCTTGTTTCGGCAGCATTCTTAATACTGAATCGATGTTGATGGAATTGGTGGTTTTTTTGCAACTCTATGAACACCATAGGTAGAAGCATTTGGTTATATGTACTTTAATTACTTTTGAAACCTATCTATCTATTTGGCTAAATCCAAATGAACACGTAAATTGCTCAATTAGAAGATTTGTGAATTTATATAAATTCTTTAGGTCTTCCATGTCATCCCTTCTGAAAAGAAAAAAAGAAAAACTGAGACGTTATACCAGGGATGTGTTGGGATGTTACTTTTAAGCACGTCTTAAACAAAAGGCTAAAACCTCATCAAAAATAATTCCCAGCCATAACAAGGGCTTTTCTATAGTGTTTTTCTATGAAAGCCTAGAAATTTGTCAACTACTTAGGCTCGTGTAATATTTCTTATATTTTAATTGGCGAGAATTCCTTCTGTTTCGTTTAGAAGTTGAAATTTTGTGTGTGGATTAAGTTTGTTTATAAAATTATGGACAAAATTCCTCTCAACTCTTTTTCAATTTTCCCCCGTGATTTTTGTTCTGTCGCTCTTTAATCTTACTTTTATTATAACATAATTTTACGGATGACAAAAGCCACAAGGGCCTATCAAAGGTCATCCGCATCTGTCAAAACCCAGCCACAAAATGCATCTATAGGATTGTGTCAGATCATGCATCTACAATACATATACAATTTAAACAATCCATAAGATTGCGTCCGATCATGCATCTACAATATACAATTCGACCCATACACAGGGATGTGTCTAAAACAAAAAGCATCATAATCAAGACTCGTCAAAATCCAAATCAATCGTAATATACAATAATAAAAAACTGCATCCACAGGAATGAGTCCAGAATACCCCCCAAAGTTAACCCTCCCTCCTTCTAAAATCATCTAATCTGCGTTTGAATACATTCAAGTTTGGACTGTCTACCGCCTCAGATGGCAAAGTATTGCAGTAATCTACCACTTTATTGATGAAAAAATATTTTCTAACATCGAACCTGCACTTATGTTTTTAAATTTTAAAGTGGTGATCCCTAGTTCTATTACTACCTTCCAACTCAAATAACTTGCTAAAATCCAACTTATCCATCCCAGAACAGATTTTAAAAAGCTCAATCATATCTCCCCTCACACATCTCCTCTTAAATGAGCACATAATTAATACCCTCAATCTATCTTCATATTCAAGGTACTTCAGGGAAGGTATTATTTTTGTTGCCTTCCTTTGTACTGATTATAGCATGTTGATGTCATCTCTAAAATGTGGTGGCCATGCTTGTATACAGTACTCTAAATGTGGCCTAACATACGAATTATAGAGTTTAAGGATAACCTCTTTACTCTTGTAGCTAACATTCCTGTTAATGTATCCTAGCACCCTATTTGCTCTAATTTTTGCCTCAATACACTGCTTTGAAAACTTCAGTGACCTATTTACTACTACGCCTAAATCCTTCTCATACTCCACTGAATTCAGCCAATGCCCATTAATTTCATAGCTAAATTCCCTATTATCCCTTACCATTTTAAGAACTTTGCATTTTTTAAGGTTAAAAGTCATTTGCCACTCCTGAGCCCAAGCTAATAACTTATTTAAGTTAATCTGCACTTTAATCTACCCTCAAATTCTTTGACTACAGCTGCTAATTTAGTGTCATCAGCAAAAATTGACACTTTGCTATTTACAGCTTCCCCAAGATCATTTATATAAACTATGAATAATAAAGGGCCTAGAGTGGATCCCTGAGGTACGCCACTGATAACGTCCCTCCACTGTGACCTCACCTCATTCAGCACAACTCTCTGCTTCCTGTCTTTCAGCCATTCAGTTATTCAATTCAAAACTTTACCACATACGAGTATCCCATGCATTTTTAATTTGTGAACTAATCTCCTATGTGGAACCTTATCAAAAGCTTTGTTAAAATCGAATTGTTTAGTAACATAACCCATAAAATCCAGTAAATTTGTTAAACACGATCTACCTCTTCTAAACCCATGCTGAGCATCATTTATTGACCTATCATACTCAAGATTGTCAGAAATCACCTTCTTAACCATCTTCTCAAAGATTTTACAAACGATAGAAGTTAAGCTTACCGGTCTAAAGTCATTCGGGGCCTCTTTACTTCCCTTTTTAAAAATTGGCACTACATTCGCTAATTTCCAATCATTAGGTATTTCTCCAAACTCTAGTGATCTAGTATATATCTTCTCAAGAGCTACTGCAATACTATCTACACCTTCTTTGAGTAACCTAGATGTCTTACCAGTATTTACCTCCAATATAAGCCCTTTAATTATTTCTCTGCTCACATTAACGGTATTCAACACTACTTTCCTTGACCTAGAATTATCATCAATTAATATATCTGGATTCTCTTCTGTAAATACTGAAGAAAAATGATCATTAAGTACCTCTACTATTTCCTCATCAGATTCTTTCAAAACTCCTTTATATCTAATAGGCCCTATTTTATCACTGTTAGATTTTTTTATTAATTTCATAATAGCGAAAGAATTTTCTTGGAACTTTATCATTATTTTGAGCTAAATTAATTTCTGCCGCCCTTTTGCTCTTATTAATAATCTTATTTAGCTCATTTCTAGTCAACCTATAATGATTTAAATTGTCAAAAGTACTTTCTCTTTAAGAACCTCTACTATTTCCTCATCAGATTCCTTCAAAACCCCTTCATATTTAATAGGCCCTATTTTATCACTGTGAGAGTTTGTTTGCCGGGTGCTGGTGTAAACGATGTGTCTGAGAGGTATGATAGTTTGGTGTCTGGGTGTGAGAGGGATGCAGTTGTGATTACGCATGTGGGAGTAAATGATGTAAAGAAGGTGGGTTCATTTAAGTTACGAAAGAGGTACAAAAGGTTAGTTGAAAGGATGAGTAAAAGTAGAGTGAAAGGCGTTCTTTCAGGTGTGCTTCCGAGATTGGATGTGGGGATGGAATGGTTGTCTCGTGCAATTGGCCTGAATAGGTATGTTAAAGACCTATGTGAGGAGTCGGGATTAGTGTTTGTAGATGTTTGGAATGGGTTTTATGGGAATAAGGCATTGGATGGAATCCATCTAAGCCGGGCTGGGGTTGACGTGTTGTGGCAGGAGTTGATAGTGTCGTTGGGTCTTTGCAGGCGGGAAACTAGATTATCAAATATGTCTACCTAGAATTAGGTGTTGTCTTTAGTATTTTTTATTAGATTTGTACTACACTAGCGGCCATAATATAAGGGTCAGTAAGAACAAGTGTATTTAAATACTTATTATAGAAGTTTAACAAAACGTTGAGAATATATATTAGACACATATTTAGATATATTGAGTATCTATCTTTCGTGAAAATTTCAAGTGAATGGATTAAATATTTCGTAAGTTATGAGGAAATAAACAAGCTACGAGTATCTTCGAAATTGCAGCGGACAAAAGTTAAGGGTCACTTAGAAAAACAATGTAAAATGAAACAAGAACAAAAGGAAACCCTTACTATTAATATTTTGTAAACATCCTTTTACTAGCAATAACCTCCCGACATCTGTTACCACAGGAGTGAATAAATTCCTTTCAAAATGATGGGGTAATATTGTTCTATTCGTTTTTCAATAATTCTCAGAGTTCATCTTGGTTCTTTGGATTTCTCCTTCGCGCCCTATCTCCAATAATCTTCCAAACTTTTTCTATAGGGTTGAAAGAGGACTTTGAGGTGGCCAGTCCATGAGATCAACCCCTTTATCACTCAAAAAATCTTTGACTCTCTTTGCAGTGTGGGACGGCCAGAGAAATTCTCGACCAAGGCAACGGTACCTTCAGCTAGATCGTTGATGACAGCCAATGTATTGATGAAACCTTTTGCAGCACTGAAGGCCCAAGTTCTTGAAAAGAACTCTTGATTTCTTGGTCATAAATTCTACTAAAGTTTTCTCTTGAATTCGTTTCACGTAAATAATTGCAAGCTTTAGCAGCTTTTCCTCATCTTCTTTCTCTTTCATGGCTATTACTATATTACTATCTTGTCGCAGGTGCTATTGTCCAAATCACCATCAAACAATGTCAAAGAGACCAACTCCTCAGAAAGGTACCACAGTTGGCCTGCCATCATCTTCACTGTCGCGTGGGATATGTCGGTGTTAATCGTGTGATACATCTGACATTGGTTTAGTAACTTCAGGTCATTTCTCGTCGAATTCACAGCAATTCTGGCTGTTAAACACGCTTCAACGTAGATACATGTAAAGAAGATGCAGAGTTCTCGTAATCCTTGATGTTCGCGCGCTGTCAGCTTAAACTGCGAGCGAAACATCCAGACTTTAAAGGTGTAGATCACTTTTGCCATCCATCGGGCTTGGTGCATGCCTCCTGGAATTGCAAAGTGGATGCCTCAAGGAAAGACAGCTCCAATGGAGATGACAGCTAGCTCAAGGAGCTCTCTATAATCATCTTTAGACTGAGTGACTTTAACGGCAGTCTCAAAGATCTGCACCATCTCACCTTTGAAGTCAGCCGCAGCGTTGGCCGTGTAATCATCAGTTGACGAGTCTTCATATGTGGCCTTGTCAATATATTGCCATCTTGTTTTGAAGTGCTTGAACGAGAGAACATTAGGAGCAGATAAAGTCCTTATGGCTTCAGAAAAGGCTGCTCCAGCAATCAGCTCCAAGACATGATGACGCTAACCAAAGTGCAGAAGTTCACGACAAAGAAGCTGCTCCAAAAGAATACACGTGTCTTTGTGCCGACCAGTATTAGAGCTGGTTGTGTCGAAGCACATCCACTGGACCTTTTCCTCTAAATTCCAGTCTTTCAGAACAGAAAAGATGGCCTTAGCTTGCACTTCTCCTCTCCTTGATAGTAGCTTTAAGACTGCAAGAAGTTGTGATTGGCTATTACTTGTCAGTTTCACAGGCGATCTGTCCACAGTCCCAGTGCCAATGAGATCTGGGATAAGCTTCTCATCCCAGTTCAAAATGAGTGGAGAATATGGGTCGAACTTATCTTTGATTATTTTCGAGGTGGATTTACGATGCTGCTGTCGTCGCCGTCTGATGCTGGATCGGTTCGGGCTAGTGCCTGGATTTCTTGTCCCAAATTGCGGACAGTTTCACCAACTAACATTACAGCAGCGCTGTTTGACACCTTATTTCGGTCCAAATTTACCACAAGGTCTGGTGATAGCATTTGTTGGCGCCCTCATTTCAAAGGTCTCTGTGTCGTGCAGCTGATACTTGGGCCTGCAACTTGATTTTCATCCTCTTCAGTAGTGCTGTCACTTCTACTGATTTCTACCACTGCTAGAGACTCCAGAAAGTCAACATTCTCTATAGCTCTCTCTCTCTCTCTCTCCCTCTCTGCTTCCTAATTTGCTCTTCTCTTGTCATTTTTCCTTCTTCTTTCTTCTTCAAGCTGACATAAACTGATACCATTGCTCCACGACGTCCAGGTTTGCGCTGGGCAATCAAAAATTGCTGGTCTTCCTCGATTGAAATCATCTCCAGCTCATTGGCGTGGGCAATATCAAATAAATCGTAAAACATGCTTTAGAAAGCCGATTTTTTATTTTTTTGAGTTTAGTTGCAGTTTGTCTTCCTGCATTCTTTTTGATACCTTTCCACTTCTCAAGCAGTCCAGTTACTTTTTTTATACAATCTTGCTTGTAACAAATGGGAATCCTTGCGCAATCTCGAAACTCTGCTACCTTTTCAACAGTCTTAGTAGCAGAAACGGGGACAGTTTCATTTAGTTATTTATGATTATAAAGAAACGTAAAACCTGTTTGTTGGAGGGATTTTGGAGCCTTTAATGCCTTCCTCATAATTCTCAACGAGATATATACTTGTGCGTTTTTCACGAGCCATTATTAATATCTAACAGTGATATTTGTGGGAGAAATAAAATTGGGTTATTTAATGACAGAGGAGAGTGATAAATTTTTAAACACATTTCATTATGAAGAAAGAGAAGTACAGGTGGTTCTTTATTTTAAGTCACTACGCACCGGAGCTAAGCACACCCTCTCTCTCACGGGCACAACTCAGACTGAGAGGCAGTGTCGCCAGATCACACAGAAAGCATATCTATAGTACCCCTTGAAAATAGCTGTAGATTAAGAAGAAATTCTGTGGATCACATTTTTACCCCTTCGTAGACATCCCCCGAAATCTCTAGATCTACAGATATATATGTAGACCTGACAACACTGCTGAGAGGTTCAGGTTGCATCACAAGAATTTAACTACCACAAACTGATCGCAGGTGCCCGTATAATCAGTATGTATATCGTACCCCTCATCTGAGAGGAACTTCTGATCTATTGAGCCCTTTCTAAATGTTAATATATATCAATGAAACTTTGCACATGGTATTTTTTAACTAAAATGAACACTTTAGCGAGGTCAGACCAGTGAAAGGGAAATTTTTTTAAAAAATAAGGAGCACCCTACTATACATCAATATTTGAAATGCAAAGATATCAGTGCCCCAAAGAAGGTTTTAGATATTTAGATTTAAGAGATTGAATATTGCACTCACTGGAACAGGAATTGAGAAAGGGTAGACAAAAAGATCGGATTCAATAATAACAGATACAAAATATGATGATCGGAATTGACATGGAATTTCAGTCGAATGCTCATGTAAACGTGCAGTTCATATAATACAAAAAAATACATGGGTGTAAGAACAGCAGACCTCCTTGATGAGTGGACCCATGCGATGACATGGAGGCAGGCCATTTAGGTATTACGCCGGCATCTTTGTCTAAATTGTATCAAGTGTAACCACGTTGTAGGTCAGAAGGTGAAGAATGACCCCAAGAGAGTAAAGGGCCAACTTAATTAATGCCTTCGAAATATTTGAGTTTTATATTGGAAATTTGATGTCTAAATTAGCAAAACATAGAATTGAGCTGAATATTTCTTTTATTGTCAATGTATGAGGAAAGTGTATCGAATCAGAAATTCGATGCACTGGAGAAATTATAGGTTTTTTATTCGTCAGCCCTTTTCACTTTGTAATGGTGACCAAGGTTAAGGTACCAAACCTGCCTGCCTTCTTCACTTCTTATACACTTTTTATGTGTGCACCCGGTTGAGCCTGAGTCCAACAGTTTCCTTTCTCCAGAGCTCCCCGATATGCTTTGAAGGGTCACGGGCACAATACAACCCTTAATAGCAGACCATCTTCTACTAGGAATGAGGTTGAGGAGGTTTCTTATAGCAATACCTTTTATATCTAATCTTTTACTTTCCTCTAGTTTATATCTCAGCGTTCGAGGTGGCCTTAACTTTGTGGTGGTAATGCTTATACTGGTTTGTTATATTTCAAAGAAAAATATTGTAAAAAAGAAAAAAAAATACCTCGTTCTGGATTAGTTTTTGGAAGTAGCCAGTATTCTCTCTTGGCTTTCCTCCCAGTAAAGTTGAAAGCCAGAATGAAGGAATCAATAAACATGAAAACAATTCCTAAAATACCTAAAATGCTATAGTTGAGCAAATTCTGGATCAGTAACAGAGGGCAGAGTATTTTATTTCTTTAAAATCAGCTATGTGGGTATGTACAAAAATAACATTCACTCTTGACCAAAAGTAATTAGAAATTTGTAATAAATGAATTCAGTATATATATATATATATATATATATATATATATATATATATATATATATATATATATATATATATATATATATATATATTGTTGAAGGCCATTGTGTATTTTAACTTAAGTAATCCACCATCTACAAGATGGAATAAAAAAGATAAAAGAAGAGAAAGTTGCCAAAGGAAATTAATTACGGTAAAATACACAATGGTCTTCAACAAAATTTGCATTCAAGAAAGACTGCTACCCAACTACACTAATATATATATATATATATATATATATATATATATATATATATATATATATATATATATATATATATATATATTATGATATTTAGTTAAGACCCTTTTTACTTTAATTACAGCCATTATTTTTCGTGGAATGGATTTCATCCAGTTTTCACGAATTTCCGAAGCTATCTTTTTCCACTCAGCTTGTAATTTTTCTTACAATTCGACGGTAGGGGGGGTACTTGTGTATTTCTTATTGCTTTTCTAACCACTCCCCACTAGTGTTTCATTGGATTTAAATCTGTGGTCGGTGGTGGACACTCCATATGGGGTGAGCCCCATTTCTTGGTGAGGTTGCGCGTATGGCACGGGGCAATGTCCTGATGAAATATAACTTTATTTTTTTGGTGTTGTGGGATGCAATTTCTAGATATATGATTCAAAAACATTTGTGTCGACAAGGTGGTATAAGTTGTGCAGTTTATTCTTTCCTGACATAACATCTCCACAAGCTCTGATGAAGACATGCAGCCGGCTACCGTGATAGAACCACCTCCATGCTTCATAGATGGTACCACACACGGAGTGTGGCCTATTTAACTTTTCGTTTCACAAAGGCAGCACAGGAGTTCTGAAAATCTACATTTTTTTAAGAAAAAGGTTAAATTTACTAAAAAATTCTTCCAATATATATTTAAATGTCTTTACATGTAAAATATTACAATAGTCTTCTTTACATACTTGATAATTTTGATTCATCCAACCAAATAAGTTTAGACCATTGTTCATGTTTACAATTTTTGTGATATGAAAACGTTTTTTTTGTTTACCTCAGATATCCCTCAACAATTTCTCGCCTTGATTTTTAACTCTCCTTCTAACTCTTTTGGTTGATATAATTGAAATTGGAGCTTCATTGAACTCCTCAGTAACTTCAGATGTTTTTCTATGATTATGTAGTGAAGTCTGAATGATAGGTGTCTTCTCCAGCTGTTATAAGACGTTTTCGGCCTCTTCTCTTCTTTCATGCAAGGCTATTGGTCTCTTGATATCGTTTTATAGTTGTTTGGACAGCATATCTTGAACATTTGTTAGTTTTTTTTTGGTAATTTCTACTTGTGATAACTCAATACTATGGATAATTTGGATTTGTTTTCGCTGTGCTACTGTAATTTCTTTAGTTTTATTCATATTATTTATTTATTTAGAACTATATTGAATATACAATAGCTATAAACTTAGGCCGAAACATAAAAAAATTGGTTAAATTATGATTTTAGAAAAAATTAAATTTTATTGATTGGACACTTTAAGAAAGTACTAATTCAAACATTGAAAAAATATTCAAACATTAGCAAAAACATATTTTTATCATGCATATTTATATATCTATAAATAATATGATAAATCCTAAAAAAATGTATTAAATGTGTTAAATATACTCGTGTGAATCTAGAGGGTGAGGGTGCTTTAGACTTTTGACCAAAGGTGTATGTTGTGGCTTAACCGAATAATATGGCATTCGGGGGAGTTAATGTTTTGCTCTGCGCCTATTTTGCGTCTCCCCGGTCAAACGAAAGAACAACAACAGTGGCACTGATTCAGACGTTTTACATTAGCATTGAGTGACTTGCTCCGCCCCCCCTCCCTGTATTTGCTGGGTAGATTTCTTCTCATATTGTTTTCCGTGTTTAAACTTTGAAAGTTATCTTGAAAAGGATATTGTTGTAAATGAGTCCTCTTTGCTCCTTTGTTTTTGATAGCCAGGACTATTTCCTTTCAATTGAATGCACGAATCTGTACCCTTTTTAAAAAGTTTTTTACTTTTTTAATGAAAGAGGATGATGCACGTTACCTATCTCGGTGATCTGGTGGTGATTTGAAGAAGAAATTCGTCGTCAACTTTGAAGCATAAAATTTGTAATTAACGTAACTCTGATGCTTCCTTTCTTCGTCGGCATCAGCAATCCGAAACTGGCTCTCGGCCATTTCTATTTTGAGCCTTCGGTCTGAATGCAGGTCGCCTTTATCTCCTCCTGCTCCTCCTCCACCGCGTACTGCACGCCCTCCTTGCATCGCCCTTTCCAAAGTTGTTGCCGAGGTCGACTGAATTAAATGATGATCTGTAGAGATGGCGTCAGAATAATATGCTAATTGTTTATTAATCGAACCCAAAAAAGTGCGCGTGAGAGGGGGTGGGGAATGGAGGAAAACGAGAGAGATAGAGAGAATGGAGGTAAACGAAGGAGAGATAGAGAGAATGGAGGAAAACGAAGCAGAGATAGAGAGAATGGCGGAAAACGAGGGAGAGAGAGAATGGAGGAAAATGAGGGAGAGATGATGAATGGAGGAAAACGAGAGAGAGAGAGATAATCGAAGAGAGGAAAAATACAAAGCCATGAAAAGGTTTAAATGATTCATTTAACAGACCAAAAGGAAAAATGAGGAAAAATGAGGAAAACTAAGAGAACAAGAAAAGAAAACTCTGAATTTCAAGGGTTACCTGTGAACTACATTAGAGGTGAAATGCCCCGGGATCTTGACCGAGTGGTTTTGAGTTTTGAATCAGCGTTTGTGGGGAGGTCGAATCCACCTATCGCTACACATACAGAAGCAGTGCATCGAACGTGTGAGTACTTCTTTTCCTTGTACGAAATTTGTTCTAAATCAAATTTGTTCAAATCGTTCGCATAAACCGAAAATCCTCAGAAATCCAACTCTAAAGGAAACTGTATCTTTTCTAGAGTCATAGCTGAGGTCCGACTCTAGAAAGAATAGTAGTCTTAGTTAAACAAAAACCGTGAATGGCCCCATAGAATTCTACTAGAGACCTATCCCAAATGCCCTCGACGATTATCGCTACATCATGGACCTCAGGGCCCATTCAAACATGGCGACACGACTCAACTCGCCCTTGGTCAGACGCAATAGTTAGGATTAAAAAAATAATAAACCTAAAGTAACGAGGGCATGTCTACCAACAGGTTAGTAAACAGATGTAAGTAAAGAAATTGATGAAAATGAGAGAAGTAAAAATCTGGAAAAGGTCCATATATATGTATTCAGAGTACTCTACATAAAGAGGAAACTACCCCAGACATTTAAGACCGGTAGACGATCAACTATCATAAATCAGACCCCCTCTCCTCCTGTGTAATGAAGATCCCACCCAACCTTTCAATGGGGCTCAATAAGGAACGAGAGGGGAAAAATGGAAAGTAAGAATAAAAAGGAAGAAAGAGAAGCTAAGAATGAAGGATAATGAAATTTATATAGAAAACGTCGCCAGGTTTAGACTTTTGAAAACCTCTGACTCCAAGGACATGGGGGAATCAAAGCTCGAAATGTACTGAGCTTGAACCGCACCAAGGAACACAAAGCCTACCAAACCTTCCTTCCTCTAGAGGTCGATAAATGGGTACCATCGACGAATGAAGTGATTCGTTTACCCACTTAAAACTTTAGATCCCCACTGAAATAGGCTTGAACGGTGAGAATCGGTAATGGAAACCATACCAAAACAACAACACAACAGAGCGAGTGGTCCAAGAGTCCTGGTTATGTGCTGTGCCATCATCGGGCGTGTGGTTTCCGTCTCTTGGTGCAACAGGCATACCGGGTTGCGCCTTGTAGATGCGTCAAATTGTCGTTTCGAGGTTGCGCGGCGCACCCAGTCTTGGGAGGCGGGGCTTCGGTCCGGGAGAACGAGCCATCGCGAGGGTAGCGTGCCCAATCCTAAACGTCACATCCGGCCCTGCCCTTGACCACGAAGCTCTCGGACCAATGACCTGTCCAGCCTGGTTCGTTTGTATGGGATTTCTTATCATTTTTTTCTTAGTAAGTTGACTGAATTTGCCTTTGCGCTCTTGACTCATTTTTGTACTTCCACTGTTTTCTCTTTCTGTCTATCACTCTCTGAGTGAGCCAACCCTCGTTTGTTTCTACCAATTTCTCTTACCATCATAAGCCACTTTATTCCCCAGGTAAGTTGGGGTTTTACCTTCTGCATCAAAGATCCAAACTTACAAATAGTATCGTTGCCCCCAATATCCTACGGGGGTCATACTTCATGCCCGGCTGATCTGTGACAAAAAAAAAAAGCGCTGCCCCCTTCCCTCGACCCTGAAGACAGGCAGTATATAGAGTAAAATGTGATTTCATGTGCCTTATTTTATGCTTGGAATCGCCTTTTCATTTTCTTGCGGGAAATCTACATCGCTCACTCTTTTGCTATCTCGCAATGGGGTGTCTCGTGGTACGTCCGCTCGGCCCCACTTCCCCCGGTGGCCTCAAACTATGTCAATTCAAGATACCCGCGAGGTGGGGTCAGACATTTCTATTTGCCCATTTGTTCGCCTTATCATTACAAACGTCTTCCGACCAATTCCCATTGACTGACTCCTAATTTTAAAGGCTAGTCGCCGACCAGTTTCGATAACTTCATCCATACTCGGAGAGGGGGGGAGAGTTACCCCTCCCTCTTGGAGTGAGTTTCAGCATGTGTGAGACTTATGTCCTTGTAAGAGGTCGCAAGATAGACTCAAAATAAATAGCATGCGTGGTTTCTTCCCCCTTTCCTCAGGTGTAGCATGGACAACCATGCAGCGGCTGCTGTCTTTAAGCCTGCGTGCCCTCCCAGCCCCACTGCACGTGAGGGAAACTGCAGCTATAATTCTTCCAAATATTTTGACTTCTTTTATTTTCACGTTCTTTACTGATGTCTCCCTGCAAACTTTCTTTTGAATATGCCCTCGTTGGTATTCGCTTTAAATATACTCCCCCCCCCCTCCCCTCAGACTTTGCTAAGGTTGTGTCCGCAATCAGTTGAGACGTCACCTTTAAAATGTGATACCTCAGAACGGTAACCCAATAATGAACATAATTCAAGACGTGCTGTTCGCACTGTTGATAGGCCGATTATGTACGCTCGCCGTGTTCATGTATGTGTGTCACTATATATATATATATATATATATATATATATATATATATATATATATATATATATATATATATATATATATATATATATATATATATATTTGTGCACGTGGAGCTGTGATTTAAAAGAGCGGATGTTTTCGCATTTTACATTCTTCGAAATTCGTCTACTGGAATGTTTGGTAGAGACGATTTGTTGGGAAAACGTTAAACATTTTCCTTTCAAAATTTCCGTTGGAAGGATTGGTGGCCAGATTCACCCCCATCCCCTCCGCCTTACCTCACCCCCACCCCAACGTTCACCTGTGAGTCATTCAAACAGGTTCGTTTTAAATTGTTTGCCTTACCTGTGGAGCAACGGTTGCCAGTTTCGCTTTACTCAGCATCGCTGCATCCTGGGGTGATCATTTCATTGGAAGAATTATCTCCCGCTTCTTCATACCACGTGTTTGGCTCCCTGGGGCTTTCGTGGAGCGATAAAGAACAGATGATATCGCAAGTGCAGCCGACCGCTCACATCGCCTCACGCTTACAATGAACTCCAAACCGCCGTTTCCGTGACATTCGCATCCACAGTTTAGGGGAACGAGGAAGGTCTGAAATAGGCAGGGGCTCCTCGAGTTTACGTTAGGTTCGTTGAGAAGAATTTCAAAGTTATCGGACGTGTTTTCGTTTTTAAAAGGAAATCTGGTGACAGGCTTGAACCAATACCGTTTCTTTGTATTGTATTAGTTGGGGTTGTATGTTTGCGGATGTGATGTGGCTTATAGGAATCAAAGTATGCGCCAGTTTGTTCCGTTTTTTTCTGAAGGATGTGGTCATATATGAGAAAGTCTTGAGTTATTATCAAATTGTTATGGAATTCTGGACAAAAGATTATAGAGGGAGGCGTATAAAACCAGGGACAAACTTGCACAAAGAGCATAGCTACTCAAAAACTACATTGTAGTATTAAAAACACAAGGAAAAGGCATTGGGCAGACTATGGGATAGGTTGTAGGGCGGTAAGAAAGCTAAGTTACATTGTCAGAGGCAACCTATTCTTACACCTCAAAGGTGAATTATTTTACCTGTTATACGGAGGTTTAACTTGAATAATAAATGCCAAATCTCAAATAACTCAGGACAACTCGAAGATACATAGAACGCTGTCAATTAGCAGTAACATCCCGAAACCATAAAATAAAACTTGAAAAGGAACAAACTCGAGTGGTAGATATAAATAAGGCCTGAAATGTAGATGGTGGGCTGCATCGACAAGTGAGACGATAGACGTAAGAAATCCTAAAGTCATCATCTTTTACGCATAAAGACTCCAAAGACGAGGTTTTAAAGGGTGGGAAGATGAATTTCGTACAAACTCGAGCTTTGGAACTTTGGGGGAAAAGGAGCCATTGTACCTCAAGTTACATGAAAAGGAATCATGACCGAGTTCTATGAATCCCTTTTCTAACCTTGAGAGTGAAAGCTTAGAAATAAAACTCCCACGAGGGAAGAGGAAGTTATTTTTCTAATTAACTTTCGAACTTTATTTAGTTCATTTGCAAGGAATACAATTCGAAAGTACTTGAAATATAGTTTCCTTTTATTTGTTGTTTCATCGTGTCCCAATTTGTGATTATTAGGCATACGTGCACAAATCCTTTTCTTTTTTAATATATTTTCTGTAAAAATCACTGCTTTTTAATGTATTTTGGATCATTCATTGTTATGCACTGACTATATTCCAAGCTTTTACACACCCTTTAACACCTTACTGGCAACTCTTTGGAAATGGAGTTGCCATACGTAGCGAGACGAGTCGGTTGAGTGAATTGGGAGAAAATTTTCCCAAACAGTTCGTAAAGGAAGTTGAACTTGTTTGTGTGGTGGTGTGCCAAGTCCACAAATTCTTGACATCTGTGATAACAATGTGTGAAAGGATTAAACCTACTCGTAGTTGTATTTCTTACTTTTTTACAAATTTGTAGCCTTGATGCGAATAGTTTAAGGTGTCCATTGATTAACTCGATGTAGGAATATTATTATTTATATATCATTGATACTAATGAACGTGTCGAATTAAAATGCCCCACTGACCTTTGGACGCCTCCGAGTCGACGCACTTCAGAACTATTTCAAGAAAAGATAATACCAAATTAATACCTAACAATCACAACGGATCATGTAGATTTTATGAGCTACAATATGATCAATGGTGACCGCAATTGTCTGTGTGTTGTGACGTGATTGCGAATTAGGATGACCGGAAAAAATATTTATAACCAAATTATAAACCATTAAATCAGTGCCAAATAATTATCAGTAGCTTCCTTATCTGAGTACAACATGGGAACCATTCGAGAAACGGCCGAGGATGACTCTGAAATAGTCCTTGTTAAATGTGAGTAAAGGACAAACTGCAAAGGGAAATTTCCATGGGTCTAATTTTTTTTTTAATGTTTTAAAACTCCCCTACCAGAAATACCAGGATAAGTATATGAAGTTGGCTTACAAGCACAAGGTGAAGTGGCCCAGTGTCGCATCCTCGAATGGGCTATGCCTACGAAGTAGATAGAATTAGACCGACAGCAATTAAAGAGTGACACGGAAAGTGGCACTCTGGGTTGCCGGTAGTTATTGGAAATTTTGTGGTAGGATTTGGGGTAATTGTTAAAATTAGCGATTTTTGCGTTTTGAGTCGTATCATATTGTATTATATATCATTTTGAAGGGAATTTCAAAATGGGAGGCTTTTCCCCCCATACCCCCCTTTAATTGTGGGCAGTTGCAACCTCCAAACCACGCTATTTTTAATAATAGTAGTAACAACATAATTTCACGGATGACAAGGTAAACATGTAGATTGGCGGCTCGGCCGAAAAATGGATTTTTGTTCGTTTATATTTCGTTCACCCCTGTCTGAATATTCATGCGCGTCGGAGTCCTAGTTGAAATATACCCAGGATTATCGTAGGGTGATCTCCCCATTGTGTTTACACCCACACGAGCCACCCCCTTAAATTTACTCCAAAAACGTGAAACATATTTGAACACGGACGAAATAGTTTACGTCTCATCGTTCGAGCCGCCAATCTACATATTTACAATATAGAATTTGAGTAAACATGAAGATCGGCGGCGCGCCCGAAAAAGTGATTTTTTTTGCGTGTATGTTTTGTTCCCCCGCGCATGCATATTTATGCGCGTTTGGTTAAATAAAAACGTTAAAAAAACGTTAGAACATTATTCTATAAACAATTATGATTATATATTGGGGTCAAAATCCAATACAACATCCATACTGTTTTAGGTGGCAAACTATTCCAGTGATCCAACCAGCACCTCTGTTTTTTAAAAAAAATTAAGTGGTGACCCCTAGTCCTATTACTACCTTCCAACTCAAATAACTTGCTAAAATCCAACTTATCCATCCCAGAACATATGTATCTAGTACCCACATATTCAAGGGGCTTCAAGGAAGGTATTATTTTTGTTGCTCTCCTTTGTACTGACTCTAGCAAGTTGATCTCATGTCTAAAATGTGGTGACCATGCTTGTATACGGTACTCTAAATGTGGCCTAACATACGAGTTATAGAGTTTGAGGATCACCTCTTTACTCTTGTAGCTAACATTCCTCTTAATGTATCCTAGCACCATATTTGCTCTTTTGCATCAATACACTGCTTTGAAAACTTCAGTGACCTATCTACTACTTCACCTAAGTCCTTCTCATCCTCAACATTTCATAACTAAATTCCCTATTATTCCTTCCCATGTTAATGACTTTGCATTTTTTAAGGTTAAAAGTCATCTGCCACTTCTGAGCCCTAACTAATAACTTATTTAAGTCACTGCACTTTAAAGCTACCCTCAACTTCTTTGACTGCAGCTGCCAATTTAGTCTCATCAGCAAAAAATGACATTTTGCTATTTACATCCTCCCCAAGATCATTTATATAAACTATGAATAATAAAGGGCCTAGAATGGATCTCTGAGGTACACACACCACTGATAACGTCCCTCTGCTATGACCTCACCTCATTAAGTACAACTGTTTCCTGTCTTTCAGCCATTCAGTTATCCAATTCAAAACTTTACCACATATCCCATGCATTTTTAATTTATGAACTAGTCTCATATGTGCAACCTTATCAATCCCTTATCTAATTCTTTAGTTACATAATTATAAAATCCAGTAAATATGTTAAACGCGATCTACCTCCTCTAAACCCATGATAAACATCATTATTACTAGTTTTCCCTACTAGTAATCGTTAACAAAGTTGTGCGCCACTAATCTTAATAATTACCGGCTTTTGCCCTGCAGCGATAACAGAAAGGAGGAAAAAAGACACTAGGGGGCCGGTCAAACTCATCCTAGTCAAAGTATCCCATGAATATATAATATGAATATATATATTTGCATTAACGACCGTAAACCAGTAGAAGAAATAACATCCTAAACTTTAGTGCCTGCGGACCATACGGGTTCACTGCTGTTTTGTTTTTGTTTATTCATGAAAATTGGAATTATCCAACAGGGTAACACGGAATAAAATATCTAAACAACCTCCTACCCTTAATCTGCGTCGTAGTTAAATCAACGTTACCCGAGTGATGCTAATCGATATATCTATATCTAAGATATAGATATATGACACTATATCTATATGTAAGATATAAATATATAACAACGCACCATCTATTAATGGTGTGGCTGAAACTAGAATTATACCAAACAAAATTCAAAGGCACAATTAGGATCGCTTCGAGCCTCTTTTTGCGACATCTGTAAAATATTTCGTGGTAGTACTTCAGTTTAGGGACGCACAATAGGGGACGCTGTTTCCGGGCTACAATTTTGTGCTACAATCTAGGCCTTATGACATCAGACGGTAGCTTCAAAGGGGGCCAATCACGGCGTTGTATTTGTTTTGTTTTTTCCTTTCTTCTTTATTATTTAGTAAATGCCTGCACTTCTACTTAATTATATTATTTAGTAATGCATTGATTTTTTTATAATTACTAATGTATTAAACTTTGTATGTTTCGTTTAACTATTTTTGTGAAACTAAACTATTAATTTCACACACTGGCAATCCTTAGTTCAAACACTGGCAACCCTGAAACTGAGCAGTTAAAGGAGTGCGATACGTGTGAATACAGTTTGTTCGACTTCAATACGACTTGTGTTAATTCCTCGGTCAATTTAATAGACTTTTCTATAGATCTTGGTTTCATTTAAAAGAAGCGCGACTCAATTATAATAGTGAAGGGTGGAGATAGGGTAAACCTGAACATCTGGGTCACGCGTTCGCCCCCGCTGTTTCCCGGTCCTGGCCGCATAATATTTTGTCCATGTTCCAATATGTTTCACCTTTTTTGACTAATTTTGAGTTACGGCTCGTGAAGGAGATCTTCCTGCGATGACCCTGAGATTTCAATCAATAGGGGGAGGTCTGAGGTGCGCAGCCCCCCAGTATATAATCGTAATTGTTTATAGAATAATGTTCTCCGGTTTTGTTTTGTTTTTAACAAATCGTTTCTGCGCGTCTGAACGAAACATAAAAGCAACTTGGTCCCTATAGATTTCAGCTGAAATCTAGTTCCGAAGTAACTAAAAAAAAATTTATTTTTGTTGGCAATAGCCTAAATAAACGTGCTATCGGCTCTGCAAGTTTATCGAAATAATAAAGACGATAGTGTCACCTACTTTCGGCTATTTTCGCCAAAAAATTAACATTTTCAGTTACTTTCGAAATGAGAGGCTTCGCCTTTTGACGTCTAACGTCATAAGGCCCAAATTGTAGCCCATAAACAGCGCCCCCAAACTGAAGTATTATCTATTTCATATCCAACCCAAGTCGTCATGCAAAGCTGTTAAATCCCAAAGCGAGAGAAATGGAAAAGGTGATTAAAAAATCTCTTTAATTTTGAATAAGACGGGCGCAAGCGTTTTAGTCTACTAAATCAGGTCATACTTCTTTGCATTGTTGTAATAGTGTGTTAGGAGTAATATTTTGATGGAGAGGATGCATCAGCGTTTATAAAAGTCACGCAAAGTCATAATTTCAACCTCATTCGGCAACACAAAAATCCTTCAAAGGTTCACTTTTTTAAAATGCCATGAGATTGCTTTTATGGCATACGGAAGAAATTGGTTTTTTTCTTTTTGTGGCAAAAAAAAAACACTTTTGTCCTTCATATTCAAAATTACTTAGTAAAAGTGCTATTTTCCGATCCACGATATATGTCAGGACTAGTAGGTTATTTAAAAGTTTAGCTTTGGTAATTCTGCAGATTAACACACAAAAAATCCGTGTTACTCAATTAGTGGGTTAATTCCTTCAACTGGTTTAGCATAGTATTGCGAGTTCCAAATGACAGAATAAACTATTTTTTCGTAGTTTGGGGTGAAAAAAAGTAAAGAAAAAAGCATGCGGCCCGTTAGGGAATTTTTGGCGTCATCTTCGTATAGAATTACCAAAACTAAACTGTTAAATAACCTACTATTTCTAACCTTTTAGATCATGTCTCTAAAAGTAAAAATTAACTAATATTAACCTTAAACTTCAAACGAGGGCGAGCGACGTAAACCGTCGCATGGCATTTAAAGTTGACTTCGTTGAAGATTTCTTGCATTGCAGAACCGGGTTGAAATATTGACTTTTTAAGTGATGATACACACTCCGCTATCAAATTATTACTCCTAGGACACTATTATAAAGATACGGAGACTATGACATGATTTAGTAGCCCCAAACGATTGCGCCCGTCTTATTCAAGATTACCAAAATCTCAGTTTAAAATGTCTCCAATGTGAGGTTGTCATAATTAAGGCAAAGAAAAATATGAAAATTCAAGCTGTAATCATAATATTAATAACATCGGCCACTCAATATATTCTATGAATATATATATATATATATATATATATATATATATATATATATATATATATATATATATATATATATATATATATATATATGTATATGTATATGTATATATATATATATATATGTATATGTATATGTATATATGTATATGTATATGTATATATATATGTATATATATATGTATATGTATATATATATGTATATGTATATATATATGTATATGTATATGTATATATATATATATATATATATATGTATATATATATATATGTATATGTATATGTATATATATATGTATATATATATATATGTATATGTATATGTATATATATATATATATGTATATATATATGTATATGTATATATATATGTATATGTATATATATATGTATATATATATATATATATATATATATATATATATATATATATATATATATATATGTATATATATATATATATATATATATATATGTATATATATATATATATATATATATATATATATATATATATATATATATATATATATATATATATATATATATATATATATATATATATAGTACCTGAATTGGGACCTTACAATAAATTATTCACTAGAAAATGCAACAAATTACTCAACAAATATTTCTTTCATACCAACTTCAAAATCACTTTTGTCAACCCACTTTCCATAGGAAGTTTCTTCTCGTCAAAAGACAAACTTCCTCCAGAAATGAGAGGCCGTGTTGTTTACGCTTTTGCTTGTCCTTGTTGTTTGCAAGAAACCTATATTGGTAGTACGGTTCGCTCTTTGAAAAAGAGGTTTTGTTCTCACATTGGAATAAGCCATCGCAGTAGAGATAAAATTGTCTAAGAAGGAAGCTTCTGTAATTAGAAATCACAGTATACAATGCAAGACAGAATGTTCCATAGATAACTTCAAAATAATTGGTCGCAATAACAAGGAATATAGTCTAAGAATTTGGGAATCCCTACTGATACGGAGAAAATCTCCTACACTCAACATAGATAATACCACTATTCCCTTTCTTATTTCTTAATTTTAATTACCTCATTCAACAACCAACCAACTTTCTCTTATTTAACAACTAACCAATCAAAATCCTATCCTTCTTTAAGTCACATCCATTATAATTTCTTCACTCTGTGATTTCTCATGAACTTCATCGGTAAGCAATATTATACTGTAATTTTTTACTTTTGTGTTTTTGCTTCTTTTTTTTCGTGTCAATAGTAGTAACATTAAATTGATACTTTGATTCTCTTTCCTTTTAAATCGCTATTTTTTAACTTACCTACATAGTCTTAACCTGATTATTTTTAATATTCCTTAACTGTATTATATTATTTTATAATTTTAGAACCTGAAGATGGGTGATACGCCCGAAACGTTGTTCCTTAAATAAATCACATGTACCTTCATCGTGAAATTGAAAATTGGAGATCAGACTGGTCAGCAGCAACTGATATGACTATATATATATATATATATATATATATATATATATATATATATATATGAATGCAATGTTCCGCAGGAAAAAATGAAAAGGTGTTTCCAAGTACTTTCGAACTTTATTAAGTTCCTTATCAACGATAACTACAAAAAATAATATTATATTAGAGGTATATATACGAAAGAAAAGTATGAAAGACCGCCTCTTGTAGTTATCCTTGATAAGGAACTTAATAAAGTTCGAAAGTACTTGGAAACACCTTTTCATTTTTTCCTCCGGGACATTGCATTCATTTGCTACCCACACGTGATACTTTGTGAGTTTTTCATATATATATATATATATATATATATATATATATATATATATATATAGATATATATATATATAGATATATATAGATATATATATATATATATATATATATAGATATATATAGATATATATATATATATATATATATATATATATAGATACACCTACAAAGGAAAAGTGGAAAACGATTCCGAGCGCTTTCGTCTTTATTCTCAAAGACCTTTTCAAGGAATGAACAATAAGCCGTCGCACCTTCTCTGATAACATCCTCCCGCATGTGGCTAAACCCCCTACGTGATAGAATTTTTTACACTTTAAGGATAAGCTGCCTAAATGAGAAAAATGGACACACGGCCAAGTTACAAAGTCTCATTTAAACAGCGAATGGACAAAAAATAGCTTCCCTATCCATGTTATTAACCTTTCGACTCAAGAGTTTGATACTGATCCGTACATCGCATTAGGTTTTGGGCTAAAATCCCCCTCCCCCGAATGGTGTTAAAATTGCCAACGCATTTGACCAGTTAGAAAAATTTAGTGACGTGTGCCGTAATCGTATTTACATTGCTAAAGGTTATGTTTATAATTGCTTAAGCCATGTGAACAATAATTATCCTGTTAGGTTTCAAAAAGCGATAAGTTTCCTTAGTAATAATAAGAACATTCGTGTTTGTAAGGCCGAGAAATCTGCCGCCGTTGTACTAATTGACAAATCCCTATATTTAGATAAGATGAATATCTTGCTTTCGGATACCTCCACCTATGAGATCCTTAGAAGGAGTCCTAATGACCAGGTAAACAGAGATTTCACTCAACTGTTTGCTCTCTACTTAAAGGATCCCCTGTCCTCATTAGCAAATTTAAATCTTCCATACCTTTAGCTCTGTTGGGTGTGTTTCCTATGCTCTATCAAAATGGTTAGCCTCTCTTCTAAGCCCTTTGGTTGGTACCATTTCCAATTCACATTTATCAATAATATACACCTCAGTAGTAAACTTAATGAGCTCCTCTACCCTGATAATTTTAGCCTGGTTAGTTTTGACGTTTGTTCCCTCTTTACTAAAGTTTTCTTACCCGATCTCTTGAATTTTTTTGAGGACACCTCGACACAGTTTCTCTCCCTATACCCACTTCTACCCTCATTAAACTCATTGCTCTTTGCATCAACAATTACAAATTTACTTTTAATCGAAAATGTTATCGCCAAAACTTTGGAATGCAATGGGGAATTGTTTGTCCCCTGTACTCACCAACCTATACATGGAATTATTCGAATCTAGAATACTTCCCCAAATTAATGAAACCCCTATAGCTTGGATGCGATATGTTGATGACATCCTTTGCCTTTGGCCTAATAATTTAAATATTAATACATTTCTTACTAAAATTAACAGCTTAGCGCCCTCGATTAAATTTACTTTAGAAGTTGAAAAAGATCGCACACTCCCTTTCCTAGATATTATAATTCATCGGACAAACCATTGTTTCAAATATGAAATATATAGAAAACCCACAGCCATAGACTCTTATATACACGTTTATTCTAACCACCATAATAACATCAGATAAGGTGTTTTCTCCTCTATGTTTTTGAGTGCCCTTAGAATTGTCTCACCAGAATACGTAAACAAAGAAGTCGATAAAATATATAAAATAGGGATAAATTTGTGCTACCCTTTGTACTTTCTCGACAATTGTTATAAGTCTGCCAAGCGTTCCTATTATCAAACTAATGTTAATATTCCTGAGTTTCAGGCCAAAAACTTATTAGTTTTACCCTATAACCATATTTTCATTAAATTGCCTCTGAACATAAATGTTATTTTTAAGTGCGAGACTACAATTTATCGCATCCTTGTCAAAAATTCTAGCCCCCCCCACGACCTGGCATTGTTTATTCGATTGGCTGCAACAACTGCCAAAAATGTTATTATGGACAAACCGGGAAAGAACTAAATAGATGTCCGGGTTAAGCAACATCAAGCAAATGTTCGTAATCACAGTGAACAATCTGCGCTTTTTCTACATATGTACAATCTTAACCATAGCATTAACTAGAACAATGCCATAGCAGTCATAAATTTGCAGTAATTATATTTCGAGAAATATATTAGAATGTATCTCCATCCCAAATTTCAACCTTAGCTCTGGTTTGTTCATGCTAGACCCACTAACACTACATATTTAAAATAAAGTCGTTGCCATTTTCAACTAAGTAATGAAAAATGCCAAGCAACGAACCCAGTATTGCTTTGCTTTTTTCATTACTTAGTTAAAAATGGCAATTATAATTTTGCTTAAACTAGTTCTGTGGTTACATTTTTATCTTGATTCAAATATTGTGCTTTACTATTATTATCTTCTCACTGATATTATATCACGCTAATGTCTTCTAATATATATTTATATATATATATATATATATATATATATATATATATATATTTGCCCCAAAATATGGTTGACATACTCGTATTAGGACAAATTTAATGTTTTTAAGTGATTACGGTTTTCGAAATATTAACCGGGTTGGTTATTATTTACTTTACCGGGTTGGAACAATGGAACTTTCAGTTCCTGGATGAGGCTTAAGGCTGTTTAATGGTCATTTATTCACTTGCTTGCCTGAAACAATCGGTAATTTGGACACCTTTTCGCGTGTTGTCTATTATGTGAGACACACTAAGGTTGCGCACATTCCTGTTTTTTTTTTATACTCGCAGCTCATTGCTTGGGTTGCCAATTCCAGCTGGTTTGAATGATATTTTATTTAAGACATCTAACTTATGTGGTTAGCCACAAACGATTTTAGTATCTTCTACAAAAATAGAGAATTTATACTAATAATGCATGCGCAATTACTCGTGTGCGTTTCGTAAACGTCGACTAAACTTGAAATGATGCACTTATGTGGACTTACCACTAGCCGTGCCTGCCCCCCCCCCCCCTCACACCTCTCTCCTACAAGTTGGGGGGTGGGGAAGGAAGCCCAACATGCGCCCTGGGTGGGTCCACAGGGTTCCCTAAGATGGGACAGTGCAATGCGTGAGGCTTGGGCATTCTATGTTATGTGGGCTTTGGTGGAATCAACAAGAATGCCCACATCCTCATCCGAGGTTAGGACAGAAAAAAATAATTCTCCTCCGGCGCGTACTGTAAAAGGCGGGTATGCTCCGATAGCGGACCTCTGGTCTGGAAAGCTGTGCCCCCGAAAGTGTTATACCACGAGGGCAGTGCCAAGAGAAGATAAGGGGCTGGTGTATCGAGGACCCTGTCCAGTTAGGCAGACTAATCAGTGTCAATGTGTGAATTAAGTGGGTGTATGTGAGAAATAAGGGAGTGGTAGTCGATGTCTTTAAATCATGGAGATGATAGACGCTTGTTCTATGTCAGAAGAAGTTGAAAGGAAATGAAGGGTGTGTGACAGGGATATCGGGTGTGGAAGTGCTTTCGATTGATGTGGCATGATGAAGTTGTGTAAGAATGTGTGAGACGCCAATTTTGCGGATCGAACTGTGCGTTGTGGCGAATAGACCCTCTAATGATAGAAGTGAAGCTGTGAAAGATGTTTTGGGATGACTTTACACGGGTGGGCAATGAGAATAGGTATCATTGTATGATTGTACGAGATATGAATGGACGAAGTGGTGACAGAATGTGTAAGTGGCGCTTTTGGTACACGCAGTTCGAGCATGAAAATTGAAAGTGTGTGGTAGGGATCTGTACTGAAAGAAACTTGTGTGGCAAACACAAGGTTTGGAATAAAGAGGTGAGGGGGGGGGGTTAAGAGTATGATTGACCTGTGGCCAGTAAGAAAGAATATGAAGCTGAATGTAATCAATGCAAAAACCTTAATAGGTTTGATTATGGAGCTATCTGAGGCGGATGAGAATGCAGTGGGGGTGTGATAGTAGTACTCTTGAAATAGTATGAAATTATAAGTACCCAGGAGGCATTGGAAATGATAGTGGTACAGAGTAACTAGATTCCGACAACCGGGTTTTAAAAAGGCAAGAACTTCTCTGGGGCGATTAGAACGTTGGCGAATGAAGGGATTGGATGTGGATTGCATCAGGAAGCTGCATCAGAGTACTAACGAACACTCGGGAGTAAGATTTGTACGAGAGAGGAAAATATCTCGCGTGGGGAGCAATGCAAATGGGCAACTTGAGAGGGATGCTTGGTGTGCGAAAGGTAGATAGTGAAGAACGGCTGGCTAAAAGATGGTTATGACCTTCATTTCGTAGATGTACTATCTTTGCGCCCACACCTGGGAAAGAGCTAACTTTCTTGGGAGACATGGCGCTTCGATGTATGTCGGAGGTATCCCAGCACTCTAATCACGTAAGGAATTGAATATTACTCGGTGGTTGGGACGATAGTTGGTTGTCATGATGAAATGTTTGTAATAATGTATTAGTGCTTGTTGAAGTTAAGGAGAATTTCTAATAACAGATTCAGAAGATGGAATCCAGGTAGGTGAAGAAGATCAGGGTGAGCACGAGTGGAGGATAAATATTATTTGATTGCAACTTTTAGATGCCTGATTCGATTAGCTTTAAGATGCACATATTCTTTACCATACGGTATGAAAACCTTTGTTTCATAAATATCTTTTTTACATGTAATTACTAATTAGTGTCAAAAATTTAGACTGTGTACATTTTTTTCCACTGTCCTCCCACTGCTGAGAGTAACTTTCATCCGTAATTTGTGTCGATTTTGAGCATTTTTCTTCTATTCGTGTGTGTATTTTTTAAATCTCTCCATCTTGTTTGGGGGATTTACTTTGGGTCGTCTTTGATAAAGTGGAGTCGAATGCGAACTTTCTTGTTCCTTCCATTGGCATCTTGCCTTATGCTTGAGCCCAGCTCCATTTGAAGGTATTTGTTTGCCCCCGCAGGGTGTCAAGTGTAGCATGGGCAGTCATGCTGCGCCTAACATCTTGGAGATTGAAAGCCCTCAGAGCCCGAACGCCCGCAGGTAGATCTGAGGCTGAATATCTTCCACACATTTTCACTTTATATTCCTCATCTTCTTACATATCTCTCGTTAGAAGCCTTCTGCGGGAGATGCCGTGGTGGATTTTCGCTTTTAATTAAAAGGGTCGCTTGTAAATCCCCCCCCCTCCTTGCTTGTAAAGTTTAACCTAATGTAGTAATCCTACATAACCCTAAGAAACAACGCCTTTTTCTGAAGAAAAGGCAACTCTAAAAACACCGGAGGAGCCGGGATCTACACTAGATCCCTCAAAATGCACGCCCGAGCGCCCCGAGTAGTCTTCTCTTTTTGATTAGTCGAGTTATGAACCCTTTCAGTCAATTTCACTTGTAACCACAACATTTACGAACGTCCTTAAAAACTTTCTTGCATGCTCACGTTGCTTTTCGCCATTATGTATAATAAAATACAAATACCTTAGACAGGAGCTTGTATGAGGGCGGATGCTTCTAGTATATATTTAGAGATTGATTTCTCACATGACGGATGAGGACATTTTGAGTAAAAAATGATTTAACCTTTCGCAAACGCCTCAGCGACGCCGTATCTCCTCTATTTGAAGCCAGCGGGGTTTTACCTGGCGCTGTGTCTGTGATCACGACCGAGCTATTTGCAATAGACTGCTTGTACGGGAGATAACGCCTTGCACTCGGTTTGGAGACCGGACCCGAATCTATAGGGACTATAGTGCGGCGACTTTTGCCCGAGTAGGCAGTGGCCAGATGGGCTCTCTCTTTCTCTCTCTCTCTAAAAAAAAATTAAAATCTAGCGACTCACAAAGCGCCCAGAGTGTTCTAGGGTCGTTGGAATCTCCGCAGCCCAAGGTACGAGGTATCCGCGAGCCGAACGGATGTCGAGATTATCTTATGCTGGGTTCCTGGACATGTGAGAATTGCGGGGAATGAGGGCACCAAAGAGCCGCGAGGACTAGGCAACCAGACCACCCTGAATACATGGCAGGCATCAGGTCGGCCCTCCGTCTGAATGGCAAAAAGGATGGGAGACTTAAAGAACTTAAAGTTGCGTGCCATTGTGCAGCCAATGTTGCCATGGACCTAACCCCCAATGACGCGACGGCTTCAAGTCGCTCCCTGTCGTCTCCGACTTGGACACACCACGGAACGCACCGCCATTTGATGGTGCGCTCCCCTATACTTTACTGCGACGACTGCCTCCCACCCCCCGACTGTTCGGCACTTTGGTGTTGAATGTCCCGATCTGGTTGACCATCACGCACGTTACCTGTCGCGGTGAAACGCTACCGCTTGCCGCTTGTATTTGGGACGGGTTCGTGCACGCAAACTTGTGGACTTTCTGGAGGAGACTGGCTTCCTTCATTTTAGTTGACTCTCTTGGTTGTTGGGTGCTTATTGCGGCGTTGGGGGTAAGCGCCCCCTCCCCCGAAGCTGGAGCATGCCTAGCTTTTTTTTTTGTTTAGTCCGTATTTACTTGTTTTGTTTTGCCTGTTTTTTTTATGTAGTTTAATAATAAGTTAAAATTGAATTACGGTGACTTATGCTCTTGGTGGCAGTCGCCAGATAGGCCCCAGATTAAAAAATCCCCCCTCCCCCTCGCGGGAGTTTCTTATCCACACGCTTTTAAATGAAATTTAATTCGAAAGCCAACAAGGGCGTATCCCACGAAAGATTGCTTGGAGAAATATGTAAAGAAAGTGCTGAAAATAGATCATTTGGTGCTGGGAAGGTATGTGTGGTGTACCCTGCGGGACCTTACTGCGACCCAGTCGATTATGTGCCTTCCCAGCCTCATTGCCTCCAGGGGAATCTCCGGCTGTTTGCGTATATTTTCACTCTACCTTCGCCCCATTCTGTACTGATTATTTCCTCACAAACTTTCAGCGGGAAATGCCATCGTTGGTTTTATTTAAATGGAAGGAAAAGTGGTTCATACTTCACCTAGCACTCCCTTGCAGGGTACACACTGAGCCCTGGAGGGTGTGGTATTCCTAATTTTCGGGTGTAGCACGGGCTTCGATGCTACACCGCCCAACTGCTTGCGGGCGCAGTATATGGGCGTTTTCACCCTTTCTCAGTGCTGACAATTGGAACGTGTCTCGTGCCCTCATGAGTGTGCGGAAAACCAGCCTTTACCGCGACGGCAAAAATGGCTAAAAAAATTAAATGAAACAAGTTTGGGGTTGTTAGATTGGTCTCTGAACTTAGAAGTGGCTAACCATTGTAGTGTTAGGAAATAGTTCTTGACAAAGGAATAAATCGATTATTAAAATTCTGAACCAGATTATAAAGCTACGTTTCTCTAAAGTTCCTAACGAAAAATGTCGGGGAATTAAAATGAAACTGCGATTTATCTTGGTAAATTGAAGTCTTGTCAAGATTACCCCCCTTTCCTTTAGCAGATCTGGTCCTTGGCTAAACTTAGAACATTCCTGGACTCTTGAATCGCTGGTGGTAATCGAGGGGCAATGAATTTTGCCAACGCCCCTCTCGCTTCAGAGATGAAAGGTACCTTTTCTGATAAATAATGGGATACCTTTCCTAGAAAAGGCATTTAACAAAAGGTGGGATTAGTTATTTTTTTTAACTTAAGCTATTTAACCACGCTATCAATGTGTTAAACAACGAGGGGTATATTTTGGGGTGGCCTTTGCTAATTGGGAAAACATTACTGCTAGACTTTTATTGGCTATCTTGAACATATCAAAATCTCAAACATCAGCAAATGAATTTGGAGGATCTAGATTCATGAGTTTGTATTTAACAAAGGAGCATCGAACCTGCATCCTTGCCCTTTAGACTAATATGGGCATATGTTTTTAGTTTTTGTCGAACAGTCGGTAAAAAAAAAAAAATTAAATACAAAGTTTCTGCGTTTCCAGCAAGCAAAGTACAGGTTGGTCCGAAAGCCTTGTCGTCCCCTACCTAAAAGTAATAAAATAGAAGAATATAATATCAAACACAAGTACTAGTTTTAGTGTATTCACTTTCAAAAGATGAATATATAATAATATCATACGTGCTGTTTTTAGTGTATTCACTTTCAATAGATGAATATATAATAATATCACATGTACTGGTTTTAGTGTATTCACTTTCAATAGATGAATATATAATAATATCACACGTACTGGGTTTAGTGTATTCACTTTCATTGACACTCGCACATCGAGAAGGTCTGTATGATCTTTTCTTGGCATAAAATGATGTGGGGGCCATGGCCTATTAACAAGGGGTGACAAGACTTTGGGTCATCTGAAATAGAAAATTAAAACTATTTACAGGAGGTGGTGAGACTTTCAGACCACCCTGTACATTGCCTGGCGATCGCTTCGAGAGATGTATATTATGTAATAAGACCGCTGAATCCCTCGCTTTAAATGTTATTAGTTTTTTTGTGTAATTAACCAGCTAGTGGTTGACAAGACTATTTAGATCTAAGATCCTTCGCTTGTACTATTAATTACTGGAGTTTTAAGGGATCTAAAATCACTGGTTTTGAAATAGTGTATCTTGGTCCCATCCGAGTAAGATCTAGCCGAGTAGAAACACCACTTTTCATTTGAGCAAAGTTATGACACCCTGAGTCGGGTCAAATTTCCCGGTGGTTGATATAAGCTTTTAGATAGCCGTAGTTTTAGTCTTAAATTGTGAGTTTCGGTTGAGAAAGGTATAAAAAATGTATCAAAAACAAAAACAATTAATCGAATGCCTTTTGATGCTATCGATTGTTTCTTTTTCACTTTTTCTAGCCATTTATTTTTCAATGAGTTTCTTTAGTGAGTCCATCTTCCAGCTTCCATCTCATAAGATTAATTACCTGCAGAAAGCAAGGTGGCTAACAGAGAGAGGCTCCTCACGACGCAGATGAAGGTTCCATAGGCATTTGAATAGGGCATTGGTAATGAAACCTCAATTTCAAAGGAATATTTTGATGTCTGTCCTCTATTTTAAATTTACTGCGATGAAAAATATAATTGAGACATAAGGACTGACAGCCAGAGATAAGAAAAGATCTAACTTAACTTTTTTTTTAGGAAAAGCAAAATAACGTTAAATTTGTCATTTATCCCTTCTTTTATATATCTATTAAAGAACCAATAGATTTCCAAACTTCGTCACTCCCATTTATCAATGATAGTATTGCATTCCCTATAAGCGGAAAGGGGTAGGGATATTAAAAGAGTAATAAAAAATAGAAATAGCCACGAACGTTAGATATCACAAAAATACTGATCATCTAAAACTTAAGCTCTGCTTTGAGGCCGTGGTGAGAAAAGTTTCCCTTTCTGTCCGCGCCCGTATTAAATGCTCTGAAATTCATTAGGTGGCAATCTATTTGACATCCAAGAGAGGAGGGGAGAACGCGGTTGACACGAAGAAGTAGGGACAAGAGGGGGGGACACTTGACAATAACAATGGGGGAGTACGCTGTTAACCCGAAGAACTGTGCAAAGGAAGAACACAGTTGATACGAACAAGGATGGGGAGCGTTGTTGACACGAACAAATTGGGGCTCAATGGACAAAAAAGGGGCGATAGGAGAGGCTACAGTAATGTTGACGCCCACAAGGTGGACGGGGAGATAGGAGAGTGCTCTTGATACGAACGAGTAGGGGTACAATTGACCAAAAAAAAGTGATAGGAGGGTACAGTACTGCTGACACCCAGAAAGGGAGCATAGGGGGAGGGGGGTAGTAGGAGAGTGCAGTTGATACAAACAAATGAGGGTGCAATTGACAACAAAGGGTGTAGGAGGGTGGACTGCTGTCGACACGAACATTGTGGACTGGAGGAGAGACCGAGGTTGAACGAACATTGGGGGATAGGAGAGTCGGGCGCAGTTAAAAAGAACGAAGGGAAGAGTCCTGCTGACACTAACATGAGGAGGACGGGGGGCGAAATGTTAAGGTGAAGGCTGTGAGAGAAAAGCAATTCATTCGTAGTGAATACAACGGCTGAGAGAGCACATTATAAATAACTCACTGGAAGGTTGATAAAGGCCCGCAGGCCCTCAAAAGGGCATTTGTAAAAGGACCCCAACCACTCAAGGGGACGTTTATAAAAGGACCCTAACTACTCAAAAGGACGTTTGCAAAAGGAACGAACCCACTCAAAAGGGCGTTTATAAAAGTACCCCAATCAATCAAAAGGACCGCAGCCACTCAAAGGGAGGTTTACAAAAGGAAAGAACCGACTCAAAAGGATGTTTGCAAATGGAACGAACCCACTCAAAATAACGTTTGTAAAAAAGGACCGCAGGCACTCAAAAGGGCGTTTATAAAGGGACCCCATCCAATGAAAAGGACTGCAGCCACTCAAAAGGACGTTTGTAAAAGGAAAGAACCCACTCAAAAGGACGTTTGCAAAAGGAAAGAACCCACTCAAAAGAATGTTTGCAAAAGGAACGAACCCAGTCAAAAGGACCCCAACCACTCAAAAAGAGGTTTGCAAAAGGAGCGAACCCACTTAAAAGGACGTTTGCCTAACGAACGAATCCACTCGAAAGGGCGTTTGTAAAAGGACCCCAAACACTCAAAATGACGTTTGTAAAAGGACCCCAACCACTCAAAAGGACGTTTGTAAAAGGACCCAACCACTCAAAATAACGTTTTTAAAAGGACCCAACCACTCAAAATAACGTTTGCAAAAAGACCCTAGCCACTCAAAAGGACGTTTGTAAAAGGACCCCAACCACTAAAAAGGA
The DNA here is from genome assembly GCA_963969495.1 of Ceratothoa steindachneri. Classification (NCBI taxonomy): domain Eukaryota; kingdom Metazoa; phylum Arthropoda; class Malacostraca; order Isopoda; family Cymothoidae; genus Ceratothoa; species Ceratothoa steindachneri. The sequence continues at coordinate 157,030,551 of OZ018326.1, forward strand.
AGTTTGCAAAAGGACCCCGACCACTCAACAGGGAGTTTGTAAACGGCCCCCAACCACTGGAAAGGACGTTTATAAAAAAAAAACACTCATAGAGCGTTCGTTAAAGGACCCCAACCACTCAGAAGATGTTTATAAAAGGACCGAGGCTACTCAAAAGGACGTTTGCAAAAAGACCCCAGCCATTCCAAAGGACTGTTTGTAAAATTATCAAAGGTAATCAAAGGACGAAATTCTGGCGACTAAAGCGGATAAGACGTTGGATTCCACACCGAGGTACAGAGTGTGAGATTCTCGGCGAGAGCAGACGCGAAATATTCGGCGCTCGTAGGGAGCTACCGTCATTCTGCGGAGCGCCGGGTTTGATGCACACGCATAGACAAATCTATCCACATAGGAGGACCCAATGAAGTGTTTTATATTCCATACACCCCTGGCGTGTCACGGGTGACTTTCCATTTGGCCACGAAGGGTTTCCATGCTACTACTTGGTGTCAAAACGCAGCACTGCCGTTCTTCTCGCCCCCTTTCCTCCTCAACGAAGACTGGCACCTGGTACCCGGAGCTTGCCACTAAATAGGATACTGGTCTTGTCTTTTTCATTATCCAGTCAGGAACAACGATCAAAATTAAAATCGACTATCAAACAATCAATCAATTAATTAATACTAAATCTCATGGAACAAATAATTGATTCGTACAAACAGAGCTTTTGGAACAATTAATTAAATAGCATGAACTTGAGCTCATGGAACAATCAATTAATAGTAACTTGAGCTCATGAAACAATCAATTAATAGTAACTTGAGCTCATGAAACAATCAATTAATACTAACTTGAGCTTATGGAACAAATAATTATTCCGTACAAATGTGCTCATGGAACAATCAATTAATTAGTATGAACATGAGCTCATAAAACAAATGATTCTTCCAAACTGGAACTCGTGGAACAAATAATTAATTAGTCGTAACTTGAGCTCTTGGATTAAATAATTACTTCATTCAAACGTGCTCATAGAACAATGAATTAATTAGTATGGACTTAAGCTCGTGTAACAAATAATTAATTTGTACAAACTTGATCTTATGCAACAAATAACTAATTCTTACAAAGTGAAGGAGGCTCGTTTCCTCCCGTTCCCCGTTAGCTATATTTTTGCAGGAAACCATGCTGGGCGCATGCCCCCTGCCCACCCTCCCGGGGTATAAGGGTTTTGCGATCCCATCACCACGGGATGGGGGCCGGGAGGGGGAATGTGTGATTTACACCCGGCACGATATCTCTGTTCTTCTCTTCGCTTTAGATACCTCCTTTCAGGCAGTAGCTGTGCAGCTGAACTTTGATAGAAGGTATACTGTTATTTCCGCGCACATTCCACCGTCAGTCGACTTCGACACTGGAGACTTCCGCCGTGTTGCGGCACGGTTGCCGAGGCTCTTTCTTTTGCTCGGAGATCTAAACGGTAGACACCCCTTCTGGGGAGACTACTCTATCACTCCCCGGGGTCAAGTCCTTGCCGACCTGAAAGACGAGCTTGAGATAGGTGTCCTAAATGTGGATGAGTTTACGCATCACCTACCGAGAATCGCTTCATTTTCCGGCCTCAATCTATCTTTGTGCTGATTTTGATTGGTGGTGTCGAGACCTGCATGGTAGTGATCACTTTCCCATTCAAATGCCATTTTCTTGGCCGCTGCCGCCCGAGTGCTTGGCGCGGTGACGGTGGTATGCATTTCAGGAAATGACTGAATTCTCTATCTCAGGCGAGGAGTTTAGGTCAGTAGATGAGGCCGTCGAGTTCTTCTCCGGCAACCTCATCGCCGCCGGACTCAGTGTGAGACTGCCCTCAAGCAGAAGCAAATGCCTACATGCGCTACGAGTATAAGCGGCGCCCGAACGATTTCACTGTCGGTGAATTTCATCGAGCTAGGGCTAGGTTCCGGTATATTTCGAAGCACGCCCGCCGCTCTTCTTGGCGGGCATACGTGTATTCACTTAATGCCAAGACCCTCTAGCAGAAGAGTGGAAGCGAGTCAAAAGGATTCGGGAAAGTTCTCGCAGGATCCCCCTCCCGTTCTCCAGGAGAATGGGACCGCATTTTCCACATTCTCTAGCCGGGATGCTGCTCCGCCAGCATTCAATGCACGTCGTGATGTCACGGAAGGCCGCTGGCTGGGCTTTACCTCCAGAGGCGGAGAACCCTTCAACGACAGATTTACTCGAGTGAGTTGCGTTCCGCTCCTGCTTCGTGCGCGGACACCGTCCATGGTCCGGACGATGTCCCGTACGCCATGCTTCGACACCTGGGTAAGCAAAGCATGGCCTTTGTGTTAGATTTGTTCAACAGGATCTGGTTGGAGGGTTTTCCTCCCGGATTCCTGTCTGATCGCTACTGTGCTCGCCTTTCGCAAACCGGAGAGAGATCACTCTACTCGGGCCGCTTTCCACCCAATTTCTCTAACCTCTTGCGTGTGCAAGTTGATGGAGAAATTGGTAAATGTTAGATTAGCCTTTTTCTGGACAGCGGAGGCCATCTGTCTTCTTCACAGTGCGGCTTCCGCAAGTTTCACTCCACGTCGGATGCTCTGCTCCGACTGGAAAATGCTGTCTGCGAGGCCTTTCTTCGTAGACAGCACTACGCCACGGTGTTTTTCGACCTGGAGAAGGCCTATGATACTACATAGCCATACGTTATCATGGAAACTCTCCACACGATGGGTGGAAGGGGACGTCTCCGAATCTTTATATTTGAATTTTTGCGAGATCGTCGATACGTTAACATGGAGACTCTCCACACGATGGGTGCGAGGGGACACCTCACAATCTTTATATCTGAATTTTTGCGAGATCGTCGATTCCGCGTTCGGGTAGGGTGAGCCCTCTCTGGCCCAATGGAACAGGAAGAGGGTGTCCCGCAGGAAAGTGTCCTCAGTGTCGCACTCTTTGCCCTGAGCATCAACGGCATCAACTCGGTGCTGCCGGAAGATCTTCTAGCTACGCTCTACGTGGATGACCTTCCGATCTCTTTTGGTGTGGTTCAGATGCCAATTCTGGAGCTTTGACTCGAACAGACATTGAACCGTCTCTCGCTATGCCGAAGCGCACAAGTTTCGGGTTTCCTTTGCCGACGCCTCACCTGAGAGGCTAATATTTGCAGTCTTAGTGTCTCTTGAACCCATGCCATGGATATTCTCTGTTCCGTCACGTTCAGCGCTTGGGGTGCTGATAGGGCTACTGCCTTACTTTTTTATTGATCCTTTGTTCGTTCAAAGCTCGACTACGGATGCGACTTTTATGCATCCGTAGCTGAGCGTGTATTGCGGAAGGTAGACTCGATCCACAACACGAGCCTTTGCCTGGCGACCGGTGCCTTCCGCAATTCCCCCATGGAGAGCTTACTAGTCTAATAATGCGCAGTGCATTATTCGCCTGTACGCGCAAGCTCGGCGCCTCCTTTAATCGCCAACAGCTCCCACTGCATCCGCAGCTGATCTCGATGGTGCCTATGCCCCCGAGAGACGCCAGTCATACCCTAAGCCCTTTGGGTTTAGGGCCAGGAAACTCCTTCGAGAGCTAGGTATAGCTCTCTGGCCGGTGGCGCCCCTGGTTCTGCCCAGGACGCCACCAACTTTGGCTATTTGTCGCCACGCCTCTGCTCTCAAAGCTTCTACAGCGTCGGAAGTATTGCGTTCGACCTTTTTTGAGCACACCTCGTGTCACGGTGGAACCGTGCCAGTGTATACGGATGGCTCCAAGTCCGAAGAGGGGCTCGGCTTCCACGCCGTATTCCCTCTGTTTGAAGTCAACGGGGCTCTGCCAGGCGTTGCGTCTGTCTTCACGGCCGAGTTGGTGGCAATACACCACTTGGTACGGGAGATTACGTGACGTGCCCGGTTCGGAGACAAGATTGTATCTATAGCGACTCACAGGGCGCCCTGAGTTCTCTCGGGGCATTGTAATCTCCGCATCCCCTGGTTCGCGATATCCGTAACGCCACGGTTTTGGCAAGCTGGGCGGATGTCTAGATTATCTTCTGCTGGGTTCCTGTACATGTAGGAATTGCGAGGAATTAACGCGCCGATGATGGCGCCAGAGTCCGCGAGACTTGGGTGACCTGACCAGCGTTTCGCTCTCCTTCACACAGACTACATGGCAGGAATCCCGGCAGCTCTCTGGGCTGCTTGGCAAAGAAGATGGGAGACGGTCGAAGGGAACGTAAAGTTTCGTGCCATTGCGCCGCGACGGCTTCAGGTTGCTTTCTGTTCTCTCCGAATTGGACGCACCGCTATTTGATTGGGCGTTCGCCTCCGCCCTACTGTGGAGACTGCATTGTCTCCCAGACTGTTCAGCATATTCTTGTTGTATGTCCCAGTCTGGGCAATCTTCGTGCACATTGACTCATGGACTCTGACTTTTTGGAGGAGGCCGGTCTTCTCCCGTTTATTTAACTAGGTGGGGTTTTTATTGTTGTTGTTTTCTCTGTAGGTCGCATGTTCCTGCACCGGGAGGAGGGGGTACCTCCCCCGACGCCGGAACTTGCTTCCTGCTTGTTGCCAGTTTCCCTGTTTTATTTGTTGTTGTTTTTTGCATATTCTTTTTTTTAAAGTAGCCTAGTTCTAGGCTGTCGTGAGTGCGGCGTTTGTGTCCAAGTGGGTAGTCGCCAGATGGGCTCCTAAAATAAAAATAAAAATCTTACAAACTGATGTCATTGGATAATCCATAAATTCGTACGACAGAGCTTGAGTATTTGTAAGCAGATGAACTATGAGTAACTTCCCCTAGACATCGGATGATTCGTAGTTTACTTTTCACTTCATTTCCTTACCGAAGACTCAGTCTTCAACTCTCGTCATTTCCTTTCTGGCGGGCCCTAATAACGGACTATTCGTCCTGTCCTTACATATGCTTTTATTTGTCCTACCTTGACATCATGGGGGAAAATGAATACGAGTAGTTCTACCGTTAGCCCCATTGAATTTCTCTTTTTAATTTTAATGTTAAATTGAACGTATCCGGCTCAATAAAGACCTGTCGAGGTCTATAAGCAATTATTTTAAGCCTAAAGAGCTGAAAAGTAACCTTCTCGACTGAAATGCCTCTTCTCGTCGCAACAAAAGGAAGGGTCAAACTTGCTCGCCTGAGTCGTTCACGTTATTTGATTGATTGATTTAATCTGGTTTATGTGTGCTGAAACCCTATAAGGATTATAGTCACCGTGAAATTACAGTCAAGATAGTCACCATCACCTCTTCAGTCTAGGGACTCCACTCCTAGACACTCAAGAATAAAGAGAAAGGTGGAGTTTGTTAGTATGAGAAGATAAGCTAAACTAGACAGTGCTAACAGTTACAACAATTATGTATGCAAATTCTCATATCTATATATGTACATAAATGGATATACAAACTGGGGAAAAAAATTAAATGTGTCTATATAATGATGTATCTCTTAGAAACTTTAGTACTAGTTCAAATGGGACTGAGGAATTTAGGACAGTAGCATATGAAAATCTTAGGTTGTTTTCCAGGCAGAAATTTAATAGGGGGTTACGACTTAAAGCATATTCAGGGTATTGAGTTATAGCATGTTCTGGGTAAAGTTGTGTATTGCATTTTCCACAAAAGTGGAATAGTGATGGATCAAAGAAGTAGCCATGGGATAGTCTACTGCACCCTAATCTTAGTCTAGTTAGTACGATACTGTCACGACGTGACATTCTATAAGATCTGTTATTGTTTAAATTAGGAATGATTTGGGGGAGAATGCAATTATTTTGGGACCATTCATTTTGCCAGAGGTTGAAGATTGAGGGCTGCAGCATGCCTATCATTTCTGATACTGAGAACCTCAGGTGTGTCGTATTAGCATTGTGTATTGCTGCTTTAGCTTCTGCATCAACCACTTAATTATCTTTTATACTTGCATGACTAGGAACCCATAAAAAACAGCTAGGTTTATTTTATGTATATAGTTAATTATACGGTGGATTAAGTAATGACTTTTTTGTTCTTTCACAGCTAGCAAACCTGATAGGGAGTCTGAAACTATGAGTAGTTTGCAATTGTCTAGCTTTTGATTTATGTACTTGAGTGAACTCAATATTACATATAACTCGGCAGTAAATATAGAGCAGTGATGGGGCAGTTTGAAGGTCTTTATGGTTTCTCTCCAGCTAAAAGCACATGCTACTCCTTCATTACTTTTGGAACGATCTGTGAAGGTTACATTAAAACCTGAGGATTTATACAACTCAATTAATTCTACGGACAATGTTTGATAAATGCATGAAAGAGTTTTGTTCTTAGGGTATGCAGTTAATGAGAGGTTAAAGTGAACTTTAGTTAGTGTTATATAGCAGTTAGATATTTTTATGGTGTTTAAATCAATGGGGTCATATCCTAAGTTCATTATATATTTTTTAATCCACCCGCAGTAAGGTTTTGGGTGAGGCCGAAGGTCATAGAAATTATACCCAAAGAATTGTAAAATACATATACGTTTAGGGTGATTTGCAATACTGAGTACTTTGATGCCATATCTTAGCCCTAGCAATATTCTACGAAATTTAAGAGGCATTATATTAAATTCTGCTTCTGAAAAATTAACTCTGGTACAATTTTGCTTCTAATAAGCGATTTATATATATGCAATAGATGCATTCTATTTGACCCCCAGTTTGTATTTGTAAGATATTTTAGGAGCAAAATGCTAGATTTACATTTATCTATTAATGACGTAATATGAGCTGCCCAAGTTAGTCCCTGATCTAATACCATGCCCAAGTATTTATGAGTGTGCATGTAATTAATAGGGTAATTTAATAGTATCAGCTCTGGCAAGTTGTGTTTTCTAGGGCGTTTTGTAAAAATTATACACTCAGTTTTAGTAGGAGTAAAGGTTGTGCCCCATTTTTGTGACCAGTCAGATATAGAATCAATGATATTTTTCATCTGGTTGTGCATTTGATCCAAGTTTTCACCAGATAGCCACACTGCAATATCATCAGCGTACAAGGCATAGTTTATGTCTAAATCTTTGAATAAATCGTTTAACATGATTGAAAATAAGAGTGAGCTTATAACGCTGCCCTGTCGACTTTGGTATGGTTTTGGCTGCACATTTGATGATAGCAGAGGTTACTAGAAGGCAGGGATCATTTGCATTAAGTGAAATATTGACGTTTGGAATTTGTAGCTCTTGATGAAATTTGTTTAAATTACCTTTATATAGTCATTTGGGCCTGGTATTATACTTCATTTCATACATCGTTTCCATAATTATGGGAAAGTGGTCACTATCATAAAGATCTGTTAGTACTTTCCACTGTAAGTTTAGTTTTAAAGGATGCATAAATTTGCTTCTTCAATAAAATCTGTTATTTTATTTCCTCTCTGACAGCATTCTGATGAGCCCTACAGGTAGTGATGTCCATTCAAATCTCCAGATATTAATACTGGTCGAGAAAGTTGGCTATAAGGATTCATTAGGTCTTGTGTAGTTAAAGAAAAGCTTGGAGGTATATAATTAAACAAATTGTGAATTTTGAAGATGGTAAATTTATTCTAGCTGCTATAGCTTCCAGATCTGAAGTGATATTTAAAGTTACAAATGGTACCCAGGAGGCTATGGCAAGTAAAACTCCTCATCCATTACGGCTTCTATCTTTTCTTAAGATGGAATATCCTTTTAAAGAAATGTTTTGCTCTATTCCTAACCTTGTTTCTTGTAGCATTACAATTAATGGGGAATACTCATTTAAGATCATCTGCAGGAATGGTAACCTTGTTGTATAACTGCTTATATTCCACTGACATACGAGGGGTAGTCAATTAGTTTTGCAATTCGGATATAAGGAAACAAGATATGAGGAAAAGTGTTTTATTATTTTTCAATATATATAACTACCCTCAACTTCAATGCACTTGCGCCACTTGTCCCTGAGGCTTCGAATTCCCGACAATTAGAAATCTGCCGACTGCTGTTCAATCCACTCCTGGACGGCAAGCTGGACATCTTCATCGTCCCCAAACTGGCGTCCACGCAGTGCAGCCTTGAGCTAGCGGAATAAAAAGTAGTCGCTAGGGGCCAGATCTGTACTGTAGGGGATGTGGTTGAGCTCCTCGAATCCGCACTCGCGCAGGGCAGCTTGTGCAACTCTGGCCTTGTGGACTTTGACGACGTTGAAGTCGATCATGGGGCGTGAGGTTTCTAGGGACCCAACGGGCAGAGACCTTTTTCATGACAAAATTGTCGTGGATGATGTTGATAACACTTCCATGTGATATTCCAAGTTCTCGCTCGATTTCTTCGACCTTCACCCGTCGATTTTCGAGGATCCTCCTCTCCACACGGGCCACATTGTCCTCTTTGGTCACGTCTGACGGGCGTCCTGGACAAGGGTTATCTTCAAGGGACTCACGACAATGGCGGAACTCCCTATTCCAGCGAGCAATAGTTGCATAGGAAGGGCGGGGTCGGTGTACAAAGCAACCATGCGTTCATGGATCTCTTCTTTTGCATTCTTGCCTTCCTTGGTCAAAGATTTGATCACTGCGCGGTGCTTAAACTTCTCCATTGTTGAAAAATTTGTGACTGACGATCTGCGATCAGCTACTGCTTCTTAAATAGACGAGGCAGGAGCGTGCGGCTGCAGGTCCTGACTTGTCATAACTTGTCCTAACACCCCCACAAACAGACATCCCCCTTCCTCTGTTTTGCCCTACCGATTCACAAAACTCATTGACCGCCCCTCGTATCATAAAGTTCATTATCTATATATAATTTAAACTCTTAATCACCAAATAATATTCTGAAACCATCCTTTGAATCAATTTTTTTTGTAAAGCCCATTTTATTAAACACTATAGCCATTTTGTTAACTGCCTGTTTAGGGGCAATGTTTGCTTCCATGATTTTCTTATATTCTTTAAGGATAGACCATAGGTATTCATTTGGGACATCAGCATTATGCGAGTTTTTTTATCATCATTATTAATACTGTTTGCAGTATTAATAATGGGTAGTAATGGGTAGGTCGCATTATGTTTCTTTTGTAGCTTTTTCAGTTATATATTTTTTCTTGTTATTTGTATATATGTCACTTGAATTTATAGGGTGATTTTTTAAATATACTTGTCGAGCTTCCAAGAAGGATAATTTTTTATCAATTTTTAAATGAATAATTTCTTTCTCCCTGATCCACACAGGACATTCCTTAGAATTTCCTAAATGTTTGGGAGAAGAGCGGTGAATACATTTAGGAGCTTCCCTTGGAGCGATATAATCCTGAGAATTATGTTGCTCATTACAATAAAAACATCTAGATTTACGAGTATTTGTACAGGTCCTACTTCCATGTCCAAAATGCCAGCAATTAAAGCACATCAAGGGATTAGGGTAATGGTTATCAATACTGAACGTAAGGTATCCATAATATAATTTAGAAGGCAAGACATTTCCAGCAAAAGTTAATACTAACAAGGGGGTAGGGATACGGGAAGTGCCTTTATTGAGGCGTCTAATTTTCATAAGTGACTCATTTTGAATTTTTTATTCATTAAGTAATAGTTCTTCCTCAAAGTATAGTAGATCAGGTGCATATATGATACCTTGAATAGTATTTAATTTTTGTGCAACTGAGCACTCTACATCATATTGTCCATTGATAATGGTTTTTGTATTTAAGAGGGCTGTTGTCTGATCTAAGGATTTTGTATGTATTAAGAGGAATCCTGTTCTGCAATACTTAACCTCGCTGACAGGGCCATGACAAATGGATTCAACAACTTTTTTAATGGACTTAATTTTGTCAAATTAACTGTTGGAGAGCTTAAATATACCCAAGAAGCAAATTTGGGATCAATATTCAATTTGGGGTCATTTTTGTTTATGAAAGTCACATTTATACTACCTGTATCATTGGTCTTACTTTGTGATGTTACGGGAGTTTTATTACTCTGTGTTGGATTATGATATTTAGCAGAGTGATTCGGGTTGATGTTTGATTTATCTGAACCAGAAGTTGATGGCTGTGAAGAGAAACGTGAGACAGCTTGGTCAGTCTCTTTGATCACTTTATGTAGTTGTTTTAGAGTAGGATCAACGGTAGGTGATTCGAGATCAGTATTAGAATTAGGTCGTTTTAGTTTAACTCGAGATTTGTCTTTTTGAGACGTCTCGGAGGAAGAAAGCCCCTGTCCCTTACGGCACGGGTGACTTTCGTTAAGGAAAAAGTCTTAGGTTATTAAGGCAGTAGTTATAAGGAGATAACCCAGGTTAAGCAAACTTCTCACTAAAGTGCCTAACGATTTATCACTTATAACAAACAAGATTTGGAAAGCGTGGAGCGATACAACCCTTCGGAAGGGAGTTCAAAAAGAGTCCACCCGAAGCAAACTGTTCGTTCACATTATTTGTTTATTCCCGACATACTTGAGAAGCCGCCTACCCTAAATACCACCTCCCCTACATACCACCTTCCCTACATACCACCTCCCCGTGTTGAAATCTATCTTCCATTCTCCTGGTTCCAGTTTTCTCCATTTTTATGTTTCTGCCTATTTTATTCTTTTGTGTATGTTTGAATGTGCGTCTCTCGACTACTTTGGGGTGATTGCATTTCCCTCATCTAAATGAATTCAACTTGCCAAAGTGAGCTGCGACTCCTTTCGTTCGGGGCGCAGAATACCTCCGTTTCTCCCCCGCCATCTTTGGTTAGACTTTTAACCGACTTCGTCTCGTGTCTGTCGTTCCTTTGTTCCTCGGCGCGGTCATAAGGTCAATTCAGGAATGCACGAGAAGGGTGAGCTTAGCAACAATCTGAGGATCAATCTTCGAGGCCCACCTGAAATAATTGCAGACTTTTGGAGGAAACCAATTTCATCAATTGAATTAGTGCTTAGGGGTGCGATCTTATCCTTTAGGTTGGGGGATAAGGATAAACATTAGTCGTAAAAAAGTCATCAAAAGTTGGAGAAATGGGTGAATTATCCTTCAGAGACGATGACAGGTTGGCAGAGGCCAAAAATCGATAGAAAAATGGTAGGGGGAGAGTTAATAAGTTGAGAGCTCGCATAACTCATACACTTGGGATCAACATACTGCATTGAGGAGAGATTCCACTTCGTACTTTTGTGGGTTTATGCTCTGCCTGGAGACTCCAAATGTACCCCTCCTCTCAGGATCCGTGTCTCTTAATCTAAGATTGAGATTATTATTACTGCAGTTGTATTCATTCATCACTTCGCTTCTTACTAAAAGTGTCCTTTATGTTTTTACTTGTTTATTTTAATCTAGCCTAGTATTAAACTGTATCGTGATTGCGGTGACTTTTGCCCTAGTAGGCCACCGCCAGATAGGCTCCTAATATTTAAAATAAAAAAATGGATTGCAAGTTACTTCTTAGCTATAAACGAAACCCGAGTATCTATTTTGTTTTCATTTTCTTGCAGATTTTAAAATTCGGTATTTTTGTTATTTTCAAACCCTTTATTTCTCCCTTATCTCTCTTCCCCCCCCCCATCCATTATCAAGAGGATGAAAAAATCCAGTCAATAATTATTAAGCGACAAAAGTGTTAAGAACTGATTAGTGATTTGTTCGATTGGAAATTTCCCTCCACCTGCCCATCTACACACTGACTAATCTTCTTAATCTAGCTCAAAAAGAAGTGAAATGAATGAATTTGGAAAAGAGGTGAATGTATTGAAAGATGGTAACTCAAGACAACGATGGCTGTGTGATCGTCAGGGATAAGAATAAGAGAATAGTTGTGACCGATGAGGAAATAAAAAGTGGAAAGCAAAAGTACTTTGAACTGTACGCAAGATTTGGGTATTGAATGAGCAAATGTGAATAAGATTGGCTTCCAGGGTACAAACCAAATTAAAATGCAAGGGGTTGTTAGCGCTGTATAAGATGTAGGCTAAATTTAAAAAGACGAGTAGTAAAGTCAATTGGAGTGGAAAGATTTCATGCTGGAAAGAGAATGTGAAAGAGCGCCGGAGTGCTTGATATACGACTAGGTGTGATGTATTTAAGTAGATGTGATGTGGTTGTTTTAATATCTTTAGGGATTAAGTACTGAGATAAATGTACAAGTGTGACGCACCTGGGTTTGAGGTCAATGAGAAATTGTGAGGGATCGGTGATATGTTGTTATACCTTTTGTTTCGTTTTCTTATTGTTTGTTTATTTATAATCTGGTAATAGGCTGGGGGGGGGTAAATTACGGCGACCTATGACCTTGATGGCAGTCGCCAGATGATCGAGTGTCAATTGTGTTTGGAGGAAGAAATGGGATGGAAGTGTGTATGTGTGTGTGGGAGGGGGGGTGTCTGATATTACTACCTGATGTACACCTGGGCCAAGTGCGATGCTTTTAGTATTTTAGAGTTATCATGAAATGAGAGTGGTGTAGCTGAGGCGATCAGAGTGGTAATGTTTGTGTATGAATGTGGCCCGAGAGAATGCTGGTACCAACATTAGTGTAGAAAGTAATAAAAGAGAAGGCGGGAAGAGGGAGAGTGAGAGTAGTGCAAATGGAGAATGAATGAGGGCGTTTTGGTGTGAGAAAGATGTGTATGAGTAAAGAACGCTTAGGTGAAGATTATTAAATGCGACGAAATAATGATGTAACTAATAATAATCTAATTCTATGGGAATGTAAAATGAATGGATGCGCATAGACATAGAGAATACACTTATTCCAAAAAACATTTATGCCCCTACTTTCTGGACAAGTGTGTGTGTCTTGATATGCGAAATGTTGGAAGGCGATGTAAAAGAAGGATTGCATATATGAATGAATGTTTGAGAGAGAAAGTTGTAAAAGAGGGACAAGTGAATAATTTTTTGTATGATTGATGTGCTTTTGAGGGGTGTATGAAGGTTCTTGCGCGGACCACGCCCCTGGTCAGGACGATGTCCCGTATGCCATGCTTCGACACCTGGGTGAGTGAGGCGTGGCATTTCTGTTAAATTTGTTCAACAGGTCATGGATAAAGGGTATGCTCTCAGACTCCTGGCGAATGGCTACTGTGCTCGCTTTTCGCAAACCGGAGAGAAATCACTTGACCACCGCTGTTTACCGGACAACCTCTCTACCTCCTGCATCTACAAGTTGATGGAGAAATTGGTGAATGTTAGATTAGCATTTTTCCTCCTGGAAAGCAAAGGTCACCTATTTTCTGCACAGTGCGGCTTTTGCAAGTTTAACTCCACGTCGGATGTTTTGCTCCGACTGCAAAATGCCGTCCACGAGACCTTCCTTCTTAGACAGCAATACAACGCGGATTTTTTCGATCTGGAGAAGGCCTATGATACCGCATGGCTATATGGTATCATGGAGACCATCCACACGGTAGGAGCGAGAGGACGCCTACCAATAATTATTTCTGACTTTCTGCGAGATCTTCGATTCCGCTTACGGATTAAGGGCAGCCTTCTCCGGCCCAATGGAACAAGAAGAGTATGTATCATGTCTCAGGAAAGAATCCTCAGTCTCGCATTCTTTGCCCTCACCATCAACGGCACCATCTCGATGCTGCCGGAAGATTTTCTCACTACGCTCTACGTGGACGACCTTTCGATCTCTCTTGGTGCAGCCCAGATGCCAACTTCTGAGCGTCGACTCCAACAAGCATTGAACCGCATCTCTCGCTATACCGAAGGGCACAAGTTTCGGTTTTCCTTGGTTCAAGACTATGGCGGTGCATTTCTGGGCGTGTATTGCGGAAGGTAGACTGTATCTACAACACCGGACTCCACCTGTCGATTGGTGTTTTCCGCAGCCCCTATTGAGAGCTTACTTCTCGATGCCGGAGAGATGCCACTCAATCTGCACATTGCATAATACGGCGCCTCCCTCCTTCATCCCAGGCTCTGACTGCATCCGAAACCGATCTCGACGGTGCTTATGCCACCGAAAAACGCCGCCATACCCTAGCCCTTTGGGTTTAGGGCTAGAAAACTCTTTTAAAAGTTTGGTGTAGCTTGTAGCTCTCGAGCTGGTGGTGCCTCTGGTTCTTCCCAGGTCACCACCCTGGAGGGTACCACCTTTGTCACCGCGCCGTTTCTTCCAAAGCTTCCACCGTGCCAGAACTAGTTTTCTATCTTTTTTAATCGCACTTCATGTCATGCTGGATCCACGCCAGTGTAAACGGATGCCTCCAAGTCACAGGAAGGGGTCAGCTTCCACGTCGTATCGCATCGGCTTGAAGTCAGTGGGTTTTACTAGGCGATGCATCTATCTTCAGGGCCGAACTTGTTTCAAAACACCGCTTGGTACTGGAAATAACGCATCATACCCGGTTGCGAGACTGGATTGGGTTCTTTAATAACTGACATAGTGCCCTAAGTGCTCTCTGAGCATTGGAATCTTCACGGCCCCTGGTTCGCAGTGTCCGTGTAGTCACAGTTTCCACCAGCCGGGTGGATATCGAGATTATCTGCTGGGTTACTGGTCATGTGGGAATTGCGGGGGATGAGAGCGCTAAAAAAGAGCCCAGAAGGACTGGCCGATCAGAGCAGCGTTTCACTCTTCCTCACTCCGAAAACATGGCAGGAATGATGAAAACTGCCTGGCAAAGATGATGGGAGGTGGCCCACTGGAACTTAAAGGTATGCGCCATTTTGTCGCGATTGTTCCCATGGATCTATTCCCAATGCCATGACTGCTTCAAGTCGCTTTCCTTTCTCTTCGAATTGGGCACCCTCGCGGGACGCACTTCCATTTGATGGAGCTCTGCCCTGCACATTACTGCGAGTACTGCCTTATCCCTCCGACTATTCGGCACATTCTTGTTGAATGTTCCAGTCTGGCTGATCTCTGTGCACGTTATCTGTCCCTGACGCGGGAACGTGCTTACTTCCTCTTTCTTTCTTTCTTTCTTGTTTTTTTGCTGTTTTTTGGTTTGGTTTAGAAGTTTTAAGAATAGCCAAGCACAAGGCTGAAATTTAATTGCGGTGTCTTATGCCCATAAAGGCCGTTGCCTTAAAAAAATTAAGGTTCTTGCTTGGGGCCTTTTGCTTAGGAATGAACTCTGCCTGGACGAAGAGCTCTGCACATACATATTAACGTTGTGGTTAATCTGTAATGAGGTCTTGTGGTGTACTAACCACACCTTGCACGATAATGTTTTGCGATGAATTTGTGAAAGGTTTAAGCTAAGGAAACAGTGGGTTGCTGCCCAATTCAAGTGGATTGTATATGGCAGCTAGGATAAAACGAGGTATATCATCTAGAAAAGGTGAAGGAAATTTACAAAAACGAAGGGTTAAAAGATTCCTCCGCCAATATGAATCGAAGACGGGTGCGTTGAGGGATAATTAAAAGGGTCGGGAAACAGGACAACCGGAGAATGGCGAAATAGCTATAATCCAATAAAAGGTGGGCAACCGATTGGTCCCCACCGCAAAAACGACAGCAAGGGCTGATATGAACATCACCCGAAACAAGATTGCCGTGAGTAAGTCTCGTTTGGCCAATGCAAACTTGGCAAAGGGCCACCTCCAACGACCTCATTCTATCACGGCTCGAGGGCCAAGAGTGAATAGAATTTTTAATTTTGTATAGTTTTGATGATGAACAGTCATCCCATTCATTCTGCTAGAGTTGAAAAATATATTTTCTTATTGAAGGAAAGTAGTCCTTAAAATGCCGAGTCGTGTTCTCAGGGGGCACAGAATGTGCTAAGCGGGCCAGCCGATCAGCCCTCTCGTTGCCCAGGGACCCAGCAAAAAATAATTATATATCGGGACGCATTTTGGATCAGCCAGTTTCAAATTTCTGTGACTAAGGGATGGGACGCATTAAAAGATTTAATTGACTGTGAGACACTCCTTGAGTCAGAAAAAATGACAAAATCACTAAAAGGGAAAATTTAAACGAGTCTAAAAGGCTTTAAGGATTGCTGAAAGTTCAGCGGTAAAAATGGATGCTGCTGGCGGCAAAGATAGTTAGGAATTCTCCTCCTGGGTAAATGGCTTCGGCACCCACCCTACCGTCCGACTTAGAGCCATCCGTGTATAATGGGCAACATTGTTTGTGTGAGGTCGAATGCTCTAAGAACAGGCTCTTAATGATGCGAGGGTCCATGGAAGACTTCTCCAGGCTCCACATGTTGGTACATACTGAGGGGAGGAGCACGCCAACTAAGGGTCAAAAAGGATGGAAGGGTAAGGACCTTTAGAGCACCCAGGTTAGAGAGATGATCTCCTATGCGAAGGTTCAAGGGGCGAGGTAAAGATGGCAACTTATCATATGCCGCCGTTGATTCGGCCGCATACAGGGATCTGTAGACCTCTGTTACAGGGGTTTGTTGTACTCGGCAGAGATATTGCATGCAGATTTCAAGTCTATGGTAGGGCAAAGGGAGTACCTAACTCTCGTAGTAAAGGCTGTTGACAGGAGAAGTACGGAAGGCGCCACTAGAAAGACGAACTCCGAGGTTTCGAATGGGGTTCAGCATTTTAAGGGCTGAATCGGAAGCCGATGAGTAAATTTGACAGCCATAATCTAATTTGGATTGGACGAGGGCTGTGTATAATGTCCACAATGTTTGTCGGTCCCTGCCCCACGAAGTGTGTGAGAGGACTTTCAAAATGTCTAGAGCCCGCGGACAGCCCGTTCGAAGTCGGCGTAGGTGTGGTAACCAGGATAACTCTGGATCAAGAGTTACGCCAAGGAACCAAAACTCGGAGACAAACTCTATATCTTCGCCTTGTAGGGAGATAGATGGCGGAACAAGAACCCCTGTACCCCGGTGGAAATACATTGCTTTGGTTTTGTTCGTGGAAAAGCGGAATCCCTCAAGTTGTCCTCTTTTGGATACAACATCGACCGCTAGTTGTAGCCGACGCGCTGCTGATGGAAGGCGAGGTGAGGAACAGTATAGTGCTACATCATCGACACACAGAGTTGCCGATACACCCTCTGGGAGAGACAAAATAATATCATTGATGGCAATTATAAAACATAAGACACTTAAAACACTGCCTTGAGGAACTCCCTCCTCTTGGGGGTTGCAGGTCAGAGTATGCGTTTCCAACACGTACCTTGGAGGATCGAGATGCTATAAAACTTTGAATAAGTGACAGTAAAAGGCCTCTCATCCCCCAGACGTAAAGCTGCTTCAAGATGCCGTATTTCCATGTTGTGTCGTAGGCTTTCTCAATATCGAAAATATGGCCAGGACTCGGTGCTTTAATGAAAAAGCTTTCCGGAGCGATCCCTCGAAACGTATTAGTAGGTACGTTTGCGGAAGCCACATTGAAATGGAGAGAGAAGGGGATTGGTTTTTAGGAACCAGTTTAGGTGCCCCAACACTATTTTTTCCAGCAACTTACTTAAACAGATGGTGAGAGCTATAGGGCAGTAGAGATCTGCGTCCAACCCGTCCCTTCCCGGTTTGACAAAGGAAAGGATAATTCCACTGCGCCATGATGAGGGGTAAAAACCTTTCACCCATATAAGGTTGTAAAAATCAAGTAAGAAGAGAATAGAGTACGGATAGAGGGGCCGAATCATATCAAAATGGATCTCCTTAAGGCCAGGGGAAGTGGAGATCGTCAAGAATTGACCATCGAAATTCCGTAAAGCAATCCGGGGAACAAACAGACAGGTCAACACAGCTAAAAGAGTCCGTCTGGACATGATAAGAGGTAAAATCTCCAGTTTTTGAAACACAAAGAAAGTCAGATAATAAAAGACTCTGAAACACTGCCTTTGGCATTTCGAGTGATGTCACTCCAGTATGGGTGACGGGCGTTAAAATTTCCTAGTAATAAGAAGGGGGGGGGGAACTGGTCTATAAGTTCTAAAAGTTCGGGTCTTGACAATGATAAACAAGGGAGTAGGTAAATAGAGCAAACGGTAAAAAGCTTAGTAAGAAAAACCCTCACGGCAACAGCTTGGAAGGTAGTATGTAGGGGGATGGGAGAAACATGGTGAGATGAAGATACCATGATTGCTTCCCCCCCCCCCCCCCGTGAGAAGAGCTTCCAGCAGGAGCAATGCAGTTGAAAGTGAGAAAGAGGGGTACCGGCGGAAAAGGCCTTATACCCAGTTTATTCTCCTGAAGACAAATAACAGCGGGCTGGCTATTCGTCAAAAGAATTTTGAGTTCTTTCCACTTCGGAAGAACGCCTTGACAATTCCATTGTAAAATGGAAGATATTATGTGAGACGGTTAGATACCACTGTGGATATCTTTTTCTCTCTTGTGGCCGATATTTTATTTGAGGTTCGTCCCAAAGAGCTTGGAAGACGGAGACTAGATTTTGATGAGCCTGTTTTGCAGCGGGAGAGATCCTAGAGGGAGCAGTAACTGGGGCTTTTTTTCGAGGGTTTTGGAGAGCCGACATAGGCCCTTTGATTTTAATTCGGACTCACAACCTGGCGGAAAAGGAAGATCGAGAAGGGCTTTTCGGCCGGCAGATCCGGATTCATGGGTCGAGGGTATTTTCGGTGTCTGCGAAGTTGGTACAACCGACGCGATTGGTCATGTTGGAGTATCAACCGCTTCCATCGAATCATGGGTAGAAGGGTGAGTAGAACGAACAGGCGCTTTTAGCGAGTTGTGTGGAGCTGGGTGTATCTCTGCCATCGTTTGGATCAGGATGGGGCTTAAGTCCTGTGAAGGGTGGGGGGTACTTAAGGGCATATAATGTTCAGCCATAGGGAAAGAGTCCATTAAAGATCCTCGGGGTTCTGCCGAGTCAGCTCCAGAGGCTGCCCGCTTATTGGTGGTCGATGACCCAGGTGAGGAATCCTTCCACTTACCACTGGGTTTTGGGTCTCTGGGGTCGGGTGGATGAACCTTCACTGGTCGATGTTGAGGATTCTTTCAAATAGCGTCTGATGTCTCCAAGTGTCTCACTCTGAGCGTATCTCCCAGCTAGAGCTGCTAGAGAGAGGGGGATAAATTGGTTATCTCGGTGTGAGAGCGATGCTTCGACTGCATATCCTGAATGTTTCCGACGCTGCGAGTAGATATAGGATGAAGTGCTTCAGGCTGGTCGGAACTCGAGCGTGATGGTCGGTTTCGTCCAGCGTCACGTAAAACGTCAGAGAAGAGACGGCCGAGTGGTGAGGTTTTTGGCACAGCGAGGTGTTTTGGTTCATTCGGGGCCATGGTAGTAAGAGCTACAATTCACGCAGGAGCGGAGATACCGACAGGCCCGGCCAACATGTCCAAATTGATTGCAATTAAAGCAGCGTCTGGGTAGTTCGATGTAGGGACTGACCGGGACACGAAGGTACCCAGCTTTAATATACTGCCGCAGTTCTTGTCGTTCGAATGTTAAAATCAGTGTGGCAGTTGGGACTCTAGTAGAGCCTAATATTTTAGTTACCCTGTGAACGTGTGTGACACGTTGGTTACTGTGCTTGCTCTGAAGGCGGGTGAGGTCGTAGTCCCTAAGTTCGTTTGAACAGACGACACCTTTGACAAAAATCAGACGCGGATGGGGTGAGACATTTACTGTAATTTCAGCTATCGAAGATAGATTTCTCACAAAGTTGTGTTAAGAGTGGGATGATACCTCGACTACGATATCACCACTACCTCTTGACCACATCCGGCGGGGTTCACCACAGCGGGACTCAAAAGATTCATTGACGTCAAACACATCGACTTTTGTAAGTGGGGTGTCAGATGATGAACTCATGACAAGAAAGCGGGGATAATCTAAATCTGGATCTACTTCGTTGGAATAGGGGTTCAACGAGCGAGGGAAGGCTGAAAGGGGAGCTAAGGAACGTTTGGCACGAGAACCCCGTACGAAAAGGGGAGGTTTTTGGTTTATGACTAGCCATTGCAAAAAGAAAAAAAACTTCGCATTCTCCCTCGGGACTCCCCACCATGGAGGCCTACAAGGGCCCGGCACTACTGCAACTCTACATTCAGTTACGGAGAATAGATACGGATCCACCACACCATCTTTAGAAACCTGAGAGGCTGCCCGAGTTCTCCTACGCACGGAGAAAAGAGGCCAACGATGGATTTCTCCTTAGGCATTCGGTAGACAAAGGCGGTGGAGATGCCCAGCCTCTTCCACCTTCATGAAAGAACAATTCTGAATCAATCCATAAAACGAGCAGAGGTCGGGTATTTATAAGGACCACTAGATAGGTAAAGGAAGAGGGGTAAATAAAGGGCAGTGGAAGAACGTAATAGGGGGAAAGGAAAGAGGGGCATTTTAAAAGCCTTGTTGTCAGCACCATGAGACCCCTAAGGGACCCAGGGCTGACTCTCTTCGCCACGAGAATGGCAGAGCCTCTGGGAACAACCCCAGAAGAAAAGATCCCAGAGAGGGAGGGGGAATTTGTGAAAGAATTTCGTGCTATATTGCATAAGTTGTTTCATGCATTATAAGATATAATGAACAGTCTTTGGATTTCTGCCCAAACTGGAATATTGACTTAAATTTAGTGGCTTCTCGTCTGGTGTCGCTGCGAATAAGGAAGATGAGATGGCAGACATTTAATAACCTCGAAGAACCGCTTCTCGATTGTTCTCTCGCGCACTTGGGTAGTTCTTACCGCAAGCTGGATTTAATTTCGTTTATCCCGATTCCAGGTTCTTGTGTAATAAATTATTCCCAAAGGACTTTTAGCTTGTTGCCTTTTCTCCATTACCCGAAATATGGGTTTGTTGTAGTATCCTGCGCAAACAAAGGTACCGTGTAGCCTGTTACATCTGGTGCCCGAGGAAGCGGCATTCTCTTCCAGCCCCAATTACTCGAGTAGTTTAAAACTACTTGTCCCCCATTTTAGACATCTCAATTTACCCCTCTTTTGCTACTTTCTTACCCATTTTTCTTCGCAGGAGGAAGGCTAGTTTTGCAAGATAGTAAGCGACCCGCTCGCATCCACTCGTCTGTCTTCTTCCTACCCTTTTCCTCTGTTACTCTCACTGTCTATTTTATTATTCGTATCCTCAATGTTTGTAGGAGGATCGGCAGCTATCTCTCTTCCACACATATTCTCTTCCTCTTGTCCAATTTCTTTACCAATCTTCCCTTACAAAATTTCTAGGGAAGAGACCATCGTTGGTTCTCGCTTAAAACATTTGAGAATCGAAGCAGTTGTCGCCATAGTTTTTCACGCTTAGTCTCTGTCATGCCATTCCACCCTATCCATTGGTACTCAAAATTGCGGCCACAAGATCCTTGTCATTCCTGATGATTTTTTTCTTTGTAATTATGAACAACCTTCTTTGTGATGGCGGTAGGATAGTTACGACCCCTTTCATTGTCCCAAATGCTTAAATTATTTTTAAAACATTCAGTATTTTTACCCTCAGCACATAAAACGTAATGAGAGGATTCAACTTAACAGTATAACCTACTATAACTTCACCCAACTCCACTGGTTCTTTTACAAAACACTTTTTACGCTCACAAAGAGATGTCAGTTGTAGCATAGACAACCTTATTGCGGATTGTGTGCCCTTCATGCTCCAATCACTGCAGGAGGATCTGCGGCTATTCATCCACACATTTTCATGTTCTCTAGCTTCACCCCCTTTCTTTTTAGATCTTTCGTTATAAACTTTCGCCGGGTGATGCCCTCGTTGGTATTTCGCGTCGAATTCGAGGGAAAAATCCTAACCCTTTCAGGCGGCGATGATTATGTTAGTGTTGACCTAGAAATTTGTTTCTCTACTGGGTTGTTACTTCGTCACAACCGATTTAATTTATTTCTGATTTTTTTAAATTATTTTTCTTTCCTCTTTTTGAACAATCATCATGCCCTAGAAATTTGCTAGATTGCTTCTGATTTGACACAGTAGCTAATTCATCCTTACAATTTCTACTATCTTTACTGTAGCTATCCTAATCGTAGCTGTCTTTTCTGAAACTTTTACTGTAGCCGTCTTTTCTGAAGTTTTTACCGTAGCTGTCTTTTCTGAAGCTTTTACCGTAGCTGTCTTTTCTGAAGCTGTCAATATCGTAGCTGTTTTTACCATAGCTATATTCACCAAAGCTTCAGGAGAACATGAGGAATGAAATGGTTAAGGATGACGAAGACCAATAGCGGAAGTCTTCACTCTTAAATATTGGGACCGGTGAGTCGCATTTCCTCCAGGAACTAGTTTGTACAAAGAGCATGCGTACTCAAAAGTTGGAACTTAAACTGTCTTACAAGGAACGATAGTGTTCTTTGAAATAAATGGAGGACAGTCAACGGAGCCCTAATATTATGGCGGGAAGCAACACTCAAAACTCAGGAACCAATTCCGTGCAAAAGTTTGGCACATGCATGAAGAGAGACGGATTTGAGCCTTACACGCATGTCAGCCTATTAATTTGGGACCCTCTCGATTACCATGGACCGAATTACCAGTTCCAAAATTTCTGGTAAAAAAGGCGGATGGTAGGGTGACATTACACAAGAAAATGCACACAATGTTCCAAGAGAAGATCCCACTTTTGAAGTAATAGTCGCGTGCGTCCAATGGGACATCCTTAACCTCGGTTTGACCATTGCAATCATGGGTGATGAGCGGAGAAAGCCGTTTTCAGATGCTGAACCGTCAAGGGCAGCTGGGTAGCGACCTCTATCCTCCGTACCCTCTCCCACGTGACACCCACCGAAGCGAGAGTTGAGGAAACCTTTTGCATAATTCTTCGTCTGTTTTTCAATTAACAGACTATTCGCAAATCTTCTGCGCTCATCTCTGGTTTGTGTGTTAGCTCTGGTTTTACCACTGTTTTACACTTTGTTTATTAACGCCTAACTGTGAAGACCTAGTTTGACGTGGGATCCCAACCACGGTTGATACCCTAATCGGGACTCCGTTTAACTGGAGGGTAGGGTTGCTATTTAAATGTCCCTTAGCCCCCTCGCCTATGGTCATTCCCTAATTCCCTCTCAGACGGTATCGCATGTTTGCGCCGTATTCGTCCATGTTTTTTCCCAAAAGTTTCATTGTACGTTTTGTGGGCGTTGAGTGTCTTCATTATTGTCGATGGTTTAAGTGACTTTGTACCGTCTTCCGATGGGTGACGTAAGGGGCAACTAAACTCAGAATCTTGTCTATGTGAAGCAAGAATAATCCCCATATTGTCCTCCGGCGCGTTTCGTAAGAGACAACCTAACCCGAATATGGGGGGCGATGGCCCATAGATCCCTCCCGAGGCTTTACCCCGGTAAAGCCATACGCATTGATGGTAATGGGCGAAATTGTCGCAGATATATGGTGTGGGGAATTGGAAAATTGGTTAGCAGAGGCTTGCTCTCGGCGAGACCAACATGAAAATTAATGAAGAGTTTGGGTGTGATGGGAGTGCGATCAAGTGTAGATCAGGGTGGTGGGAATAAAGAGGGTGTAGCAGTGTTTTTGATGTGTGAACTCGAGAATTATGTGGGGAAAAGAAGAGATTTGGCATGGTGAAAATATGCATGGTTGTAGTGTATGGGCCTTCTAATGATATAAGTGAGGCAGAAAAGAGAAGTGTTAGAATGATTTTGGACGAGTGGTGGATTGAATTGGGAATGGGTATGGATTGACGGTTGTAGTAGAGAATGAGAGAGTGGATAAGTAGAGGTTTTGGTAGATCCGGAGAGAATGAAAATGGAGAGAGGGTGATGGGGTTCTGTGCTAAAAAAATGTGTAGCATTCTTTCAACACAACGGTATAGTAAAGTACACCTGGGTGTGGCAAAGGAGGAGAGCGACCTTTG
Source organism: Ceratothoa steindachneri (assembly GCA_963969495.1). NCBI lineage: Eukaryota > Metazoa > Arthropoda > Malacostraca > Isopoda > Cymothoidae > Ceratothoa > Ceratothoa steindachneri. The sequence continues at coordinate 157,054,239 of OZ018326.1, forward strand.
GTAGAAGTCTCTGCTTAGTGAATGCTAAAGTATGGGTGTGGAATGTGCCAGGAAGCTGCATGCGAGTGTGTTGGCACATTGGTATGGAAAAGGGGAAGATCTGGAGTGAGAGGTGTGCAAATCGGCAACCTGAGTGGGATGCTTGGTGGCGAAATGCAGATAGTGAGAAACGACTGTGTAAGAGATGTTTATTGTGTGAATGGGGTTGTGACTGAGTGCTCTGAAGTGGTATGGACATGTAAGAAAGTCAACTGACCCGACTCGTCTGCTCTCACTTATTCTGACTTATGACCTTATGACCTTCAAAACTTTCAGTAATTCCAGGACTAACCTCGGGAGGACCTTGGCAACTATATCATTCGGAAAAAAATGTAAAACAACATAAGGGTTTCAAATTTCGTTAGAATTGGACAAATAATTACGATGTTATGGCCAAAAGAACTGATTGAAAAGTAAAATGGTTACCATCCGTCTGACCCAGCTACGGGCGGCTCAAAAGAATGGCTAGATAATAGATACGAGAGTGAGTGGGTGGGTATGAGAGATGGTTGGAAGGCTGTGTGAAAGGTGGATTCATTATGTGAATGTGTGTTTAAAAAGGCCTGACAGACGAGGCGGTGGATAGTATCGTGTATGCTAGGTGTGCATGGAAGGAAGGGGCGTTTGTTAGGGGGCGCTATTAAAGCTTTCTACCCATGGATGGACTCTAAGTAGACGAGTTGCTACATTACATTGCACCTCATGACTATGAATTGCCTTATGGGGGGGCTAGTGCTTAATAGAGCATAGGGGGGGGGGTAGTTTTTCAGTGGCGTTGTAGCACACCAGCTCCTCTTTTAGTAAGAAACAGATAGCTGTAGGTCTTGAAGCCTGTTTTTGTGTTGGCTGTTTTTCTATCACGATCACAAAACAACAGACATACATAGAAACACAGCTTATGCTAACAAATTTCCAAGTTGCAAATGATTTGCTCTTGGATGATTATTAGAAAACGCTCGGAAATATTTAATTATAATAGATTTTATATCGGTTTCAATGTTAACGTACCTTTTCAACTTTCAAATCACGAATTTTACGTTAATGTTCACTTTCGATCCTTTTAAAAAAGGATTTTCATATTTCCGCCATTTCAGTTATACACATGTCAACATCTTAGTTTCCAGGGTATAACTGAACTACAGTGACTCGCAGAATACGTGGATGTGAATCACTGGATTTCAGTCATAAACTAGCTTGACGTTTAGATGTGTATAAACGAAACAACGCCAGCAATGTGAATAAATATCCCTGCTGGCTCTTGTTTAAGTAGTTAAAAGTAGTTTCTGTTACTCTAAGACAGTAGAAGGATTCCATGGATTCCTGTATTAATATTTAGATGCAATGGAGTAAAAAACGACAACTCTGCATATTCCATGTTGAAACAATTGTTCATGTTTATTTACACCTTGGTTCAGCTATTTTCTTTGCTAATTTCCATTTAGCTAATTTTGATTTTCTTCTCGTTTTCTTGCATGAAGTTAGAGAGTTTTAGAAAATACCCCTCTGCCCTTTTCTACATACTTCTTGATGTTTTGAAATATACCTTCCTCATCCCATTATTTAGAATTGCTCTTTCTAACAGTGTCCTTATATTTTATTATGTCTATCAATTTAGAGTTGCTCTTTCTAACTACTGTTCTCCTTCCTATTTTCTTATTTATTAGAATTGCTCTTTCTAACAGTGTCCTTCTATTTTATTATGTCTATCAATTTAGAGTTGCTCTTTCTAACTACTGTTCTCCTTCCTATTTTCTTATTTATTAGAATTGCTCTTTCTAACAGTGTCCTTCTATTTTATTATGTCTATCAATTTAGAGTTGCTCTTTCTAACTACTATTCTCCTTCATATTTTCTTATTTATTAATTTATCTCAATCTAGTAACCCCCCTCCCTTCCACCTTCTTTTTTTTCACTAGGTCTTTTTCACTTGTAACCTTGATCCGAATCCATAAAAACGCCCGCGAAGTCGGTTTGATTCAAGATCCTACTGTTTAATTATTTTTCTTCCCTTTCTACTACAGTAATCCATCTCGTTTCACTTTGGTGGCATTCTGGGCCGGCATGTTGGGCATTGTAGTTAATTAGATGTTCTGGGCGGGCTAATGAATGGGAAGTAACTTTGCGGTATTTTCAATAAACCCATAATCACCGTCGGGTGATAAGTAGTCTCGAAGTTCCTGGAGTTTTCCTGATTTAACGAATTTATCATCCTAGGACATTCTAGTTGTTCATTAATGGCGTCTGGATGAATGATTTGCTAAAAAAAATATTCTCAGGCCGAGGATATCTGGTTTTCTCGCTTTGATGCGGAGTAAATGTCTGTCCTTCAAGGTCCGTGAAAGTTCTACTTTGGCAAATGACTAATCATGACTGGCGAATAAAATGATTAAAAACTGGAATTGAGGAATTGCCAGTTTAGCAGCCGACTTGATCGCAGTTTAGCATTGCCAGGTAGATTAGGCTCTTTCGGGTCATGCCTGGCAGCGCTCTTCTACATACACTCACAAAAGCTATTAATCTCACGGAACGGAAGAATGTTGGCAAGAAACTTCAGCATCGAAAAGAACCCATCTACTAGGATCATTTATTCTTGGAGACTAGTTTCGCAGGGTCTGATGTCATCTTTGGATTTAGGCGAAATGTCCGTAAAATGGAAACAAAAATGAACTTAGAAATTTTGAAGGAGAGCGCGTCGCTAGCGATCAAGTGGCTTTAGCTGCCGTGGGGGAGCGGCATTTACTGCGGTTGTTGGACAGGGTAAGGTGAGGTGAAGTGAGGGAGGGAGGTATCATTGTTGTTTATTTAAGATTAAGAAGCGAAAATCATTGTATGAATTGGCAGAAAGTGTTTGAACATGTATGTAAAGAAACTAAGTAAAGAGTGATGGTGGGGTCCATTTAAAGCGAAATAATAACGTGGTGAAGTAAAATGGAAAAAGGTGTAGAAGATAAATAGCCGCAGAATTGTGTGCAGGATTTGGGAAAGGGAGAGTGCAGGTTTGGGAGCAGGATGGCACGCAAGCCCCTTCTGGTCTCGACAAGGTGTGAATGGACGAAAGCTGGTCCACGACTAACCTGCGAATTTAGGCGCCGGCCAAGAAAATTAGGTGAGGAAGCTTGTAATAAAAGGGTATATGAACATGGTAGTGATTATTATTATTATTCCATATTTGAATTTTGGGGCTCTATTTCTGTCACAATTTCCCCTTGCATATATTCGATTCCCTTGTCCATTGACTCCACATTTCTACATTACGCTTGGTTAGCGAGAGCGTTGCTTTTGAGTTCGAATTAGAGCCCTTGATTTCAGTCGAGTGCCGTCTGCTGTTTTCTAGAAATTTGGGTTGAAACGGGAGGGAGGGAGGAGCCATTTTTTCTGCTTGACCCGTTCGTTTTTTCTCCATCTCTGTCGACTCGACTCGAGTGAAACGGGACGAGAACAGTGGGTCATTCCCCTTTGACATTTGCATCTCGTTTTCGTCCGTTTTCTCATGGAAGAAGCAAGGTGAAATTTAACTTTGCTCCCCTCGATTTAAAGCAGCACACGGACTCGATATTACCTTTAAGCGGTAAATGACACATTTATGCTTAACTAAAAACGCAATTAATTCACTGGGGAAATTCCAGGGAAATGCGAGTAAGCGAAGGTTTCTTTACTTCGCGTTAACGCGTCATTTTTGCCTTTAGCTGCCTTGTTTCTTTGAAAGCCAAACTTTTACCCGAAATCGGATTTGCTATGACTTACTCTTCCTCTCCTTCATTAAACTTCAAACAATTCGCCTGAATGTAGAACAGGAGGGGTTTTTTACCTATGCCTCCCCACATTTTTATACATTTCCTAACTTCATCTTTTCCTTTACCCCATTTCGAAAAGTCTCTGAGGGAGCTCATAATTTTTTTTTATTTCTAAGTATTGAAAGGATCCTTTAAATATACTAGCGGCTTTTTTATGTTGACCATATAAAAAACAGATCAAAATTAGGCTCTCTTTAAGCTTCCTATTCTAAATATAGTAATTATATTTGTTAATACCGCTCAGAAAGTGTTAATAAACGCGATGGATTGGATAAAGAAATAGAAAAGTCGTGACATGATATAGAGCAATACCATTACTAATGGATTTCTGGCATTTCTTATTTCTTACATTCTCTTTGGCTCCGTTTCGATGTGCTGTCCACTTTCCCATCATGTTTTTACGTTGTTTTATCTTCTTGTCCTATGGATTCTTCCACCAATAAACACCATGCTGCTCTGTATCCTCATATATTTTTTCAAAAATTAAACGTGGCCCGAATTTAGCTCGGCAAACGCGTTCTCTCCTGGCAAGGCAGCTAAAGATGAACGTCTTTCTTACTACTACTCCGGCAACGAAGTTGCCACTGTGTATTTCAAATTTTGCATCCTCTTACCTTTGAAGATTGTTGAACGTAGGATTCCTTGTCCCTTTCCTAATTTTTCTCTTTTCCTGTTTTGTTTCTTCCTTCACTCTTTTTAAGTAAACTGACTTCTTAAGTTGCGCCGACTCGTCTCACTTGAGTCGAATCGGAAATATTACTTGAGGGTTTAGTGTTCCTATCCAGAATATTAATGATTTTTTGAGATTTACTGGTCTTGGTAGTCTTGTTTTCATCTTCTTCTGCTCTCTTTTCATTCCATTTTCTTTTAATACTACAAATGCTTTCGCTAGTTTCTTTCTTAATTATTGAATCCTAAATCAGATTCATTAATGTGACCCTGATTTCCTTTTTGCTATGAAACCGAGCTCCTGATACCGATCTAGACGTGCCACAATTATTATACAGGCTCCTTTCGAGTTTGTGTTTTGCTGCTGAACAGCCTTGCAGTTGATCTACTCGTGATCGTTGGTCAGCTGGAAAAGAACCAAGACTAAGATAACAAAAATAGTTGACGATTAATGGATAAGAACAGAGGGAGCACCAAATGTTGAAGCCAGCTTAACCCCAAAAGATAGGAACCAGGAGGGATTTTTTTCGCTGACTTTTTGAAGAAATTCCCAAGTTTTGAAGTTAAATACGATTTTATAACTTAACAAAGGCGTCTAGTGCGCCAGGGGCGAATTAATCTAACTTTTCATCGGAATGAGGCGGTGTAATTTAGGCATATCTGTGCGTTCACTCGTGACGTTTGTCGCTGTGAGACGCCACAGAAAGTAAGTTCAAAATGTTCGTGGGGTCCAAATATGGATGGAAGGCCATTAACTCATTTTTATTTTCTATTGCAGACAAGCGCTCCTCGGCGGAATTCAGTGATGGTGGGAGTAGCGGCCCGGGGGGTTCTACTCCTCCCGAAACGCAGTTCTCTAGGCCTTGTGAGAGCACTGTGACAAGTCGAAAGAGAAACAGCCTCAGAGGTATGTGTCCAAATGTTCCGAGTGTCACGTTGTCCTGATTCTCGTTCAAACTAAATATCAAGGCACTTCCCCGAATGGACCTTCAAAGGGTCCGATCTTTTGTACATTCGATTTTGTCTGTTCTGGCGGCTCTGAAATTTGTGTGGGTCCATTATTTAAAGAGGTGTAATCGAAAGTATTGTTTTTTTTGCTTTGCTTCTTTGTCACTATTCGCTCTTTACTATTTTTTTTATATTTTCCTATTGGGTGCCACTCCTCTATGGGTGGTTTCTGGTATAGGGTATAACTCAGTTCAGTGGAGGTGCTTCAAACTTCTAAGTCCTGTTAGGACATTAGAAGTCCCAAATTTGAATCCATGTGCTGAATCAAAGTTCTTATTTCGGAAAGCTTAAATAACCTTTTAGCCATGTTTTTTCCCATCAAAGTTCCAACAAAAATGGCTAAATGCTTATAACAGAAACGTGCATTAAAGTATTGTCTAATATAAAAGATCCTCATTGATGGAATATTGATAAATGTATTTTGAATCATTTTTTTATTAGAAAAGTAATCATTTTAAAGCTGAAGGTCTGACAAAATTTCCCAAGGGTAAGGAAGAAATATCTTAAAAGAAAATCACTCATATTCCTTTCCATTTTATACAGGTCTCTTTTACATCTCAACTATATAAAAATATATAAACTACATAAAACTTTGGTGTTTGATCAAGCCATAGCGTCTTGAATATGTCGGTCTTAAACTTTTTACTAAAATAGCAAAAAAAAATCTGGCAAAAGAATTCTTTTAATAGTTATCGTTTAAAAACTTGTACTTGACGCGTTCTGGCACAAGTTGTTATAATGTTAAAAAAATAAAACATTATTTTATATTTTTTAATTTAGAAATTAAATTAATATAATCCGTAGTGGCCATGCGGAAAGGCAGAATTGCCTATTATTCCAGTCGTTTAATTTAGTATGATCATGTCAGCGCCCCCAGTGTGTACTGGGGCGCTGACAGTGTGTTCTTGTTGAAATAATGTATAACCTCTCATTAATATATATATATATATATATATATATATATATATATATATATATATATATATATATATATATATATATATATATAATATATATATATATATAAAGGGTCTTTCAATAATGTCGCTCGATTTTTAAATGTAAATAAAACAAGTTATGTGTGATATATGCACTCAATTTTTTTTTAAATTTGAAAGTACATTTTATGGCATTAAGTGTGAAATATGATGTTCAAATGTCCGCCGCGGCTTCGCTTGGTGGAACGTATTCGGGAGGCCCAATTTTCGATGACTTTGTCGCATAAATCTGGCTGAATTTGCTGGAGTGTGTTCTTTATGTTGACTTTTAGGACATCGACTGTTTGCGGATTATTCGCATAGACCTGCGACTTAAGGTAGCCCCAAAGAAAGTAGTCTAATGGCGTTAAATCGCATGATCTCGGTAGCCAGTTGACGTCGCCGCCGCGCGAGTTGACCCTGCCCTGAAATCGCTGGTGCAAAATGTCTATGGTGGCGTGCGCAGTGTAGTACGTAGCGTCGTCCTGTTGGAATCACATGACTTTAGTATCCATATCAGGAAAATAATCCAGTTGAAGCCACAAGAAATTGCTTATCATCGATCTGTAGGCCTCGCCGTTGACGGTTATGGCAATCCCATCTTCGTTCTCAAAAAATACGGACCGATGATTCCGTTTGACGAAAATCCGCGCCAAGCAGTGACTTTGTTGGGATGCAATTAGTGCTGGTGTATCTCATGTGGATTGTTTTCGTCCCAAATCCGACAATTTTGCTTGTTCACAAATCCATTCATCCAAAAATGGGTCTCGTCGCCGAAGATGATTTTTTGGGGGGAAATTTGGGGCAACTTCCAACTACTCAGCGAACACATGGCGTTGTCTGTGGTCATTCCTGGGTAAGTTTGATTTTGTACGGGTGCAGACCCAAGTCCCTACGCATAATTTGCCAAACTGAAGTCGCAGAAATGCCAAGTTCTTGTGAACGACGAGAAATTGACTGCCTCGGATTTTCCCGTACACTCTCATTTACGGCAGCGATGTTTTCAGCAACCCTTGCGTTTCGTCGACGTACGGGTGTTGGCTGATTGTTGATCGACCCTTTGGCCTCGAATTTGGCCACCAAGCGTCGAACAGTGGACTCGGCAGGACGATTGTGGCGAGGATAGAAATCACGTAATTCGTGGAACGTTGGTCGAACGGAGCACTGATTTTGATAATAACATTTTATGATTTTCACACGCTGTTGAACGCTATAACCTTCCATCGTGACTTGCCAAGTACTACTGAACAGTTCACTATGAGGTTACCACATGTCGCTTTAACAACATGGTCACTATCGCCTGACAAAGCTCGAGCGTCCTTGTTGAAAGACCCTATATGTGTATATATATATATATATATATATATATATATATATATATATATATATATATATAATGTGTGTGTTTTTAAAATAAAAATGTAAGAAGGAAACCAATAAAAGACAACTGTAAAACTCACAGCCCACTGCATTTTGGAAAAGGGGCTTTTCCCAATATATATATATATATATATATATATATATATATATATATATATATATATATATATATATATATATATATACATATATAATGTGCATGCATGTGTAAAAATAAGCCCACCAAAAGCGTCACCCTATCAAACCCACCCAGTATATCTCCAAGCTAGAAACTTCCAAGGCATTTTATACCATATCTCTTACCTGCTCACTTTCCACATCACATACAAAGTTTTTTTCGATAAATAACATTTTTGCTATAAAACATCAGAATTAATCTTGTATATATCATTTATGACGGATCTGCTTAGAAAAACAAATGAGCAAAGTTGTCGGCAATCATTTCCAAATAACAATGCTCCAATTTGTTCTCATATATATATTATATAATTTCATGTATGATTGTAACCTCTTATGGACTTGAAATCCTGGATAAGTTTAAATAAACTTAGAAATAGATGTTTGGGGCGACGCATTACTTACTACCTTTCAGAGTTGCCAGCATTTTTTCCGACACAGATGGCCAAATCGACACAAATAAACAGCCAAAAATGGCCAAATGTTTTTAACAGAAAACGAATTCTTACTTGGATTTACGCACAATTTTATGAGTCCGTAATTATAAGAAAACAATTTAACATTTTCTTTGGTGTAATAAATTTTGTGTCATGAATTAATGAAAATTACGTTTCCAATTTGTCATTTTAAATCTCTAGTTCCGACACATTCTTCCATGTGAAAGGTAAAGATTTACTGAAAGAAAGCCAATCACATCTTCATTACCTCTCCATACTCCGCATCTGTAAAATCTTAGCTTTCATGTGTGTCTTTCTCCCTGTACTTGTACATCTGTTTCACTGGGCACTGAAGTTTGAGTGTTGTAACTCGTAACTAATGATGGGGAAAATCTGGTAAATGAAATTAAAATTTTATTTTTAAATAAAATTGCGCGTATAATAAATTGTCCATTGTAATAAACCTTTATTTCATTTTCCGAATTCTTTAAATCACCGATTAGTTTAAAATGTCCGCAGAGGGCATTCATATGAAGTCATCGACCTCTATTCTAGTCAGCAGCCCCATTTATTATAGGTCGTTTATATACTTTAACATTTCACTAATCTACGTGGTATCTACTAGCTTGTACATTTTTTTTCAGTTTTACCTATAGTCATATAAAACTTAAAGAACATCGTCTCATTAAATAGCAACATGCATTTTAAATGAAAATAAACGGAGGAAACCACTAAAAGACAAAAATGGCGCCATACGTAACTATGGCCAAACCCTAAAAGTTATGTCCACGAACCTCTTCTTCCATATTTACCTTTAGGTATAAAATGAAAAAAAAATGACATCAGGGCTACCTCGGTGTCATTTTATTTGGGCCTGATTATTATTTATTATTCAGCATAATGTGCTCGTGTGTGTGTTTCAAGAGGGTCAATATTACAATGGATTGATTCGTTGGTCAATGATGAAATGGGGGCGATATTGTTAAACTTTAGACCTCATTGCAGTATTCTCATCATGGTTAAACCCATAAAAAGGGTGAGGAAAGGACCATTGGTATTCACTAAGCTCCCTGTCATGTTCCAACCTTCTACCAAGTAAATAATATCTGGTTATATTGTATACAATGTGTACAGTTTAGGATCCATCCAAGGTAGGTTAGTTTCTAGATATCCTCTAGTATAATATCTACGTTAGGATCTTAATTGCACGATGTGTTCAACGTCGCGAGTTTTGCTCTGCCTTATTGCGTCTGTGGGATCTTTAGTTTCCACAAGAGCTTTGCGTCACTTTGGGGATGCATCCATTTCCCCCACTCCGTCCCCCAAGCTGCTCTATTCGTGACGGTGCGAACTCGGCTCAGGGAGGTTTTTGCACCCTCCCCGTCGTTCCCAAGGCGTTCGATTTTCAGGGTGGATGAATGTAGAGCAATTTTCACAATACAAAGCTGATTTTGCTTTTAGGTCTTCATAGTTTATTATCCAAGACGCCCGTTTTACTTATAAGGGCCAACTTCAAACTTTTTGCCTTCTTTTAGACATTTTTCACGATTCCCTTCATGTTATGTTAGCCTTTACCCTTTACTAATGACCAGAGAGGTCCTCTCGTGGCGCAGAGCTTCTTTCTTCAGGAAAGACTGTATCGAGAAATGTATCTATTTGAAGTGTTCAGGTTGCAACTATTTTTACAATAATTACTAATCGTTTCTGAATCTTCCCCTTGCCATCTTTCACCGTTAAAAGATTGCTCTGCCGATATGTGACCAAGGAGTGATGAGAAAGTAATTGCTATTCCCAAGCGAGGCTTTGCTTTTTATATTGGGGAGGGGGATCTGTTCTCTTTGATTAAACCCCCTCTCAAATAGTTTTAATTTTACCTTTTTTGTAAAAAAATTTTAGACATATAATGCATAATTGTGAAAATGTAAATCAATTTATACCACGGTTCCCGAAAAAGTGCCGGCCTTTTATTTATTGTTAATTAGTATTCATAAATACAACAAATCGTTTGAATGGTAACAGTTGGTAATTATTTTCTGAAGGGCAAACTTACTTAGCTAACTGCCATAAGACGTCCATGGCAACAAAAAAGAGAGACGAGATGACCACACAAAGGACGGTTGCGAGAGGATCTTCTCAACGAGTTTATTAAAATAGAAGCAAAGCAACACAAGCAGGGTGCATTATGCGCCATCTGGTGATGATGCTAGTTACCAGTCTTCGAAAGGTGGTTATAAGGGTTCTCCACTTGGAAGGAGTCCTTGAAAGATGTACCTTATTCAGAACGACCGGAAAGCATTAATGAGGATATATTGAATTTGTACGTAATCAAATCGAGTCCAAAGCGTGTTTAGATGATTACATTAGTGGTTAAGATAATGGTGAATTATCTGGCTGCTTCTGCACCACATCAAAAAAGGGTACGCTTCTTAGAATTCATCCACATAGATTCCCCAAACCGGAGGGGCATTTTCTGGGACTTTATATTCTAGAATTTTCTTACGCAATGAGTCCTTCATAAATTCTTATTGAAATTATGTTGGGTTAAGTAATCGATAAGAAGTTATGGTCATTAATGTTACGGTATCGATATCTCGATTGCGTGCTGTTAATATCAGTGTGCCAACTTGTGAAAATGAAACTTAAGTGAATTTTGATTCGCTAAACCTTGCTTGCAGCAAGTGTTATTAGCGCTTTGGAGGTTTTATTTTACTATGCACTTTAAGCAAAGCAAAGGGTTTAGAGCTTAATTAAATGACACTAAAAAAATAAGCAAAATAATAATATCTCAGATCTATGGATCATTAAAATCAGTTTATTGAAAAACACAATGTTCACACCGGTCCTTTATTGGCTAGTTAACGGATCAGGGCTATTTAGTGTTTACACCTGAAGTTCGTTTCCTCTCTTTTACAAAAATCAAACAAATGAGTAAACAATAGAACCAAGGAATTTACATTTGATGATGGTATTTTCCATAATAAAATTTAAAAATTAAGATTGTCCTGACGTGTTAATCAATGAGGACGAAAAGATAACTCGAAGATTTAGTAAACCATTTACTGTTTCCATGTCCACCATGATGCAAACCCACTCATATTAGCTCTTGCCGAGAGCTGCATAGAAGAATTCACATGAACCTAATGGTTTGTCCCGTATGCAAATGACACTTCCTCTTTTTAAACTTCCGTTCAAACATAAGTTATTAAAGTTTGTTGAACTCTTTCTCCATTCTCGTGATCCTTTCTTTCTCATAACTATTGTCTTTTCGGCGATTCACTTTACTTTTTTTTCCATCTTTCCTTTCGTTTGTTTTTTATTGATCTATTTCGATGAAAAAGAAGGATAGCAACGATTTTTCGTTCCATAAACTAGGCAACTTTTTTCAATCGGAGCATTCTGAATACAATGGATTGTGGCCCTGGAATAAACTGACTTTTTATAACCTGCTTTTTTGCACTTTCCTTAACCTGAATCTCAGTTAAGAAGTAAAGGCCAAAATGTACAAGGCAAATGTGATTGGCAAGAATCAAACCTGCATATATCGCAGTCCTTAGAACCTGAATTAACTGCCGAAAGCAATACGATTATATCGGATAATTCAGACTTATATTACTTAGAATGTAACCATAGTCTTGTCCAAGGACGTCCCCATTCAGATGCCCTTCGAGACGAGCACATTGATTCCCCGTATTACTTCCATACCTCTCTTATTACCATTAGTGTACTAGTTCAAACATTTGATGGGTCGAGATCGAAATATATGTCAGATAGTCTTGAAGGGGTTTTAATAACAAGTGCTGTTCAGATGATAGTTGTTTGCATTGATTACATATCAAAAATCCTTTGTGGCGTATTGAACTACATGCCAGGCAATCCGACGATAAGAGTGTTCAAACTTACCTTCAACATCTTAATAACAATTATTCCCATATAATAATTCTTTTAGCGAATCAATGTTATGTGAAAACGGTTAAATTTTAATAATTTTTAACGTAATTTCAATTTATGGCATTTCTCGTAGCTAAAATTAGTGGGGTGCTCAATCAGAATGTTTTTCCCGTTGTTTTAATGTTGTGTAAAAGGAAATAAACATATAAAAAGAAAATTTATAGATAAACTTTATAAAATCCTAAACAGAACAAAATCAAACATTTTTTACTTACAAATAGACTAAATTGTTACAGTTCAAGCTTGATCTATTCATTTAAAAACTAATTCTATTCTTCTTATTTTAATTTGCGCTAAAAGATTAATTATTTTCTCCTTGATCTCTAGATGACTACTGAGGAACTTTTTCTCCATTGAAAGCACTGCAAGTGCATTTAGTCTTTCAGAGTTCATAAAATAAAAGAACCCCCCAAAATATGAATTAAATTCTACACTTTATCACATTCAAGAATATAAATGGAGTAAAAAATAAACGCTACATTCCACCAGCACATAAGGGTCGGCACGGCGTGAGCACCAGTGCTCTCTCTTCCTAGCGTGCAGCCTCCTATCTCGGACATGTGAGCATGCGCACAACAGCCAAACACCGCGTCGCTGGAACTGTGAAACGCACAGTTCTATACAAGGATTTTTTTTTTTCATAAACTAGGGGATGGTTACTGACATTAAGCTTAAGGATTATATAATGTGCAGGTATAAAGAAAGAATTAAAGAAAAACAGGAATCATTATATTGAATGTTATCGATAATATCGAGTGGAAATAAATGGTGATGCAGTTCCGCAGTGCCTATACAAGAGCCGCCACTGTTCTTGAGTTAGTTCACGAAGTGGGTAGATCAATTTCCAGGATTGCCCTGGGAGGCATCAAACCACTATGAGTGAACAGTATCATTTGAAATTTAAAATCCATATTATTAAAAAGTACATTATTACATCAGACTCTGCGTCACTAAGAAATTAACATTCCTCTAATAGTTCATCCATAGATCTATCCAATTTATTATTAAAACTGCGCAGGGAGGACGCTTCCATCACATAATAAGCGAGCCTATTCCATTCCTCTAACATTCGGGCAGCTCTTCGGGCTGCTTGGCAAAGAAGATGGGAGGCGGTCGAGGGAAACTTGAAGTTGCGTGCCATTGCGCCTCCTCAATCGCCAACACGGCGCCTCCCTCAATCGCCAACAGCTCTCACTGCATCCGCAGCTGATCTCGACGGTACCTATGCCGCCGAGAGACACAATTCATACCCTAAGCCCTTTGGGTTTAGGGCTAGAAAGCTTCTTCGAAAGCTAGGTATAGCTCTCGGGCCGGTGGCGCCCCTGGTTCTGCTCATGACGCCACCCTGGAGAGTACCATATTTGGCTTTGTCGCCAGGCCTCTGCTCCCAAGGCTTGTACAGAGCCGGAAGTATTGCGTTCGACCTTTTTGGATCACATCTCGTGTCACGCTCAAACCGTGCCAGTGTATACGGATGGCTCCAAGTCCCAAGAGGGGGTCGGCTTCCACGCCGTATCCCCTCTGTTTGAAGTCAACGGGGCTCTGCCAGGGGCTGCGTCTGTCTTCACAGCCGAGCTGGTGGCAATACATCACTCGATACGGGAGATTACGCGACGTGCCCGGTTCGGAGACCGGATTGTGATCTATAGCGACTCACAAAGCACCCTGAGTGCTCTCGTAGCATTGGAATCTCCGCATCCCCTGGTTCGCGATATCCGTGACGCCACGGTTTTGGCGAGCCAGGTGGATGTCGAGATTATCTTCTGCTGGATTCCTGGACATGTATGAATTGCGGGGAATGAGTGTGCCGATAAAGGCGCCGCAGCGTCCCCGAGGACTCTGCGACCGGACCAGCGTTTCGCTCTTCCTCACACCGACTACATGGCAGGAATACGGGCAGCTCTTCGGGTTGCTTGGCAAAGAAGATGGGAGACGGTCGACGGGAACGTAAAGTTGCGTGTCGTCTTCGAATTGGACACACTCGCGCGACGCACCGCTATTTGATGAAACGCTCGCCTGCGCCCTACTGTGAAGACTGCGTTGTCTCCCCAGACTGTTCGGCACTTTCTTGTTGAATGTCCCATTCTGGGCGATCTTCGCGCACGTTACCTCCGGGACGAGCGGGGTCACTCCCGCTTATCCCTTCTACTCGAGGCGGGTTCCTGCACATTGACTTATGGACTCTGACTTTTTGGAAGAGGCTGGTCTTCTCCCGTTTATTTAACTAAGTAGGGTTTTTATTGTTGTTTTCTCTGTAGGTCGCACGGCCCTGCGCCGGGGGTAGGTACGAGGCCGACCTCCCCCTCGTTGCCTTTTTTCTTTTTTATTGTTGTTGTATTCGTTTTTTTGTTATTCTAAAGTAGCCTAGTACTAGGCTGTCGTGGTGAGTACGGTGACTTATGCCCAAGTAGGAAGTCCCCAGATGGGCTCCTAAAAAAAAATAAATCATTTACCACCCGATTTGTAAACCAATTTCTATCAATCTCTTTTTCGAAACCTAAACTTATCCAGCTTAACCTATCGATACCTTTCACTATTATTGCACATTCAGCTCTAATTTTGGTTCTAAGGGGACTCGCTAGCATAAGAGATAAGGCGTTTGATTTCGAAGCCAGACCAGACACAAGATTTCGATGTTCGCAGGGAGTAGTCGTTAATGGTAGGTCGAGTCATACGCAGACAGCTCTGCCCACGTACGTCAACCCATCACAACATCGATCTGTCCTTCTCCCTCCTCCCTTCGCACACATCACTCTTCCTTACTCAAACCTGCCGAGGGGGGTTTCATTCCAAACTCCCCTAACGCAATTCTTAAACTGTACGTGTCATTAGTTATGCAGCATCTTGACTATGCGGTCCAATTTTGGTCACCATATTATAGGATGGATATTGCTTTGCTCGACTTTTCAAAGCAGGATGGGTTGAGGAGTTTACCTTATGGTGAAAGGCTTAGGGGACTAAATTTTCATACATTAGAAAAGGAGAAGAGTTCGAGGGGACTCGACTGAAGTCTTTAAGTGGGTAAGAAGTTATAATCGGGGAGACATAGGTAAGGTTCTTATTTTTAGTGAACGTTATAGGACGCGTAGCAATGGGCTTAAGCTGGACAACTTTAGGTTTAGGAAAGAGATTCCTAGAAATTAGTTTACAAATCGAGGAGTAGATGAATGGAATAGGCTCAGTAGACATGCCATAGAAGGGTCTTTCCTGGGGAGTTTTAAGAATAGATTGGATAGATTTATTAGTGAGGTGGGTTTGAACTGGGTGATGGGAACAGGAGCTGCCTCGTATAGGCTAGTGATTAGCCTTTTGCAGACCTTTCTTATGTTCTAACACGGAATGGGTCTCCCTTCCTTGGATCACGAATCATCATTCACTGGAGGGGTGGAAAGGGGGTGAAACAGTACTACCTACCTTTGTTTCTCCCTCACCATTTAACGTGGAACGGTATATGATCCAGTGATTTTCACGCTGATCTTTGTGGATTTTATTATCGAGTGGGAGGACTTCGTCCCCGATTAAAAAGGGACAGCAGATTATTATATGTTACAGTTGAGTATCCAACCTGACAGTGTTCTTCTTTGGTACATATGGTTAGTACTCGTTTGTACTCTCGCATCTTTCGTCTTGAAGTGGTGACATTTTTATACTCATGTTTTTATCCACATTGATCAAACTAGTAATTTTGTATCGCTTTCCTCTAATTATGACCTTATTTCTGAGGTTTATATTTCGCTCTTGTTCTTTGGTATATTTTTTATCCTTTGCTTTTTTAACTTGTCTCGGATTTACCTTTCTTCATTTGCCTGTTACCCCATTTTTTCTCATAAGTGAACATGCTTTCGCTTATGTTTGATGGCCCTGAACGCGTCAATTCCCGGAGTGTGCACTTAAAGGAAAACAGAATTGGCTCAAATGGACGAAATTCAGCACCTTTCCAAGCAGTTCTCAGCTTTCCCCAAAGCCCGCTGTCATCCTTGCTTTGAACAACTATGTGTATGAAGGTAAAATGTGATTTTAACATGAATAATCCAATTAAAGTATCTGTTACGCATCTTTGCATAATGGTTCTGGAATAAATTAACATAACATAACATAACATAATTTCACGGATGACAAAAGCCACAAGGGCCTATCAAAGGTCATCCGCATCCATCAAAACCCACCCACATGTTAGAAGTCTAAGTTTAACTGTGTTTAAGGGCAAGTTAGATAAATTGATGGGTAAAGAAGATTATGGGAGGGGGAAGGGGTCAAGTTTTATATTCAGCAAAATATACACACAAATTTTAATATTGGTGATGCTTTAGAAGCAGTAGTCTGGATGCATTATTTTAGGATGGGTGATTCTTGATTGACTTAAATGACCTCTTATGACCTTGTGGCTTTTGTTATCCCTTAAGCTATTTTATGTTGTTTTCTTTCTCATTCAAGTGAGGTTGATAATAATCCCTCCGCTTCTTCACGGGAACAGAGCTACTAACAAGATATTACTCAGCCAACGCAAGCCATGACATAAGCACTTGAACACCATTCAGAGGCCTTCAGTTACATTTTATCCAATAACATAAACTTTGAATTATTCTTTTAGTTGTTTTTATAAGGATAAAACTGCATTTCATTCTATTGGTTATCATTCTATTGGTTAAGAAATTAATATGCCTCAGAACTATTTGAGTTGGAAGTGAATGCAAATCAAAACAAGCTTGACCATTTTTTTTCTAGTTTTGATATAAAGAAAAAAAATCTTTTAAATTATGTATCTGAAATTATTAAAATTTGGTATTATCAGTATTAAATAGACTTCTATCGTAACAAAGTCGAATTGTAGTTTTTAGGGTAGAACAGGATAAAATGTAATTCGTATATCCTCTTCTAAGAGGTAATTCACTCATTGGAGAGGGCTGATTCTTCGCCTATCTACCATATGGCGTCCGATAACCGCACCTTGAGGAGAATGGGCTTAAAACGGCCTTTTTCGCCGGAAAAGAAGGTCGTCCCACGTGTGCTCGGGGACAACAGTGGCTACACGAGATCCCAACTCGTTGCCCTTTCCTGAACGATGGTTCCCAGATGTTCCCGGCTCATTTCCGGCTTCTCGTGTGCGCTCGTGGCCAGACGTTTTGCCGCATCTTTCCATTTGACGAAGTGGCAAGAAAAGCCCATTTATCCCTGAGAAAATAAATTTATGTTTGTGAAACTTTTATCACTCAATGATGACATGAGTTAATAATGTAATTCTCTCAATCCTAGGAATGTTTGATAGAGTAACAGCCACCTTTTCCGGGCCTTACTCTTCTATAATCTCATAGATATGATCCCTTCCTTTTAGCTTTAATTTATTCTTTCCCCGCCCTCTCTAAATCATGCCAGATCTTTTAATCAGTTCCTTAGACTTTCCTATTCCCGTTCTTTGTGTGGATATGTATAGTTTTGTCGGTTGGACTTTGCACAGGATGTTTCCCAAGATGCTGCATATTTCTTTGTTTTTTTTTCATTTTTTCTTGACTGTTGGTTCATATCTTGTGAATGGAGTTCCATACCTTTATGTACAGTCAATATATGGATGCGTTCCGTTACTATATCTATTCCTTGATAATGAGCTCTAAAATATAGTTCAAACGTACTCGGATTTTTCTTTTACTTCAAACTTTATTTAGTCCCTTATCAAGGATGACAAAAAAATTAATGTTCATATTTATGGGTGCCCAGTTTGATTATTTTTTAATAATTTCATTGTATTTGTTTTTAAACACAACTAAAAATATAAGTATACACACTTCTTAAAGAACATTCTTAGTTCTCTGTCTAATATTCATAGTTATAGGTACCCAGTTTGGTCATTTTAATTATTTCATTGTATTTGTATTTAAATTTTTTTTCTGTCCCTCCATTTTGCTGCTTCTCGTGTTAGCCCTAATATTCCTCTTTAGGCTCTCATTTTTCTTAGTCTTTTTATTGCCTCTGGCTTTGTTCTTTACCTCGTTTGACCTTGCTACCTTCTCTTGATTAATCTTGATGTGCTTTTTCCCACCCTCCACTACTTCTTCATTGGTGATTTCTTGTCTCAGAGGCAGTGCTTTATTTCTTTTCATTCTTCTACTTAACCTTGTTATGTAAAGTTCGAAAGTAGTCGAAAACCCCATTCATTTTTCCTTCGGGACATTGCATTCATATATATATATATATATATATATATATATATATATATATATATATATGATAGTGAAACCACTGTATAGTAGCATAGAATTTATTTACGAGACCAGTTTTGGAGTGAAGTTTACTATACCCTCTTCAGTCGTATAATGAGAATGGAATGAACAACACAAGGTCCAAAATATCTCAAAATCCCACAAAAGTAAAACAAAACGGAGAAAAAAGTCATTGTTAGCGCGCTTGCCTTGCAATCGGTTGGTCGGCAGTTCGAATCTCCATCCGGATTCTTTTTAAAAAGCTAACACTATTTACTGACGCTATTTACCGCCCTGACTGGGCTTCACGGTGGGAAGTTGGGGCTTACCCTGGCTGACGTCCGTCAGGTGTGGCTCTAAGATCACTAACTAAACTCTACAATCAGGCTACATTTAAATTGACAATCCGAAAGATTGAAATTGGGAATTTCTTCTTTTAGTATTGATTCCATAATTTTTCTTTTACGGAAATCTTTACAATTATATATTATTTGGGCCTTTGAATAATCTATTTGGTAGTTGTAATTGCTAACATGGTTAAAAATACTGGATGTAGTACTGCCTCGAATGACATCACCTTTGTGTTCATATATTCGTTTTTTTTAATGTTCTCCCAGTCTCTCCTATGTAGAATGAGGGACAGTTAGTGGATTCAACGGGATTACATATACACCTGCTTCATTTGGCTGATTCATAGGCTTGGACGAAGGGAAAGATTTAAGGATGGGAAAAGGGTATTTAAACGAAGCTCGACTTGGAGAAATAACTCTGTTTACTCCTTCGAGGAGCGGAGAGAACGGGATGGATAGACAATTCATGTTTCTCCCTTTGTTTTTGTCCTTGGGGCGGTAATGAGTAGATTTAGCTTTAGATAATCTCTCATTGATCACGTAGAGGGGATAATTTAATTCAATGAATCTGCAGGTTATATATGTAATCTCGTCTTCTAGAAAGCAAAAATGACATATTCCAAGTGCTCTCAAAAACATACCTGATGCAACTGCATTTTTTATATTAACATCATGATGTGAAAAGAAATGGATATAAAGAGTTAGAATGTGTCGTACAATTTTAACATCGAGAAAAGCTATACAATTATCTCTTTCCGATTCTACTTTAAAATTGATGGTGGGATGGAGGTGGTTAAGATTTTTGAGGAAATCGTCGAATGAATTTAAACATTTTATAGGCCAAATCGATATGACATCATCTACATACATAAGCCATCAGCGTTTTGATGTGGAATAACAGAAGGGAATAAATTTACTTCAAAAGGTTACATAATATGGTCGATAAAGGATTACCCATGCTAAGACCGTATTTCTGACGGAAGAAACCCATTTCACTAATAAATACCTTTTCAGTACCTAACACGTAGTTTTACAAGATTTATAATTTTATTTTTGCTTATTGGGAAGTTTAATGTCGGATTGTCTAATACCTTAGATAGAACATAGGGTGCTTCATTAACTGGGACATTGGTGAATAGGCTATCTACATCAAATCAAACTAAGCGGCTATGTTGAATTTTCTAAATTTTTTAATGAAATCAGAGGAATGGATTATGTGTGAGGAAGAGCTCAATCCAACGGCGCCATCATGAAGGGAGGCTAACCATTTCAAGAGTTTGTATGCATGAGAGTCAATACACGATATAATAGGTCGGAGTGGCGTTCCTCTTTTGTGGGGTTTCCGCAGACCATACATACGGGGAAGTGATTGGTTGGTAGGTTTTAAGCGATGTAGAATGTTTGGGTTGGATCGTTTAAGCCAGGGGCGGGCAACCTCCGATCCGCGAAGGCGTAGCGTCTGGCCCGCCACCATGCTCGGCATTAATATTGCAATCCAGCCATAGACTCTCCCCCCTAAAAAAACAACAACAACAACTTCTAAACTGCATCTGTCTCTGTAGACTCGTAGAGGGAGAGGGGAATGAGTCTTACGTCTGGCAGTGAAAATGAGTAAAAAATTAGACAAAATTGCATTTCCCTCAGATATACAAAAAATTCAGAGATCAAAGTTGTAGAGGAGGAAATTCTAAACAAAAAATGCTTATGACTTCTTCATGACAAGCCATACCAGCCGTCGCACTGATTTATATGTTTTTCAATAAAATCCTTGTATAATGTATTCTAGTATATATATATATATATATATATATATATATATATATATATATATATATATATATATATATATATATATATATATATATAGTACAAGAAAATAAGAATTGGATGCGAATGAGCAAATGAGACAAGAAACCGGAGGTTTTTAAAGGCAAGAGAGAGGGACATTAGAAGAATCCAGAATCAAAGGGAGCAGAGGGCGGCACAGTGAAGGCGATCCTTTACCGAGAAGACAGAAACAATGCCAGGGAAAAAAAGTTTTGAATTCCTGGCCGGGACTCAAACCCGGGTCTGCTGATTGCCGATCAGATGCTTTACCACTAAGCTACCAGGCAAAGTAACTATATTTAACCCAAAGCGTTACCCGTCTCTCTTGCCTTTAAAAACCTCCGGTTTCTTGTCTCATTTGCTCATTCGCGTCCAATTCTTATTTTCTTGTACTATATGTATTTATAGTCAGCTACACCAGGTTTCTGCATCTCTCTTTCTGTCTTCAAATTTTATTTGAAAGGCAGAAAATAAAAATGGCATAGCCCTGTGGTGGTTGTATTATCACCCGCAGATCCTGTAGTTGCTTCTTCTTTCTCTCTCTCTCTCTCTCTCTCTCTCTCTCTCTCTCTCTCTCTCTCTATATATATATATATATATATATATATATATATATATATATATATATATATATATATATATATATATATATATATGGTCACTTTAGGTATTTTGTTTGTCATTCTGGCCCGCGGCCTGCTCCCAAAAGTCTCAACTGGCCCTCACTCTGAAAGGGTTTCCGGCTCCTGGTTTAAGCAATTTTGTGAGTTTTGTTTAAGATCTGTTTTATTATTCAATGCGTTGGGAGATAATTTTTCATAAATGTTTGTATCATTGAGTAAATCTGTAATCTTTCTGTATAAGAATTTTTGTCTAACAGAACAATTTGGTTTGTTTTATCGGATTTTGTTAACACAAGGCCATCGTGCTCACCAGTCTCCTCTATGGATGTGTGACGTGGACTCTGTACAGACGACACTTAAGAGTGCTGGAACACTTCCACATGCGCAGCCTGAAGTCGATACTCGGCATCCGATGGCAGGACCGTATTACAAACCAGGAGGTCCTCGACAAGTCGGAGACCACAAGTATTGAAGCCATGATACTGAAGAGCCAGCTTTGATGGAGAGGGCATGTCATCCGAATGGACGACTCTAGAATGCCGAAACAGCTGCTGTACGGAGAGCTCTCTTCAAGAAAGCGAAACCAGGGTAGGCCTCGCAAGCGTTTCAAGGACTATGTGGAGGCCAACACAGTAAACAACTGGTGGAATGTGCACAGGCAGAATCTGTTGGCGTGCTCGGATAAAGAAGGTCCATAACTGCTTTGATGAGGCGTGGCGTACCTGCAGCCGTACCTGCAGAGCCTGGATAGTTGCCCTGCCCCCACTGTAAATGACCATGCGGTTCCAGATTTGGACTCCACAGCCACCTGCGAATCCATAATAGATGAGATGTGCAGACAGGCGTCATCATCGAAATCGATGGACTACTACTAAGCATGCGTAACAAAAGAAAAGAGAGAGAGAGAGCCGCAGAACATAATGATCAATGGAACAAAAGAAGGGAAGAAGATGCAGAAAGGCATGCAGCTTCACGAGCGTTAGAAAATGATGAACAAGAGGGAAAGTCCCTCCAATGACCTGTGGTGTTTTGTGATAAGATGATAAATGGTTATTGCATTGATGGTTTCCAATGGCTCAAATCACTTACAAGTGCCTTTGAATGGTTAAATGAGGATCCTGCCACTAGATGCGCCCCCCAACGCCAAGTCCGATGGCAGGTTTGAAATCTCCAGGGTGAATAACCATATGTCCCATGATCATATGAGTCATTTCATCGCTCTAAATGGGTACAATTGAACTTTACTCCTTTTGAAAAAAAAGCGACGCCTTGACCTGGCGCTTCGCAGCAGGTAGCAACCACTCATGATGATATTAGTAAGAAGGAAATATATCTATCATCTACACGAAAATTAAGAGTCATTTCTTATACATTGGACAGAAGGAAACATTTTTATCATCTATATGAAAGGTAACATTGATTTCTTATATATGTTCAATACAATCGAAGTGAATAACTTTCAATATTCATAGGCTAATTTTGCCAGTTTTTTCCAATCTAGTCAGTGACAGGTATTTCTGCTAGTAGCGTAGTATATATATATATAGTTTAGGATTTATTTTGCTCATTTTTCTGTCGTTTGCTCGGATCAACTGAAGAATGCATCCCTTTTTTTAGAATTTAGAAAAAATAGTTAATTTTCAGTCTGTTAGAGTAGCTTGTGATGATTCCCTTATCATTTAATGGGATGCTTCTGTATTTAAATCAAAGAATACTGTCTCATCAACAGAGAAAAGGTGAGCTAAAATATATCCCATGACTTGCGAATTTTGACCCATTCAAAATTCCTAAAATCTCAAGTAGTTGTAGGAAGATTGGATCCCTTTGTGTCTGTTTTGTAATCTGCATTTTATTAGTGACAGAGTGCATACTAAATGACGATGTTAATTCCCTTTTCTGTAGTGTTCTTAAAAATGAATCTGTCTACTGAGTCAGAGGCATGTTCATAGTCTACTTATGCTATGTACAGGGTGGAAACGGCATTCGTTCCCATGATGACTGTCTCAGGAAAAAATACGTGTTTTTTTTTTTAGATATGTTCGTGAAAATTGCATTAGTTTGACTTCATGACATGTTCTGTCGATCTCTATAGATGAACACGCATGTGGCCTCTGACAGCCTTCAGGTGATGTTGGAACCGGCTACATGCCTTCGTCACTATCTCCCGTTTTAGGCCTCTGAAGAACCTTGAAATCCTACAGCTTGTCCTTCATGTTGCAGCTGAATTTGTTTGTTCCTCGTTCCACCTCGCTCCACTCAAAGAAGTCGAGGAAGGAGGGAGGGGGGGGGGGCTGCAGTCAGACGAGTTGGAAGGCCAAATGTTCGGTGCTGTATGATCGAAGAAATTCTTCGACACCCACATGTGGATTTCCGGCTGGTGAGGCAGGACGCAGAATCCTGCTGCCATACATAAGGCCTCCCTTCGCCACCCGTCGATGTTCAGCCTAAGCCCCTCGGGGAAAAGGTGGGGGTGGCATGAAATCACCTTCACTGCCTACGACAACGAAGACCATTATTGCCACTGGAAATTTCCTCTGCATGACTCTGAGCACGTGCTTGGGTGCGACAGAGAGTCATCTGTTGTTCTGAGAGTTGCTCTTCTGGTCTTGGCAGAAATTATTCTCGTTGGACAAAAACCACAGATTGTCTGGCTCTACCGGAAGTTTCAACTCGTTGATCAGCTTCTCGGTGTGCTTGAAGCGCTTGCTTTTTCTGCATCACCTTAGACATAATTTTTCCTTTTCTTATATTGTACATAAAAGGTACTGAATGTCCCTATGCACTTTGCAATGCCACGCATCGATTTTCTGGGTTCATTGTTGATGATCTCCTGGATTTCAGCAACGAATTCCGCCGTTCTGAGCGTTAGATCGTCGACAATGGGGTTTCCTCTCTACCGTCGCTTCGTAGTCGAATCCTGGATCTCTTAGCTCTGTTCTGACCGTTTCCACCATCCTTTTGCTGATGGTGAGGAAATATAGAACCTCTTTGTTTGAAATGTAATGATTCTTAAATCGTTCGATTTAAGTTTTTATTCACTTTGGGAGGTTTAGGCATAGATTCGCTCAAAGCTTTTGGGTTCAAAATTTCACAAAGATTTTGTCATCTCCGGGAGAAGTTTTCAGCAATTTGGTACGGAAGTGGAACGAAGGGCAAAATAGGGTTCTCATTGGTTGACTTGAATTGGATTTATTAGTTATTGACCAAAATAGCTCTGATTGCAAGGCCTACGATGGCTTGTGTGGGGGGCGGAAATTAAAGGATCCACGAATAACTAAGTGAATAAAACCCAATAAAGACGAAACTCGAGGAACTCTCACTAGCTTGGTGGATATGGAGTTGGTTTTATATGTATATTCGAGGTACAGACTTTAATCCCAAGAGTGAACACAAATGTCAGCATTCGTAGATAGATCTTACACAGATCATAACACACACACAACCTTTGTGTCTTTCATCCTGTCTTCACAGAACAAAGCACCCACTTCTCTCATCTCAAGGAAGTCTGCGGACGGGAGTTCGCTAATAGGAATCGAGTTCGTTTTAGAAGTATTATCCGAGAATGTGGTCGGTTATGGCCCTGGTATAGTCGTATCAGGGTGGACGTTTCCAATAGATGTCCGCAATTTTAAGATGGATTTCTCTTCCATGGCCACGGAAGTCAATTCGGGACGGGTTGGTGCACACTGACTTGTGGACTTTATGAGTTTTATTTGTTGTTGTTGTTTCTTTGTAGGTCGCACGTTCCTGCGCCGGGGTGAGGCTGGCCTCCCCCCGACGACGGAGCGTGGTTCCTGCTTGTTGTCTTTTTCCATTTATTATTATTGTGTTTTTTTTTGTTTTGTTTTACATATTGTTATTTTAATGTAGCCTAGTACTAGGCTGTCGTGAGTACGCCGAATTATGGCCAAGTAAGCAGTCCTTAGATGGGCTACAAAAATTAAATAAAAACCCCCAAAACACGGAAGTCAAGACCATTTGTTACCAATTTGATGCCCTTATTTTGAAGGTGCAAATGCAATAAAGTAAAACGAAGCAGATGAATATTGTACTCATTGTAAGCCTACTATTCAAATCGATCGATAAAACAGCGTTAAGAACAAACATTCGTTCCTTTCTTCCTATAAAAAAATCTAATGAATGGATTCCTTCATTCTGTCAATAAATACTAGGGACAGATGGTGCCTCAGAGGATGACGTTGACCGAAGTTTATGGAAGTACTCTTAAGACCCTCGAACATGAACAACAGATGCTCGAGAGCCCAAGTAATTAGATAGACGATGCTATTTTGAGTATTTTCTAAAAGTAACGCAGTAAACGGTGCACTCAATACTCGCCTAATATTTCACTCCTTTGCTAGTGATTGCAAAAAAAAAAGGTTGAGCGCCTTGTTAGGCAAGAATGCATCGGAAACGAAGTGTAAGACGAAATTTAGAGATGTGGTTTTAGTAGTTTTACCAGAGGCTGAAGCCATTTTCATTTCTTTTTGTTTGTTCTTTCATTGTCCTGAGATTACGTTATTCGAACGTTTAAATTGGACAATCATTGACAATATAAAATAGCCTTTAGCCAAGTAGAAAAAAGAACAACTTTTTACAGCTTCTAATTGGAACAATTCCCTTTAAAAAATCTCAATAGTCCGATTCAGTCTGAATCGACATTAAAAGGTTCTGGAAAAAAGCGAATACAAAAGAGTAACGGGGATAGGTGAAACAGGTGGGCACTGAAGCTAGGAATGCACATATAAATGAAGAATAGACTAAAAAAATCGCACGTCTGAATTCAAGAGTGACAAAACTCCGGCAAAAACTAAAAAAAAGGAGATTCCGAGTGCTCGTTTATAAAGACGACATAAATCCTTGGAAGTCTCCCTACAAGAGGCTCATAAGTAATCTGTTCTCAGCTTGTTCAGAAAGGCTGGAGAATTCGAGACTTCCTCTTGTTCAGGTGGCCTTCCACTTCGGCTCAATCTTCCCTAGGTTCGAACTTCCGGAATGGTCAGGTAATGGGGCAACCATTTTTTCCTGTACGATAACATTTTTTTGGGGGGGAAAGAACCTAACGCTGTGATGTTTTGGCTTAATTTCGTGAAAGCGGGCTGGCAAAGAAGCCCCCCCCCTCGTTTCCTTTTCCCCCGCAGGGAGATCTGCTTTCAGGTTAGGCAATTTCAGGAAAGTTACAAGTCACTCCTATATGAAGTGCTCTAAGTAGTTTACTCTTTAGTATACTCGGGTTACCCACATCTATTTAACTTCCTCCAACATCATTATATTTACATCATTAAAACCTTCGGCGGATATACCCACGTTGGTTTAGCTTTATATTTGTTACTCACTAATGATGAGGCCTTCCCGGGAAGATCCAAGATATGAGTCCGCCAGCTGCATCATCACCCTCCCCCCCCCTTTATGTGTGTATATGTGCGCAAACAAAAATTATTTTAAAAAGTTTGTTATTGAAGATTAAGTGTTTACATTGTGAAAGATTCTTGACGCTTTCAAAATTCGCCATACACTTGTTAAGATGGGTTGCAACACTGCTCATTTCGGAACGCTACACCCATAGGTTGATCTAGAAATCACTGTCATTGTTCGGAAAGTAAATCTACCATTGCATATGTTTCTTTTTTTAATTAAAAACTAGGGTCTTTTCTGGAACAGGCCCGGCAGCGAGTTAGGAGTTCGAGGCTATCGCGATAATAAGGTTAGGCTAAGGTCAGGTCATGGCCGGTCAGGTTACTGATTAATTGATTGATTGATTGACTGGCAAGCTATGTTCACACTATGAGCCTCGAACGTCATACATAGCCTAACCTTAACCTCCGAAAAAGACCCCCAAACTATTTTCGAAAGGATGTTTTAAAGCTTTAAATGGGGATTGAGCTGTTTATCTTTTCAATATCTTTATAGACCACATAAATACACCCTTCCCCCTCAAAAAAATATCTGTATTTTTATTTCTTAGTAACACGAGCTCTCCCGAACGCCTCATATATTTGATAGTGATTCTTTGAACTCTTTGAAGAGGCACAAATACATCTTTATGGTTTAAACAAACAATAACAAAGTATTTCGCAAGTTTATTGACAAAGCAAAAGCACAACAACTCAAACTGCTCGCTTAAGAAACCTCATACGGAGGTTTTCATTTACACAATGTGCATCAACCCATAAACTTTAAACACGAAAATATAAGCGACTCTTAATTTAAAAGGGTACTTATTTGTTAACGGGGGGGGCCACTGGCTGCCAAAGATCTGAGAGAGATTTGGGGCTTAGTTAACTAGGATTAGTTAGGTTACTTGGCAGATAGTTATGGAGGGTTAAGATTAAGTTAAAAGTACTACTTTGTTGACTCGGCAACCGATGCACAAACCCAAACCATCGAAAGGTTATTGGGAAACAAGAAATGGCGGAACCAAAACCACTGAAGCACTAAAATAGAAAAAAATACCACTTAAAATCATACTTGGTTCAAATAGTAGCATGTCATTAACTCCAATGGTAAGTAAATGACAACAAAAAATACCAGTTATCTAACAAACTTAACTAAGACAGCCAATGGCCACCGTTAACCAATAAGTACTCTTATTTTTTTAGATGATATAACGGGTTGAGAGGATTTTATTTTCGTAGCTAAGGATATCAATTTAAACAAAATGATTGATTTTTGTTTGTTTATTTATCACTCAGGAAACTTAGCGACCTCTACCAGAACTCCGGTTGAGGAAGACCCCTATTCTACCCCCTCCCTCATTTTCTTTTCGAGAAGGCGAGTCTCCTCCCTGCTGTACTGTTTAAATTTCTGTAAAATTATTGGCCGCTCTTTTGGCATCCTAAAGGAAACGGGCATTCCCTTTCTTTCATAGTTACTTATATATTATTATCTAGTTTATATACTCAATTATTTATTGGAAATGATATTTTAAGTTATTTTTGGTGGTTGCGCCTTCGCTGATCCCCGCCAGATGAACTCGCTAAAAGTAAAAAAACAAAACAAGGTCTGCTGACCAAAATGTCGCGTGCCCTCACTTATCTGATTTATGACCTTACGACCTTCAAAACTTTGAAAAAATTCCTGGAGTAACTTGGGACGACCTTGTTATAGCCACATACCTTAGCATTGCATAGTAGAGAACAGCCCAGACTAGCATATCATAGCCTAAATAAAGCCTAGCCTAAACTTGCATAGCATAACATATCATATCGTATCATATCATAGCCAAGCATAGCATAGTATAAGCTACCCTGTATTAGCCTAGTATAGCCAAGCCTAGCTAAACATAGGATAGCCTAGCCTAAAATAGAATAGCCTAGCTGTGTCGGGCCTAACCTAGCATAATCTAGCTAGCCTAGTATAACCTAGCATAGTATAGCCTACCTTATCCTACCTTAGCTTAGTATAGCCTAGCCTATCGTATCCTAGTATAGCCTAGCCTAGCTTAGTAGACCCTAGTCTAACCTAGCATATTATAGTATAGTAGAGCAGCCTAGCCTAGTATTGCCTTCCCTAGTGCAGCATTGCATAGTGTAGCCTAACTTACTATAGCCTAGCATAGCCTAACCAGGTATGGCTTAGCATTGCATGCCAGAGTCGAGCCTAGCTTAGTAGACCCTAGTCTAACCTAGCATATTATAGTATAGTAGAGCAGCCTAGCCTAGTATTGCCTTCCCTAGCGCAGCATTGCATAGTGTAGCCTAACTTACTATAGCCTAGCATAGCCTAACCACGTATGGCTTAGCATTGCATGCAAGAGCCTAGCCTAGCGTCACATAGAGTAGCCTAGCCTAGTATAGTCAAGCTAGAATAGGCTACTATAGCCTAGCCTAGCATACTGTAGGCTAGCTTGGTATAACCTATCCTAGCATAGCATACTATAGGCTAACTTGGTATAGCCTATCCTAGCATAACCAAACCTAACATAATATAGCCAAGCGTATCATATTATAGTCAACCTAGTATATCCTAGACTAGTATAGCCTACCATAACCTAGACTAGAAAAACCTTGCATAGCTTAGCCTATTATAGCCTTGGTTGGCCAGCCTATCGTACCCTAACATAGTATTACCTAGCCTAGCATAGCATAACTCTCCCTAGCCTATTATACTTTAGCCTACCCTAGCATAGCATAGTATAGCCCTATCTAGCCTAGTATAGCTTAGCGTAGCCTAGCATAGTATAACCTAGCCTAGCATTAACTATCCTAGACAAATATAGTCTATACTATCCTATTGTACCCTAGTCAAGCATAGGTTATTATTGTCTAGCCTAACATACTATATGATATCCTATCCTAGCATATTATAGCCTAAATTAGCATAGTATATCTTACCCTTGTACATTATATCTTAGCATAGCTTAGCATAGTATAGCCTATTCTATGTTTGCCTAGCAGAGTATAGCATATTATAGCCAAGTCTAGTCTAGCAAAGTATCGGCCGAATAGTTATGATGTTATTGCCAAAACAGAATAAATCCCGGGCTAACCTTGAGAGAACTTTAACAATTATAGCATTCGAAGGAGAATGTAAAATAACATAAGATTTTCAAATTTCGTTAGAATCGGCCGAATAGTTATGATGTTATTACAAAAGAAAGAAAAAAGAATCAAAACGGGGATCGACCGATCGATATAGTGAGATGTAGAGTCGCTCGCGATTAGTCTCGCACGCGACTAAAAACCCTTGTTGTTCGTATGGCCTACCTCTTATTCCTTTGGTTTCTGGTTGTTGTTTTTTGGCGTACTGCTTGTATGGAATAGGTTTTTAATGTAACCTAGTAATAGGCCTCTTTCTTTAATTACGAAGACTTGTGCCCTTGGTGCTAGTTATCAGATGGGCGCCTTAAAAAAAAACCCGCTGAACACCCATCGAAACCCGATTGAGCGTTCACCTATCGGAACCTGCAGTCAGCGACGTCGCACAACTCTGGCCAATTTTGTCTGGTCTGTAACGCTAATTGAGCCGATTCACCCCTCCCGTAGCACCCGTTGAACCCTTCCTCTACTACCCGTTGAGCTCCACCTATACCAAGACACTGAACAAGTAAATGGACACTAGGTTAATTATTCAGATACCTTTATTTGTAAGTTTAAAGAATGAAATAAATTTTGAACAATGTAAGTATTTTAATAATAATTTGTGAACTTCACTTTAGCACCTTTTTTCTGCAACTCGCTGAGACTATAGCTTGTAGTATTTCCGACCATGTTTCGCGTTTGACCATAAGCAATTCTGGTGGTGCTTCTTTCCTTTTTTTAAGTTTTCCCATAAAGTCTTGTCTAGTATTCCCCACATGAAAAGCCACTATGTTTCATCGTTGGTTGTAACCTGTTTGTCATTTGTGATCTCTAAACCCATACCCATCCAATATCTGAAAATTTATTTCCGACCATGTTTCGCGTTTGACCATAAGCAATTCTGATCGTGCTTCTTTTCTTTTTTTAAGTTTTCCCATAAAGTCTTGTCTAGTATTCCCCACATGAAAAGCCACTATGTTTCATCGTTGGTTGTAACCTGTTTGTCATTTGTGACCTCTAAACCCATACCCATCTAATATCTGAAAATTTAGCAAACTTTGATTCGTCAAAAAATTATGCTGTTCCAAAGGTCCAATGGCTCTTCCTCACTTTTCCAGCCCTCACATTAATCTTCTTAATATTGGCCATAGTTAAAAAAATGCTTTCTCATGACTGAAGATCCATAATATCCAAGAAAGTATAGGTAGTTTACTGCTGTTCTTGCGTTGATTTGGAATCTTTCTTTCAATACAGATGCATTTCTAATAATAATAATATAGGTTTTATATGGGGCCCTTCGAGACATTAAAGCCTTCACAGTGCGCCCGTTCATCGACTAAGAAAAAGTTCCGGAAGAAGTGAGTTTTCAGAGCCTGTTTGAAAGCGCCAGGTGACCATTCTACAGTTTCGGGGCAAATACAGAGAAAGCATGCTCACCCATGCAGCTCAGACGAGTGTGAGGAACCGAAAGCAGGAGAAGATTTCCTGAGCGAATGGCTTTTTGCTGTCGGGACACAGCCAGTGAGGAAGATAGGTAACAGGAAGTTTCGATGCTTAGTATTTTAAGTGTAAGGAGGAGGACTTTAAAATTAATTTGAAATTTAGTGGGCAACCAGTGCAGTTCACGGAGCAGGGGTGTGGCACGAGACAACCGTCTTCGACGGAGGAGAACTCGAGCCGCAATTCTTAACAAGTTGAATGGGAAGAATTGTAGTGTTGGGGCCTCCAGTGATAAGAGTGTTACAATAATAAAGACGAGAGGTAACAAAGGCATGGATGGCTATCTCGAAACTTTTTTGGTCAAAGTGGGACCATATACGACTGAGGTTATGGAGAAAGCAGAGACGATTTGCTGATATTAGCAACATGCGATTTGAAATGAAGTTGACTGTCAAAGGAAACACCCAAGTATTTAACGTCGTCAGATAACGCAATCGGGGAGCCACCTAGATTGAGAGGGGAGGCTACATTTTACAACGAGTGATATCTACTGAGGCACCCATCAAAAGGACCACAGTTATGTTATGGTTGAGTTTGAGGAAGTTATCCGATAGCCATTCAGAGTTCGTGTCATATGCGGATAGAAGATTGGCGATGGTCACCGCGAACGAGTTGGAGAGAAATATTTCCATGTCATCAGCATAGAAATAAAAGGATAGACCTAAGCGACGCAGAGGAAGGCAGTAGATAGGTAAAAAGAACGAGCCAAGGACAGGGCCCTGAAGAACACCCTATAGGACACAGCAGCTGGCCCAGAGACCTCACCCCCGATGTGGACAGAATGAGTACGAGATGAGAGATAAGAGCGAAAGCAGCTTAGAGCAGTTCCAAAGACACCTAGGAAGTCACGGAGGCGCTGGTGAAAAACGAAGTGGTCAACGGTGTCAAATGCTGTTGAGAGATCAAAAACACCAGAATTGAAGGCCCTCCAGCGTCGGTCTCGCGGTGGTAGGGGTCAGTTACATGTAGGGGAGCTGATTCAGAGCTGTGAACTGCCTTGAAGCCGGACTGGAAGGTTTCGTTGATGCTGGAAGAGGACACGTGTTCAGTGACGCGGGCAGCTACTACCATCTTAAGAGCCTTGTATAGGAATGGAAGCTGAGAGATAGGACGATAGTTTAAAGGATTATTGTGGTCAAAATTTTATTTCTTTAAGATCAGGCGGATATCAGCATGTTTAAGGCCAGAAGGCAACTCACCTGGCGATAGGGAGGCGTTGAAGATACCCAGTAGGTGTGGTTAGGAGGACTGCAAGGAACTGAACATAGAGACTGAGTGGAAAAGTGTCAAGCGGAGAGCAGTTTTTTTTCTTTTTTTGATGAGCGGACTGGGGTGAGGGAAGCAAGAGTGGGAGTTGGTTAAGGGGGATTATAGTGTGACGGGGTCAGACGAGGACGGGATCCCAGAGCGAAAATTAACTACCTTTTTTGAGAAAAAGGCACCGAAGACAGATATGAAGATGGAGGGGATGGGAAGGGGGAGCACCCGCGACACGAAAGAAAGCCAAGGACAACCAGATCGTGATTTGGGTGGTTTTACCCTATTCTTTAAATTGAACTTTAATTATGTTAACGGAAAACTGGCTATTCAAAGATTCCTAGCAATTTGACAGTCTAATTTTACTTTCCAGGCGTGTTTAATAGTTGAAATATTAAATTCTGAAAAGATTAAACAATTAAACAATTAAATCATTAATGGAAAAAAAATCGGAATAAAGCATTTTATTATTAAACCGTGGATCTCTACAGCCATAGGCCAAAGTTTTGAGACTAATATATATATATATATATATTTTTTGTTCATTTATTTTTAAAATATACGTAATTGGAATAATTATTCTTATATTTAAATTTATTGCAGTTTAATTAAAAAGTCAGCATTTTAAATATAATAAGAAAAATTGCATTCCTTCGCTAAATCCAAAATCCATCTCCGGTACTGTTCCTGTATAAAGTGAGTTTCAGTCTCTGGAGCTTTGATATTGGATCAAAAGTTAAAATGAGGACAAATATGGGTTAAAAAAAATTTGTAATTATCTATTTCGCAATGTTTTTGTAAAAATAGGTTTGAATCCTTTTCAATTCCAGAAAAGGCCCCCCCCCCCAAAAAAAAAGCCTGCAACCATTGTTGTTCTGCACCTAAGTGGCCTAAAATGCAATGAGATAGTTGCTAAGGGTAATGCATCAAAGAGCGACATCTTAGTATTATTAATGACTTTAAAAAGAGCTTCAAATGGAAGCTAAGGTCGCCTTCTGGCAACGTCACAGTTAAATAATCTGTTTGCCTCAAGTGCCAAGCTTGCTCAGGATTGAAAAGAAGCAGGTGTGAACCCTTCAGGGAGCACAGTGTAGTCGGGACCTTTCGACCTAGGTTTCAAGTCGGGAAGGGCTGTGAAGAAGCCTCATCTAACCAAGAAAAAGCCTACGGATAGAATCCCCCTTTTGTAATAAAGTTAAAGAATGGGGCAAAGTAATATTTTTGGTTGAAGCTCCTCTCCTCGTGTTTAGAGCTTTTGGAAGCCACCCCGTTACGATGGACAAGGGAAGCGCTCTCTCGAGTCCCGTGTCCTGCCCATGGTGAAGTAAGTATCCGGGCGCTTGCCATGTTTGGGGCTGTTTCTCATCTGAGAGAACTGGAGCACTAACAATTTTGCCCAAGAGCACTGCCATGAACTCAAAATGCTACTAAAACGTGCTTAATCAGCACCTTTTCCCAACAGTTCAGGACCAATTTGGGGATGATAACTGTATTCCTCAGAATGGTAGCGGACCTTACACAAACCAAAAGCAATAACAAATCTCTTGACTGAAAATAACTTCAAACCTTTAGGACTTTGCCCCTGGAATTCGCTAGATATGAGCCTAATAAATAATTTGTGGGCTATAATCAAACTGGCAGTCGATAAAAAGAAATCTTCCAATTGTGAACAATTGCGCGGGGGTTTAATGAACAAAAATGAAGCGATATCAGTCAAGATATATTCAAAGATTTGGTCTCCAGCATGACAAAACGTATTGAAGTCCCTAAGAAAAGAGACATCATTATAAATTTTGACCGTGTATCAATTGACTATTTATTAATAAAATCAATTTAGGCTCTATTTTTTTTATATTTCACCTCAAACTATGATGCAAAAAATAATAAAACAAAATGTAACGTTTGATTAGTTCTATTAATTTTCTTATATGAAAACTTATTGTACTCTCCAAACTTATGCCATGACTGTATTTGCTACTTTCATATCATCATAGCATAACAGCGCGCCTCGTAGTGATGAAAAATCATCCTTCCTCAAATTATGCTTATCAATATTCCTTCCCTAATCTAACCTGAAATTTATATTCATTACATTAACTTATAAGATTTACTGTTCAACTGTGTATTGTAATTACAATAGCATTTGTGTATAAGCTGGATATGAATCAAGTTTTTATGTTTCGGTACAAAAATTCAATCCTCTCTCTTGCTTCTTAAAATAAAAGGGGCAAATGCCATTAATCAAAAGTTCTACTGTAGACTGTTGAAGTGTCAATCTCTGTCAAATGGTTGTTATATAGAGTAAGAGCTTAGATTCTAGGAGATGTTTTCCCCAAACAAAGGGCTGCCTCCTGTAGACCTGTTACTTGGAGGAGCGACACGCCCTTCTGGCTATCTCAGCTAAATTAAGATTACCCAAGATTTATTCCTTCTAGATATTTCTGGTTTACTCATTTTTCCGTCTTTCTGTACAAGCCTCTTCCCACGTATTTTCTTTGTTGTCCGACAATTACGCAGGCTAGTCGTTGATCAGTTTTCGTCCATTCATCTTTGGTCAGGGTGAGGAGGAGGGGGCACCCTCGCTCTTGACTTCGGTTGGGGGAGGATTAACATATATGACTTCCTCCTACTTTTCTTTTGTTATTTACCACCACCTCCACCACCCCTCGATCTTTCTCTTCCCCATATATACTTTTACGACTACCAAGGGGCTGTCAAGTGTAGCAGAGAGAACCTTGTTGCAGCTGACATCTGGAGGATTGGGTTCTTTTCCAGCCCATACGGCTCCAATTCCTGCTGCTATATATCTTGCACACATTTTTAGTCGCGGGCGACCTATACGAGTATCTTACTATGTCGATCGGTCAGTTCCCGTTTGTTTGTTTTTTTGGTAATAACATTATAACTATTCGGCTGATTCTAACGAAAGTTGAAACCTTTATGTTGTTTTACATTCTTTTTCGAATGCTATACTTGCCAAAGACCTGGAATTATTTTGTTTTGGCAATAGCATCATAAATATTCTGCCAATTCTAACGATATTTGAAAACCTTATGTTGTTTTACATTCTCTTTCAAATAATAAAATTGTCAAGGTCTTTTCAAGGTTATCCCGGGAATTAGTGAAGGTTTTGAAGGCCGTAAGGTCATAAATCAGAATAAGAGAGCACGCGACTTTTGGTCAGCAGACCTTGTTACTATCTAGCTTAGCCCCTTTCTGCACGGGTCCCTCCTTACAATGTGCAGGGTACGCCCTCGTTGATATTTCCCTTCAAATACGAGAGTAGGGCGGGGGGTGGGTCTCGATCAGATTCCAATTGGGAAAGGGGTGACATAGATTAGCGCGAACAGGGAGTTCCCGCTTAAAATGGTAACCGCTCTAAAGTTGCCCCGAATCGGAATTCCATATTTTAACTAACCACACCCGATGTAGCTTATTTTAGTTCAAAAGAGAAGCGTTGTTTACACTCGGCTAGACCCTATCTTATGAATCCACAAATGGACCACTAATAAGTGTGATCGATCACCAGTTCGAACTCAACGCTATTTAAGGCATCCAATGCTGAAGGGAGCTAAACTCATCCCCAGATTTCGGTATTTTCTTATTTAAGGATAACTTGCTACTAGTTTCTTTCATTATACTGCCGTCTTGAAGGTAGGGCGGCGTTACTAGGTGCTAGCATAGCTACTTGACGTTAGAAATGGTTTGCATTAAAAGTTGTGGGGTAAATACCTAATTCCCTCTCGCTAAAATGCACTTCAAAGAGGGTGATTACATTCGTACTTGCTCGTCCATGTCGTTATTTGAAATAGGGAGGGGGGAAAGTTACGCAGTCCCTACCACGGTATCCCAAACTTTATTTGATTATAGAGTATGTAGTTTCCATACATTTTTAGCATCCCATATCTAAATCACTTTCCCTACGAACCTAGTTTTTAAGAAGTGTCTGGTAGCGATGCATCGGTTGTATTCCCTTTAGATAATTGAAAATATTCCTTTATTTAGAATTTCAATTCAGCAGGTGCTCATTTTTTTTAGCGCTTTGAGAACCTTTGTTCTCGGTACAAACTTCCCTTTTGGAGGATAGAACTCGTGCTGCTATCTGCTAACTTCAATTGAGCAGGTTTGCAAAGGATTCTTGCTTCACTTTTGAGTTATTTCTTTCTTTGGCATCAAGATGAAAAGAAGCTTATAAAATTCTCGTTAGATTAATCACTATTTCCCTTATCCTGCGAGGGAATGGATTGCATTTTTCTATTTAAGGAAGTTCAATAACTTTGCTAAGATTAATAATTCTCATTTCCGGACTTCATTAGTTGTAACCACAATGACCAGCATATTGTCTAGTTAGCTGTAATCCTTTTGCGCACTATTAAAGTTATCAGTTTCATTTTTCGCATCTTAAAGATCACAATGTGAGGACAAAATAGGGGTTGTATTACGCGCGCATGATTGTGTGCGTTTTTATTTAGATATCAGATGTTATCTCTTGAGGCTTACTACTGAGTAGGATTGCTTGTTTTTAGTAAGAATTTTATTACAGATTTGGAGGTTTGTTTGTTTTTTCACGCCTACAGCAAAGATTAAAATTGGGATTCAATCCGGACACTACCAGTACCGACGGGGGGAGGGGGGGTACTCGGTTAGGTGTATAGTCGACTGAATAGAGGGGTATTGCTCATTCACGGCTGAGAATTTTGGCAAGCAATTTCAAGTATTTTTTTCTACGGGCGAAATTCCACCGGACAAACTCACCACCATACATATTTCAGCGCTATTTTTTCGATAGTACTTCTTAAGAAGCTTCAATAGCGCCCTGTAAATTCGTTGATAGGAAAATTAATATACTTGTTTTCAATTAAGATTTTATTATAAATAAAACTAGAATATTTATTATTTGCAAATTTTATATCTATGGACTTTTAAAAAATAGGATTTTTTAACATATTGTATATTGTTGTATAACATTTTGTACATGCAGATTCAAGTCTCTTTTTTTTCCCCTTCTGATTGGCTCCTTCTCGTTCTAGTCTATCTTGATTTCGCTTGCTAGAGATTGTTTCAGAGGAAACTTTAATGTTGATTGATACATAAAAATGACTATCATTATGTGATTTACCTAACCCGGTGACGAATTGAGCGGACAAGGCTTCATGACCTTATCAAGCTTAATCATAAAATTCCTCCTTTCTCGCTTTCATGTCCAGTTGCCTCTCGCAACAGGTATCTCTCAGAGCTCGTCGCATAATCGTTATGTTGCGTTTTCTCATGTGCTAGGAGTACACGGACGAGTACTCTTTATCCTAACCCAGGTCTAATAAGATTATAAAAGTCCGTTATTTGTGGTCTTCCATTTTATTCATAATTTATCCATTCACCACTTAGTCCCACCTTTTTCCGAGGAAATTTGAAGCCTGATTTGACCATTTTTTAAGGATCTCAACATTGAGAAGTGCTCTCATAAAGAGGCGTCCATACTCCACTTTAGGAATTGAGTAATAAAACGATTACATGGGTTCGATCCCGATGTGTAGCTCTCCAGCCGAGTTGACCTATTTCCCTCATTCATTGCAGTAGACCTGACGAACAGCCGCCCTTCACTTGAAGTAGGCCACTGGAGCCACCTTGAACGAAAGGTCATCGCGAAGGGTAGATGTAGGAGCCCTTGTTTTGAAAGGTCCTTTCGCCCGTCTTGGAGACGATGCAAGGTTCTTCTTGGTTCGTTTACTGTATGTGTGTTAGAGAGAGCTTGCATACGTGCGTGTGCGTTTGCATATGCATCATGTGCATTTGCGTTTTGATGCGTTCTCTGTTCCTGACATCGGAGATCGCTCAGATGAGTTGGTGCTTGGCCGTTTTCTGTCGAGCAACAAACCAAACGATGACCCTCGGGTATTATGCTCTTAATGAGTCTCCCCATACCAAATTGGCAGTCTTTATAGTGGCCTTCGACGTTATTCATTTTTAGCATCATTTTTACCCCCGCCCCCTCCCTCATAGGTGTCCTCGAGTGGATACTTTAGAATGCTTGCGCTACTACTCCATTTTTAGTTACCCGTAACCTTTCTTATTTCTTCCCTCTTTTCATTTTTGTCCAAACATTTTCGCTCCCGTTTAAATTCCTTTGTTGGTTAGGTTGTAGTTTCCTCTTTTCACCAATACTAAAACTAATCATTTTGGAGAGAAGTAAGGATAATTAGTAATAAAAAATTAATGTACATCGATAAACAAATGCAAAGGAACTTGGATCTGTTGTGTAGACGCCTTCGTGGGAGGGAGTGGGAGTGAAATGCGATGCCGTTGTGTGGGCGTTGGTCGGCCAAAGGCGCTCGCGACTCTTCATCGACCAGCTTCAGAACGAGGCTAAGCTTCGGCCGGGGTGAGCGACTGATCAAAGAATCCCTGTGTGCGAAAGGATGGCGGCGTCCATCAGGCAACGGTGAAAGTGTGCTCGTTTGCACACGATTATTCCTCGATGACCGATAAAAAGGGAAATTAGCCGGGGAGTGGGGGGAGGGGGAGAAGGAAATTGGATATACGATAAACAACAAGGAGTGTTAAGTGGGACTTCATCGATTCGCAGGAGTGGATTGAAAAGGTTGATTTTCAGAACTCCTTAGTGTATCACAGAACAAAGGCTCAAATAGCGGGTATTAAGAACCCTTTTAGTGATGGTCCTTGAGATTTTCTTTCGATGATTTTCGTCGCTTCTTTTCATTTGTTCTGTCATGTTGGCCCTTTTTTATCAATCCTCTGTAAAGGGCAATTCATAGTATTTTCCTTGTTTCGAAATATGGTTCTGCATTTGTAGGTTCGTTTACTTAAGTTCGTGTGTTTGGATGTTCCTTCTGGAAGTTCTGAAATGTACTCCTCCGGCACACCAAGAATTTCAAATTGATGGTATGCTATCTCAGTGAACATAATTTTAAGTGTTTGCATAATCTTTTATCTATTTAACCACCACTATTTCTGATCCTCACCCCCTGAGACCCTAATGGAAACCTCAAATTGTTAAATTTCATACATTTGACTTGGGGTCAACTTGTTTCCATCCAGGAATGTTAATGGTGGTGCTTTCTCTATGATCTTGAAACTTTAACGGTCTAGTACGATGCCATCAATCACTTTATTTGGAAGGGGAAAATTTCCCAATGTTCTTTAACACTTTTTAGTTTCAATGGTGGAGAAAACCAACTTTTTTTCATTCCATTTGCATTTGTGACTTTTAGAAGCCTTAAGAAGTTTATCAACCGGTTGATCAATAACGGTGAGCGGATTACTGCTTCCTGCTTTCATTCAGTGTAAGGAAACGTCATACTGCTCCGTAGTTTAGAAAAAATGCCGCCTTTGTTTAGTCAACAACGCTTAAAACTGCAATTTCATTGTTGAGGTTGGAATAAATACATATACGAGTATATAAAACATTTAAAAGGAGCCAAGTTTGGAACGAGGTTCCTGGGGACTGAATGGCACTCAGCTGGGCACGGATTTAATGAGTTCTTGATTTTCATTCCTGATCATTTTTGCATCTTTCTATTTTCATCCTTTTACCCCCTTTATCTGTTTTTTTTTTTTGTCTACTCCATCCCTTGGCCTTTCCGTTCGTAATAACAAACCTCCCATTTGTACTATGTTGTGTGAAAAGTGGAAAAGAAGAAAAAGAAAAACAAAGATATGATGGGGAATAGGAAGAGGGTAATCTTTGCTTGATTTAGCAATGAGGTTTAAATTAAGGCTTTTAGTGCTCTAGTTTCTTTATAACGGTATTTTTAATGAAGGATTTAATTATACCGTCCCCGCGTTAACAAAAATTGCTTTTTCTTTTCTTGCGCCCCTTTTTTGCTCTTTTTACTCGGTTTATTTTCGTTCCCTTATCCCCTTCCCCATCCTTTTCCACCTTATTAACGTTGTCATCCATGGATAACTCTAGTTTCTTCCACATGAGAAAAAATAATCCATCGCGAGAGGTATATTACTGCCCACTGCACCTTTCAGGCCACGTGTCTCAATGGATATTCCGGAATGGCTTCAAACTAAGAAACTCGCGCTTAAAATAGCAATGGTTTGCCTCTTCAATGTTGCACTTGGCACGAATGGGGGACGCTTATCCACGACAAGCAAATGGATCTATCAAATAGATTGATTTGGTCAATTTGATTACAATCCACTTGCCCACCGTAGAAGAGGGACACCCCAGGCCTGCCAGAAAGTGTCGAAGAGGAAATCCAATGTTATTTTAACCGCATTTCATAGTTGAATCATTGCAGTTTATTATTTTTAAAAATAAGAAACTCGTTTTTATTCGTGTGTTTGTGTATAAAATATTCCTTTTTGGTGAGGTAGTAAACTGCCATTTCATCTTGAGCGATCCTACCGAGGAGTAGCCTCGTCTCTGTTACAAACACGAGGTGCCCGCACGCGGAGGGGCGTCTTGGACTTTCAAGAAAGCGAGGAATGAGCGTGGTCGAGATGATCGAAGGGTTGGGTGGGGGTGGGGGTGGGGTGGGGGGTCAAGGCCACTCGGGTCTTCTGCGCTGGCAGCAGCGAGTGAATCAAACGGAGAGGACTGGGGCCATGAGCGAATAAGGGTCGGAGGCGTGTCTTTAGAGTTGTACGATGTAGTCGATCTTTGGACCCATCCGCCTCCTAAAAGAGTTAATTTGACAATAACGATTATTTTAATATCCAAATTAAACTTTTGATTAACTTTAAATAGGTTTTGTTTCATTAGATTTTTAAGAGTGCGATGATTTGAAGATAATAAACAAACCTTCATTTCCCTGCACTTTAGGAGCTTCCCGCGAACTCAGCACTAAATATTTGTTCCCTTAGATTTGGTAACTATATTTTACCCTTTCGCGATCCTATTTCCAGCCACGCCCTTTGGGAATTAGGAGAAAACCATGGTCAACTTAAACTGATTTGAAGAATGTTAATGTTAAGGGTAAAAGGAATAATTCTATCATATATAAATCATTTTTAACCATTTCAGACATGTTGAGTTACATATTCCAGCCAATTTTCCATTAAATTGGTGTTGAATTGGTTCTAAAATACATAAGACTAATGTACATACCTCTCGTTACAAAAAAAATATATATTTCTAAGTAAAATGAATCATATTGCTCTTAATTTAAGCATATTTATCCCCCAATACCTAAAATACGTGGAAATAAAATAATCTTGAAAGGACAGCTTATGGTTGGTATTCATGATCAACTATTCCATTATAAAATAAAGCGAAAACCAACAAGAACATCGCGCTAAAAAAATCTCGAAAAGATTTTTAAAAAGTGGAAGTTAGTGTACGGGAAAATGTCTGGAAAGAACATAGACCCGAATAAACAACTTGTGGCTCTAGCGACCATGAACGCATACACCTCTCCTTGTCTTGCCATCCGTTGTTGACATAAAAACCACACCCCACGTAAATTTTATCCATTGAAACGAATACTTTAGCAGGAATTTGGCGACTCTATTATTGGCCCATGTCCCCAAATTGGTTCTATCCCTGTATTGGTTCCTCATTTACATAAAATACTGAAAAACTGGATGGGGCTTGAAAGTCAATTGGGATAAAATTGACCAAATTGAGAGAAGTTTGGAACTACCTCCTGCCAAATTCTAGCCATGTTACAAAGGATGTTTACTAGATTGTGACCAGAGACACTATCCTTTATAAAACCGTTGTCTGAGATATATCTTGTATCACAGGATTTCAAGTGAGAATGACACGTCTGTGCCATGCTTCCTTGCACCAGAAAAGACATTTTCACAGTCGTCTATTCGTCAGTTTCTAATTTATATACAAAGAATAAACCCTTCGATATAAGTAGAAACACTACTATTGTCCACTAAAATTTTAGTAAAGACCTTGAGTAATCGCAAACCATTTCTATTCATTGTGAAACCTTCATATTCTAAGCCAGATTTGCGTATAAAGGAACAAACATTCACGCGTGTAAGAGACTATTGTGTGGTTGAGACAGCTTTTTAGGGTGAATGGTTTCTACGAATACCAAGCATTTCAGCAGAATTCAACCTCTTCTAAGTATGTATTTGGCCAATGATATAAGCCAATTAAGCAAACCATTTACATTTATTCTTTTATTGGAATTTTCTTACA
This sequence comes from Ceratothoa steindachneri, assembly GCA_963969495.1. Lineage (NCBI taxonomy): Eukaryota > Metazoa > Arthropoda > Malacostraca > Isopoda > Cymothoidae > Ceratothoa > Ceratothoa steindachneri. Next base: position 157,097,064 of record OZ018326.1, read on the forward strand.
CAGTTTTTCTAATTTCTCCTTCGTTTCCAAATTTGATTCTCACTTGGACTTAAAGGCGAGTATGTCTGATTGCTTTTGTACAAGTCTGAGGGGAAAAATTCCATGCTATCTGTTCACGTTATCTTTGGTTTTTCTTTCTTGTTTCTCTACATATATTTTTACCTGCGGCGAAGCGCCAGGTCTAGGCGTCGCTTTTTTTCAAAAGGAGTAAAGTTCAATTGTAGCCATTTTGAGCCATGAAATGACCCATATGACCATGGGACATATGGTTATTCACCCTGGAGATTTCAAATCTGCCTTCGGATTTGGCGCTGAGGGCTGCCATCTGGTGGCTAAAGCCTTATTTAGCCATTCAAAGGCACTTGTAAGTGATTTGAACCATGGGAAACCATCAATTCAATAACCATTTATCATCTTATCACAAAACACCGCAGGTCATTGGAGGCACTTTCCCCCTTGTTTATTCTGCTTGTTCCTTTTCTAAAAAGTTATTTCCATAATTTTCTTTAATAATAATTAGGAATTGATCCCCACTTCCCCGTTTTTCCCCCCCTTTAGTTTCTTTTACAAAGTTCAAATCCGTATGGGGTGGATGGTATGGAGGGACTTGAAGCACTCTGCCGTGCCTGAAACCTAAGGAAATGACGGGCTCTTCTGGCCCCAGTATGCACCGTAAGTCCAGGTGTAGCATGGACCAGCTCGCTGCAGCTTACATCTGTAAGGTTGCTAACTCTCCCAGCCACAATGCCAACATACATTTTCATTTATTCACCATTTTATTTACAGATCTACTTTCTGAGGGAGATACTATCGTTGGTTTCTACTTAAAGAATATCCTGTTCGATGTTAATTTTCCCCTTTCCGAAAGAAGTAATAGTCAAAAGTTCGTTGATGCATATAATTTTTTTTTTATTTGGACTAATTATAATTCCGTTGTTATCTCGGCACTGATCTCATTTTTTTATAAGAAAACGCTTGAGGGATAAAATGGAGACCCCTCCCCCCGAAACCATCAACCTTCCGTGTAATCCCTGATCAAATAAATCTTTTTTTTATTTCATTAGTCACGAACGGTTAAAAAGTGGGATCGATGTCCTTATGCGACTTTTCGTTCTTCGATTTCCTGATTCCTGACTTCGTGATGCACCGGGAGAGTGGACGTTTCAACTGTACTCTCGCCAAGGTTTGACAGACCCCCTGCTAGGGTTGAAGACCTGATTGACATATATAGCGACTCAGAGAGTGCCCTGAGTCCCCTCGAGGCATTGTAATCTCCAAACCCCATATGGTTTGCAGTATCCGTGACGTCACGGCTGCTGCAGGCCGAGAGAATGTCGAGATTGTCTTTGTTGGGGTCCTTGACATGGAAGGATTGCGGGAAATGAGCGCCTTTGTGGTGACGCCTAACAGTTTATAAGGACTGGGCGATCAGACCATCGTTATGCTCTTCCCTACTTAGATTATATGTGAAAAATCAGGTCATCCCTTCGGGCTACATGGCAAAAAAGAGGGAAGACGGCCTACGGGAATTTAAAATTGCGTGCCGTTGCGCCGCGACTTTGTTCCGTGGCCCTCCACCTCGTCGTTTTCTGTTGCCTCTGAATCAGGATCGGGTACACTCACAGGATGCTGTGCCATCTGATGGGGCGCTTCCCCGAACCCTTCTGCGACGAGTTGTGGTTCTGTCCGGCACATTCTTGTTGTGTCCCATTCATGGGGAACACTCGTAATGTCAGCCTAATCTCGCTGAAATTGCCGAGTGTAATGGTGGAACGTTTGAAACAAAAATCGCACGAGCAATTTGGATAAAAAACAAACAACCACACTCAAAGTAAATCAGATTCTTCGCCAATTGGAAGATACTCGTAAATGCTAAATTATTAATATTTTTCATTATTCTTAATTTGTATCGGTTCTAGAAATTCACACCGCTGTTTTTATTGATTTAGTTGCTGCAAAAAGTATATGCATAAACCCTTTTCTTCTTACAAACTTCACTTACACTCATCTCAAGAAAGTGCAACAATCCTGTTTGTTATTACACTTATCATCGTGAGATAGATGTAAATGGCAATTGTGAGAAAATTTAAGCATGTGCATTGCACGGTTGGATATAATAATAGAAATTTTAATTGAGCTGAATGAGAATTGGGTGAGTGAAATTCCGGAAGAGAGAGTGATCTTTCTGTGTTATAGTTGATCCTCTCCTTATACTATTAAGGCTGTGTTTAGAAGCAAGGGGCTAACAAAATGTTAGAAGCAATAGGGATAAATATTTTGCCTTACGACAAAGGAATTATACAATTCTTTAGTTTTCTGCCATCTGAATATTACGTTGAGTCTTGGTCTACTTACTATGTTTAAGATGTTAAAATGCTAATCCCAATGCAACCAAATTAATTCCGTTTTAGTAGTTATGAAGTGATAGATTAAAGGAACTGGGTATGCTTCCACTTAAAAAGAGGCATTTAATTAGGAATATTGTTTTTCTTTTTAAGATAAAGCGAACAGAATCTCCCATAGCCACTGTAATTTTTGATAAATACCAGCACTAGGTTTAGAGATGATGCTAAAGGGCTAGTTAAGAAGCGCTGCAGCCTGGATGTCGGAAAACACCTTTCACAGTCATCGAGTGGTTAACTTTTGGATAAATTTGCTTCAGAATGCGATGGGGCTATTTTAGGTAAATTCGTGTACATAGCTCATTCGCGTCACTGGAAGGCAAGATTAATTTTAGCATTTTCCAGTATTGTATTTGTGTGATTCTTTTGCCCCCCTACCTTTGGGTGGTCCTAGGGGCATTTAGAAGGTGGTATTTTAGGATTTATTTTTAACGTCTGATCCGAATTATAGGAGGTTACCACATTTCCCCTTGGTTGCATTGTCGATTTAACTCATATCGGGTAATTTTTGTGCGATTATGCCCCGAAAGTGGCCTACCTCTCGTTGTCGCCCGAGTCAAATGGACCATGGCACATTGCCTTAACCTATTCACGCTAATTGATTTCGGTTAATATTTTTAATTTTCCTTAACAAGAATTTCTCCTGAAATGTTGACCTACTAAATATCTTCTGCACAGTCGGTCCCATTTCGACAGAGGGGAGCTCTTTAATGACCCTCTTATCGATTGCCCTGCTTTCATACGACGCCTTTCTCCCAGGAGCTACCTCTGGTTTAATTTGTGTTGAATGTATTCCATAAGGAAAGTCGGGTATGGCATGAGCAACCATGTGGCCCACTGCCCTACGTCCGTAGGGAGATCTGGCTCTATTGCGGAGGTTGGTCAGGTTTAGGAGAAATTCGCCGCTCGCAGCTTCAACCAGTATGTACTCTTCTTTAGAAAACTCTTTCACAAATTTTTACTTTCCTTCTTAGTTTTGAAAAAAAGGCAAACTGTTGTATCTTTCACACCAGGATTTTTCCTTCGTGGCTGCTGACCCGGAGTTGTGGAATATGCTCCCGCATGACATCCCTATTTCTCCCTCTGTCGCTAGAATCAAGTCAGTCTACTTTGAAGACTAGCCTATTCCAAATGGCCTCCCATCAGCAGGCTTTCTTGCGGATTTCGTATCTACATATCACATCCCCCCCCCCTTCCTTTCCCTCTACTCGGCAAAATGAGAAAATTGAATAATTAGGAGCAGGCAGTAATTAAAAAAAGAGAAGGGATAAAAACATTTATGGCCCGAGTAGCTATAAGAGGTGACTACTTGGGATGGCACGTGCAATGAAGGTATAGGGTGATTAGGACAATAAAGCCTTCGTGAACGCATGTTTACAAATACCACAGGTATATAGATTTGAACTCTTGTAGGAAAATTGAAAGATACCGAGGATTATGAAAAGGAATTCCTGAAGCAATTTGTTCTCAGGATCAAAATTGCTTCCTGGTCGCTCCCATACACATACATATTCATCAAGGTTCGTGCATGTACACATACTCAAATCCCACCCATGCATATAAGGGCGTGGTTTACTCCTACATTCTTTGACTCTTTCATTCTTGCTCGACTTTTATTCATCCTAAGTCTTCTTCAGCAACAGGCACCTCTTACCTAGTAGGGACACGGCATCTTCGAGCGCGATATCAGACCTCCCTTGTGATGGCGAGTGTGAAGGAGAGGGAGTCTTGTGCAAACCCCACAGGTGGGCAGTTTTCCCATTCATATTCGGCTTCAGCTTCTGTGCAAATAAAAAACGCCCATTGAACGTTTCCTTTGTGTTCTGGCACAGTCGTTGCGACCATCAGGATAGGAATATTCGGCCATTATGGCCTTATTCACGACGCTGAAAGGCAGCAAAGGTTAAATTCTTAGTAGAGTTATTGCCAAGAAAAGTCACCACTTAGTCTTTTATTGCAAACGCAAACAATGATTGGTAATAAAAGGAAACACATTTAACGAGGCCATGTCCACTCACTCGGCCAAGTAGGAATGGGGAAAGTAAAGAAATGATTGAATAGAACGAACGTTCAAAAGTAAGGGTTTGAACCCTTGAATTGGGTACTCACAAAAAGAGCACAAGACAAAGGCAACAACAAAAACAAGGTCTGTTGCAAGAGGATTCTCATATAATAAAGTCCGAAATGCAAAGAGAAAATGTATGGGGTACCTATCTGGTCTAGTAGGCCCTATGAAATGTTTTTCTCGTCTTTCGGATCAAAGGTTCATGTCCAAAACGTGGAGCCATGCCTATGTAACGTACTTTATTTCTATATGACCCAATATAAGAATTATTATTGCTCAACATAAGAATTATTATTCTTTTAGGAGACCAAAAGAATATAAAAAAAAACTATATGGGACTTTTGAGTTAGCAAAGGTGGCCATGGGCCACGCAAAAAGCTGTCGTCGGTCGTAATCTCCATATACCTAAAGGCTGAGCAACGTGCCAAAGTGTAGCCATCATATTGAAGTATTACATCCTCTTCTATCCCCATTACTGCCAAATCCGCTGCTATATATCTTCCAAACATATTCACATCCTCTATCTTCATCACTTTCTTTACAGATTTCTTCTTAGAAACCTGAGGGAGATGCCCTCGTTAGTATGTCGTTTTGAAGATTACCAGAAGGAAAAAAAAATATTTAGAGGGCCTCTGACCTCATTAATCAGTCTCAATTCCCCGAATGAGGCGTTGGGAAAGAAAGCAAAGGCTTTTGGAAATATGTTTCTCTTTCCTTCGGGTTATTTTCACTATGCCACGCGGATAAAGGGGTTAGTTAGTTAGTTAGCGCCAATCCTTCCATGATACTGGGAGGATCCCCGACCGGATAATTAAATTTTTTATTTAAAGTCAGAATGACAATCGCTGGTCGGCCCGAGGGTTCCAGGGGCCGGTCCTCTTTTGGGAAGAGGTGCCAGGAAGTATTATGTTTTGACACCAAACAGCGGTCAGGTGGAAGCTTTCGTCACCTCGGGGGAGAGGGACCTGTTCCGCGTCAGAGGTACGTGAATATAGATACCAATCGGCAGGTTTCCTTGGAACAGAGAGAGAGTGTGTGTGTTGTGCTGTGAAGGCGGGAGAGGAAAGAAAGCAGTGGTGTGATTGGCTTTGTGTGAGGTGAGAGGTGTAAGATCTACTCACCCGATAACGGGGTGAGCACAGCGCGTCCACCAATCGGTAGCCAGATCTCTACGTGCGCTGACGTTTGTGTCCGCTCATGCCGGGATTCGGAATCGAACCCGGTACCGCGACGTTGAGAGGCCAACGCCGTATTCACTCGGCTAGCATGAGCTCTGGATAAAGGGGTAAGTAGTACAACTTGAGCCAAATGAGTTGATTCAAGTATATTTCTTTTTTTTAGCTTAGAGCAGAGATTGGGCAGGTTCTTGAGAGGTGCGTGCCCCTCGGTCCCAACCACGTCAATTAGTCCGTTCTGTTGAGCATCCTTCCTCCCCCCCATCTGTTTTCTCCCACCCCTATTTTCCATGCGGGCCTACCCCCGACGCCAGAGCGCGCTTCCTTCTTGTGGCCTTTTTGCTTATCTTGTTGTTGTTGTTGTTTTTTGCTCATTTCTTAGCCTTTGTTTTTTATTTGTTTTAGGCATGTTTTTACTCGTTTTTTTTAATCTAGCTTAGTATTATGCTTAGGGTAATTACTGCGAATTTTTCCCTAGTAGGCAATTGCCAGCTGGGCTCCTAAATTAAAAAGCAAAACAAAAACATTTTCCATGTTAAAATGCCCTCGTTGGTTACATAAATTTCTTCCGTTCCTCTCCACGAAATGAATACATTTATAAAATTTTAAATACCAATTAAGACCAAATTGATAACCATTATTCTTTTATCACAGCGAGGACTGGGAAGAGGAGGGGGGGGGGGACGTGGTCTTTTGAAAGTGGATCGGGTGTGGAAAAGGTTGAGAACCACTGTTTTGGGGCCTCAGCAGTAATGTGTAAAGTGGAGGGGGACCATAATAAAGCGAGACACTTGATCTGCCTTAAAAAAAAACCCGTTTAGGTGACCCCCTCCCCCAACCAGACAGATTGTCTACTGCTGTAAGCCGAGTATCGTATTAAATAAGAACTCTGCCTAGCTATAAGATGTACGGCAACCTCAATCACCCGTTCTTTCCCTCCTTATCCTCTCTGGCTCATCTTTAAGGTTGTTTTGTAGATTAATTTAGCGATCCTAAATTAGTGGTATTTTGTTTTATGTGGCTTCTCAAGTATCAAAAATCCTCGAAAATGTAGATTTTTTTTTCTTTTTCACTTTGTTTCTGAGTGGGTGGTAGAAGAAGCTAGATAACATTTTCACTTTAATTATGAAATTTGCCTTGTTAATCAAGGTGAGAAATAGCCTACAGAGTAGTGGTAGAGGTATAGTTAATTTTACATTTAATATTTCTAGGATATTTTCAAAACATCTGGAATTTTCCATTAATTGATGGGCTATGAAAGTATGCTCTTTTATTGGACATGTCTATCTTAATGGTTTCAAGCCTGCCCATGAATGGTTTGTGCTGGAGACCTAATTTTGCCAAATTATAATTACTGACACTTTTTATTAGGTGGTCTGTGATGTTTTTATTCTGGCTTCTTCCCTTTTCTTTATTTTGATTGGCCTTTCTTTTTGGTTAACGAATCTTATTCGTTGGTAAATAGAATGCATTCGAAGAGTCAGTCTACACTACTTCTTACCATTAAAAACTTAATGGATTTTATGAATCTATTGTAAAGGGGATAAACAAACATCTGGACAGTGGTCAATATCGCAAATAACAATCGTGATTCCATTTAAATCAAGCAGTCTCCCGGCGATTGCCTGCTGAAATGTTTCTTAGTGTTTGAAAACAAGAAATCTTTGGGTTTTTTTTTTTACTTTTTGGCGTTTAAAGTCACAGTTGTTCAATATTGTCATTACAATGATTTATAAGATTTCTTTTATTTAAGGCGTCCATTTGCATGAAGATATTAAACGAAAAAATGCTAAGAACTAAGGTAATCACCGAGCGATTCGTGAATGGAAACAATTCAATGACGGGCAACTAAACTAATTCCCTCGATTAGAAATAAGTCATATATCGAAAGATTAAATATACTAAAATTACCGACTCTCGAAACTAGGCGATTGCGAGGTGAGCTTATCGAAGTATTAAAATTTTTAAACAAATTTGAAAACGTAAATTATGATTTTTTTTTTTTTAAGTACGACTGTTTTAAACTGAATGACGTTGGTTTCGAACGAACATAGCTAAAAAAAATCACCTTTCAAATCATCGATAAATGGAACGCACTCCCCGCGGAGGTAGTAAATGGTAGTAGTGTGAATAGTTTTAAAAACAAACTTTACAGTTATTTTACAAATAATGATATTGTTTAAATACAGAACCCTGTTGTGGATTGAATGTCGCGCTAATTTATGAGCATCTTGGCGAAAAGATCCAAAGGAGGACTACTAGCATACTAGTATAGAATTGGACTGGCCTTTCAGTGGACTACTTAGTCCACTAAAAGGCCTAGCTTGCTCCCTGTAACTTTGTAACTAATACTAGCCTAGATTAAAAACAAAACAAAGAACCCCCCCCCCCCCAAAAAAAAATAGCAGTGTCCCATTCATTTCAAAAGGAGAATGAGATATGTTATTAATTAGTCGTACATATCCTTAGTCGTTTTATTATTAAGTGAGAAAAGTTGAAAATAAGCTGCTCGGCTGCTAATTTATATTTACAGATTATTCATATATGCGTGTGGTTATTCGTATATGTGTTTGGTTACTGGAAGCAGGTTTCGAGTTGGGTTATGAGTCAATATATGGGTGGGGTTACCCCACACCCCACTCGCCCTCAGGAAAAAGTAGTATGACTAAAGATTTTGGAACATAGGACGAAAACACAATTGTACTTGTTCCCGAGGGAAAGCGGGGGATATAAGGGAAGGCCGAGCCCCCCGTATAGTAACTCATAGCCCGGTTTGAAACCGGCTTCCAGTAACCAAACACATATACGAATAACCAAACTCATACGAATAAGCTATGAAGATAGATTAAGGAAATTAGATATGTTCTCTCTGGAGATCCGGAGACTACGTGGTCAGCTTATCGAAGTGTTCAAAAATCCTTCGAGGCTTCGACAGACTGGACTACGGGGATATTATTTTCAAGCTCAGCTAGGGAAGAACAAGAAATCACGGCTACAAACTTGAACTGAAGGGATACCACCGTGATCTGTGTGGGAAATTCTCCACATACAGTGTCTGTGGTAGTTGCAACGCACTTCCGACGGAAGTTTTCAACAGTGAATCTGTTGACCAGTTCAAGTCAATACTAGATAAAGTCTTGCGAAATCGCCGTTAAGATCCTCGCGAGTGATCTTCGATGTTTCCAACGGACACCTTCGAGGATTGCGCCAAAAGTACCCTGCTTGTATGGACCGTAAGGTCTTCTAGGGTACTTATTTTCCTTGTAGCTTCTTGTAACGTTTGGGAGACCGATGTATTGAAGCAGTCACAACTAAGACATTTTCCTAGGACCGCCAGGACTTTTCTTGTTTAAAGCCGACGATGTTTGTCAAAAGTTGGAAACCCACCGACGAATTGTATTTCCATCCGGTTCGAGATCATGACGACGAAGCGCAAAGTGTCTTCCGAAGGAGCGTTGTGTCGTTACGACGGATTCACCGTTCTTAACAAATTATTCAACAACAAATGCCCGATGCTCTACACTCCAGGCCATGGTGGGTTGATAACTGAAACACAAAATAAATAGCATTTAATGAAAATCATAGAAATAAAAAGTCTTTTCTTGACATTCATGTGTTTTTTATTGACTTTTGAAATCGGGACAACCTTTCTGCTGGACCCTACAGTAAAGGATTTTGCTAAGGAATTTCTAATAAATACTGTACGGTTTATAATAGTTATCTATACCTCAATTTGTTTTCTACTAAGCTAAAATGTAGAAAACGCGAAATATCTTCTTTTATAGGTGACTAATGTAAACTTATATCCTTCGTTATAACGTACATACGAGGGGTGGTCAATAAGTTTTGCAATTCGGATATAAGGAAACGAGATATGAGGAAAAGTGTTTTATTATTTTTCAATATAACTATCCTCGACTTCAATGCACTTGCGCCACTTGTACCTGAGGCTTCGAATTCCCGACAACCAGAAATCTCCCGACTGGTGTTCAATCCACTCCTGGATGACGAGCTGGACATCTTAATCGTCCCCAAACCGGCATCCACGCAGTGCAGCCTTGAGCTAGCGGAATAAAAAGTAGTCGCTAGGGGCCAGATCTGGACTCTAGGGGATATGGTTGAGCTCCTCGAATCCGCACTCGCGCAGGGCAGCTTGAGCAACTCTGGCCTTGTGGACTTTGACGACGTTGAAGTCGATCATGGGACGTGAAGTTTCTAGGGACCCAACGGGCAGAGACCTTGGTCATAGCCAAATTGTCGTGGATGATGTTGATAACACTTCCATGTGATATTCCAAGTTCTCGCTCGATTTCTTCGATCTTCACCCGTCGATTTTCGAGGATCATCCTCTCCACACGGGCCACATTGTCCTCTTTGGTCACATCTGACGGGCGTCCTGGACGGGGGTCATCTTCAAGGGACTCACGACCATGGCGGAACTCCTTATTCCAGCGAGCAATGGTTGCATAGGAAGGGGCGGTGTCGGTGTACACTGCAACCATTCGTTCATAGATCTCTCTTTCATTCTTGCCTTACTTGGTCAAAAATCTAATCACTGCGCGGTGCTCAACCTTCTCCATTGTTGAAAAATTTGTGACTGACGATCTGCGATCAGCTACTGCTTCTTAAATAGACGAGGCAGGAGCGTGCGGCTGCAGGTCCTGACTTGTGATAACTTGTCCTAACACCCCCGCAAACAGCCATCCCCCTTCCTCTGTTTTGCCCTACCGATTCGAAAAACTTATTCACCGCCACTCGTATATGTGGATATTTGAATAAGTAACATGCATCGTCCTCTTAGCCCCTCCTCCCTCTCTCTTTTAAAGAATTACAATCGTTATTAAATTTCCAGAAGAATAACGGATCTTCGTTAAAGTACTAAATTTCTCCTTGCATATTTCATAACAAAGATAGGAGTTTTGATTGCGAGTAGGTGCAGGAAGGTGAATCCACATACCACATCCCCCAAATAACCAATCACAACAGCGTTGTCTCTTCCTCCCGTCTTCACGCACACAACATATCCACTCTTCCGACGGAACCTGGTGAAGAGGTATACGTAACAAAATCCACGCAGCCATGAATTGGACTGGTTAGCCTTCCCTGGCTTACGAAGGGTTCCTTCCTCGCTGGTTGTCAAAATAGTCGCACTAACCCCCCCATCCCCTCCTCTTTAACAAGGACCGCCCTCTGGTGTTCATGGATTTGGCACCGATTGTCATCCTGATTTATATGCGAACCCTCGTGGTTGACCCCCCATCCCCAATGGGGTTCAAATTCGCCCGTATCTGAGGCTACTTCAGATTAACAGTCTACGTTTGTAGGCTTTTGCATCTCCATTATTATTCGTTCATTTTGCTCGCTCTTCCTCGCGCACCCTAACGTTTCTCTTTTTTTATTTTTTTGTTTGTTTTTCTGGTGTTTTGTTTTTAATTCTTGTCCTTTAATTTGACTTAAAATACGCCTCTAATTTTTCGCGGCCGCCCTAGCTGACCAATAACATTCTCGTTGGATTATATGCCATGTCCTTATTCCCATTCAACGGGTGAACCAGTGTGGGTTCAAAAGAGTTTCGCCCCCCCATCCTCCTTGTAGGCTCACTTCCTGAGTAGTCCCCTCTTTACTACCAGGATAATAAATCTTCCTCGTTGTCAATCTTGAAACCACCACCACTTTCTTAGCATTCTTGCCTAGTATTCCTTAATTCATTTCTCAAATGAGTCTAGAGCAAAAACCGCGAAAATGATTATTTGATAAGTGATGTTCCAATAAAGCTAATTATGAGTAACGTCTTATTGAAAAGGGGTAAATTTGCTTTTGAAGCTTCGGTCATGATGTTATGCTTAATAACCAAGTCATTGGTATATTCCAAATAGGAGTGAATAGTTTTCGTTGCTGTAAAGTAAATCTCGAACCAAAAGAATTAATAATTTGTCTCGTGATTTAAAGACGTGTATTTCGAATATTTTAGAGGTTGCAAATTACATCTGAAAGAAAAGGCTCAAATATCTTTATTTTTTTCCTTGGTTGAAATTCAAGTGTCTCAGTCAAGTTAGGGTCGGGGGTGGAGGGTGGGGGTGAGTCTAATTAGGATCTATTAAAATGGGAAATTGTATTTTCGCGTAGATAGTTTAACACTAAATATAATCAACATCACTTTCGTTTTTACTAGATCAACTTAGCCCCCCCCTACCCACCCTCTAACGCAGGTTTTCATTCCTAGATTGGGCAGAGCATCCTTTCGATTCCGATCGCTCTAAGTAGTTCTCTTCTTAGGTTCCTTCGGTTATATACCTTTGTATAAATTCCCCAGTGAAAGACAGGGCAAAGAACTAATTCCTGCATAAATACCATTGAACTGTGTAACCGGTACTCAACAGAATCCAGCCCTGGTTCGTGGTTTGTGTCGTAGATAACGCCCACTCAAAATCTCCGACACTCCAGCAGCTCACGCACAGCCGTCTTTCTCAGAGATAAGTATCCATAACTTCGTGGCACAAACACGTCATGAAACAACCTTATGAAGATCCTATCAGCAAAGTAATATCTCTAGCTATTGATGATACACAAGATTTGCTTGTAATTTTTGCCAAGCTAACTCTTGCCATCAGAGGCCAGACAACTTAATTCAACTAAATTCTCGAACTGAATCTATACATGGGAAAGTTGGATGAAAAGTCGCACTTTCAAACGGAGTCACGGCGAACCTAAAGCTCACTGCAGTTAACTGTTGAAGTATGGCGAGCGTTAATGCTCGCGATACAATGAGTATCATCTTAGGAAATATAACCTTTGATACGAAAAAAAAATTACTTCCTAACATTTACAATTGAATAGATGGAAGAAAGTTTTTATCGATAACACCGGTGCTGAAAATGAATGTTCAAGTCACATGGAGAAGGTTCACCTTGTAAATCCAAACTTCCCCTCGAATGACAGCACAGGTGAAAACAAACTACACACAATTAAGAGACAATTAATAGGATTAAGAATAAATCAAATCAATGGTCAATATTTAGTACCAAATGCTGGCAGTTCGCCGTTTAATCACAATGTTTTACCCTAAACTGAAACAACGCAATACTCTTTAGTAAATAATTATATGACAATGTTAAAGCCAGACAAACAAATTCCCTCGATCGACGATATTAACCAGCTTAACTCACCCCAATTTTCTCCTGAGTAACTCAAGGGAATTTAAGCTAACCTATAGACCGGTTCTCCTCGAACCCCAAAGACGTAGTCTTTGCCTAAAGCTAAAGTAGCTGATGGAAACGGGTAAGTTCAATGCTTATCCAAGTAAACACAAAATAACTACAAATCATTTACTAAATATTTACACTTCAATTAACAATACATGCAAATAAATAAATCTAGCAACACGGATATGCTGGTTATTTTCTTGGCGAGAAAGACGCAATGCCTTTATAAGGAAGTTAGGGTAACTGATAAAACTGGGTAAGATCAGTACTTCGCCTGTTACTAAAACAAATATTCACAAAATACTCTCAGAAACTGGTCTTGAGCACAGGGCAACGCAGTATCCCTTGACGAGCTAGTTAATCTTACGTTTTGAAGCAGTCAAAAGATCGTAAATAAACCCAAGCACATACTTGTGAATCAACACTAGCATACCTTACCGTAACCAGAAAAATATGAACTACCTAATAACTAAATTAATATAAAATATAATTTTAATAGCATAAGGCTTGGGTTTAGTAAAAATCAGTCAGATTACGAAATCCCGCAGTTAGAAAACAAATGAATGCTGACCAAAATTCGCGTGCTCTCATTTATGACCTTACGACCTTCAAAGCTTTAAATAATTCCAGGACTAACTTTGACAATTATACCACTCGAAAGAGAAAGTAAAACAACATAAGGGTTTCAAATTTCGTTAGAATCGACCTGATAGTTATAATGTTATTACCAAAACTATGTCCGACCGACATAGTGAGATATAAAGTCGCGACTAAAAATTAAATGGCGCTTTGTGAGGACGGATCCGAAAAGATCTGACACTGCTTCAGGTGACTGGTCTGGACTGCAGAAAGTAGGACAATAACTATGTTTGTTTTCTGTTTAATGTGTGTGAACCCATAGGGTCATAGGTACCTGGAGAAGAACTAAAAACTCAAACTCAAAGATTTAGTTGCAGTATATTTTAAAGAGTGGTAGCGGGAAATTCACAATCCTTCGGTTCGTAAATTTGGATATTTGTATACACTATTATGAAATAATTTCTGACAACCTTGAGCACACTTTTTCTCCTAACCTCAACACTTTCTTTACAAACCTTCTCAAAGGAGATGCAAGGATACCTCTTTACCACTCCGTTCTTTGTCTGACATGGAGGGTGTGTGTGTGCGGGGGGCTCAATGCGGGGCTTTTCTGCAAGGGATTGTTGGTTTCATCCCGATATCCTTTGTTTCCATTTGGCCATGTGGCCGTAATGTTATCTTTAACCTTCACATGAGTTTGTTTCCTTCCCCTATCAAGATCACAACATCCGATGGTTAGTGGGTACCGAAAAATTTAACTTTCGTTTCCAATTTCGAGTCACTATTAAAGTAGGACATTCAGTACAACGTCGACCAGACTCAAATTGGCTCATGGTTTAAAGCAGTTCCTCACCGATATATGCCCCATCCACACAATTGTATATAAGTTATGTGGAACACCAAAGCTTCCCAATATCAACCGGTTCCACTCTATCTATTCCGCTCCCCCGACGCCTCTGCCTCCTGCTCTGCTTGGCTTGAATGTATGTCTATTTGTGGGGTGCGATTAAATGCATGACTTTCAAGTAGGTCAAGATTAAAGATATAAAAGTGGAAAATTTAACTTTTTCGGGTAAACGTGACTGAAGCATAAGTGTTGGTGTAAATTGAGCATCAAAACTCGGCAGCTGCCATGCTTATTACTCTGCCATCGCATATAATATATCCCATGAAAGACAGGTGTGAATATTCTAGAATATTTATACGGCTGAAGCAAGCATAATTTGAAACATGACGACTATTTGATTTAGCAATTCTGATGACACTTGTAAGGTCGTTAGAGTTCTAAAAATATGTCTCATATGCGCATCGAATCCTAAATACAAGTTATACATTTATGCTCGTATAAAACTATTTTGGTTATTGTCATCATAGATCACAGACACATCAAAATAGTCGAGTATGATCTTGGCCTGAAATCATTATGGTACCAACAAAGAGGTCGTTGTCACGCAAGCCGTAGAACAAATGTATATGTAAACATGTCTTGCAATAACTTTACCATTTGGTCAAAGTATAGTTTATTAGATCCAGAATTCTTGATGTTTATCTTTTTAGATGACCATGCCTTCACCGGTGGTCGCTAGAGGCGAACTTTAAACAAAAAAAATAATATAAATGGGTAGTTCCTAGTATCACTTCCCCAATCCAATGAATTTGACCAAATTCGTGTATTTGAGAGTTTTAAACCGTAGCAAATAAAATTATTTGATTGCACAAAATGTGAAAAAAAACTGCTGGAGATTTAACCAAGGGCATCTGGTTCTTGATCTCCTGATATTTTCAGAGTCCTGGCGAAAGCCGCCCCCACAACTTGGTCACAGGTGCTCTTATATTAAACGTTGTGCGTCTTTTGCTTCGAATCGATAAAAATGTATATGAATATTTTCGAGAAACTCCTCTACGTTATGCTACAGTCGCAGTTAGGTATTCATTTACATTTATTAGTCGCAAGCGCCGCAAAGTTATGCCAAGTGTAGCATGGGCAACCATACCGTCAAATCTGAAGAGGATGCTAAACTAGAACTCACTGGAGTGGCACACGCGCTTACTCAGATCGAGACCCCGGGGGAGCTGCACATCCCTCCGGCCCGATTGCAAAGAGTAATGACCCCGCTTACTGGATTGACTTGACCTCTTTGACATGGCGTGGGGAAGCTTGTGTGCTTCTCCCTTGTCCCCCTCAACCCACTTATTTTCTACGACTCTCCCCTCAAGCCTTTCTCTACCCGATGGATGGAGTAGCCAGAGCTACCACCTTTTCTACAACTGAAACTTGGAAGACTAGTCGGATTCACGGGTAGCCTGTGTATACTGTAACACTCGTCATCTAGAGGAACTCGCCCTCACGAACATGTTGAAAGTAGGGAAGTTCCATTCACTGTGTTGTTGACTTGAATTCTTTGACGAGAACTTGAAAAACTAGTGCGTTTCCTCGTTTGTGCCTCTTAGCAGCCCCTTTTCTCTTTCTATGATTATCTCTTCATGTGTGTCTACCTGCAAGAAGGTGAATGGTGTAGCCCTGAGCGAAGCCCCCTGCTACAATTGAAACCAGGAGAAGAAACACGACCTCTTGTTCCTAGTGCATCGCAGGGAGATACCCTGTGCAGACTGTTGCCAGTTGTACCTTGGGGAGCAGCACGTGTTCACGGCCCCAGTGTCGGCAAGGAAGGCCCCGACCTTAGAAATATCCTCCACTCTGGGTCCAGCTTAAGAACAAGCTAGTGCATTCTCCTGGTCACATTATCCACACTAACCACTAATTCGGTGCTCTTCTATACTGCTTTCACTGGTCCCATATCCTAACCTCTTTGATTTCGCCTTTGGATCCTCTTCCACTGGATGTCAGGCGTAGAGACCTCGACCTCTCCGATGCCTGTCATAAATCCTGATCCGCCACTTCGACCTTTCTACTACGCAATCGGTAGGATTTTGTCTTGGGTTCCCAAAGAGTGGCGCTGATGGCGTATACTGCCCGTCCCAGGGGTATCAGGGTCGCCAAACGCCCAACTTGCCCGAACCATTGTTTGGATCAGAGTGGGGCCGCCAAGCGCAGGAATTTTCTCATAACCTCGGCGGAGAGAGTCTCCTTTCGCTACTCCCTACCGGTAAAGCTTTTTCACTTGTAACCTCTTTGGAGCCGGCCCCAGGCTGTTCTGCCGTTTTAAGGACGTACCACTCCTGTGCTCCTTAAGGTGCTCCTCCAAAAATCTTGTAGCAGAGAGAGCTTAACCCTCTCATTTTCCATTGGTAAAAGTTTTTTTTCCATTTTCTACCTATTGATCTGCTATCAGGCAGCTCTACATCTTTTGGGGAGATGGCCTCCTCTGTGCTTTATTAAGGGACCTTCCATATGGTATATTTCTCTCCTTTGCTTACATGTTCGGTGGTTTTACCCGTACCCTCTTCTGTATAGTTGCCTCCAGGCAACTCTCCACTTCCACCGGTCCCCCTTTTGCTTTGTCAGACGCCCAACATGAGAAAGGCGAGGCAGAGGATGCACTGCCTCAGTTCCTCCATTGTTGGGGGCAGATGAACCACCTATACCTACTTAGAAGAGTAAGAGTAGCCGTCGTCCCCCGGGTTATGCCATGAGAACACTTTGACTCTAAGCTAGTGACTTTGATGGATGCCAGCATACCCTCTCCCCCTTTTTCCAATGGAAGTCGGCCTGCTCCCCTTCCCGGTTTGTTACCTCCTTGTCGTCCCCAAACGTCTCCATTTGAGACAGACATAGCTGAGGCTGGTTCATCTTTTCCTGGGTCTCCTTTCGGGCTTTAGAGAAGGAGGCTCACTCCCCGCCCTCTCCCTAAGCCCCACATTTAAAACGGCACCCCTGTTCCAGAACCACCCAAGCCAACAAACACGGTAGCTTCCGCTCCCATTCGAAACCTCAGCCTGGCTAAACAAAAGGGTCCCCCTCCCCCTGCGTGACCGTTTTCAATAAGGCAAAGCGGCCGCGCACCTCCCCGAGTCGTTAGACTCACGGGATGTACCCCCTTCTCCCCTCCCCCTGTCTTTTTCGGGGATTCCAACAGTAGGCACCCACTCTGTGGCGACTACATGATCAATCAAAGGAGTCGACCCGATTGAAGAGTTGGATATAGATGTCCCGAATGTGCATGAGTTTACGCATCACTGCCCGAGAACCGATTCAGTTTCTTATCTCGGATATGTCCTTGTACTCTCTAGTAGGTGGTTCATGATCTTCATGGTAATGGCCACTTTCCCATTATCATTCTCTGGGCCGCTTAGAACGGGCGTACTGGTTCGCATTTCAAAAAATGGCTGATTTCTATATCACAATTGGAGTTCAGCTGTTTGGGTGACTCCGTTAAGTTCTTCTCAGGCAACCTCAATGCCATGGTCCTAACTATTATTCCTCTGACGTCTGGTCGTTTTGCACGCCAGACGCTTCCTTAGTGGTCGGCCGAGTATGAGAAGGCCCTCAGACATAAGTGTACATGCACTATAAGCGCCGCCGAAGGATTTCACTGTGGGTGAATTTTGACGAGCTATGGTTAGGTTCCGATATGTTTCGGACCACCCATATGGCGGGCATAGGCCTCTTTACTTAACAGGAAGATCTCTCTTGCAGAGGTGTGCAAGACAGTCAAAATAATTCGGGGAAAGTTCCATCAGCATACATTGCACGTCTTGATGAGACGCCACAGGGTGGCGAGCCGGACGGATGTCGAGATTATCTTCTGCTGGGCTCCTGGACATGTAAGAATTGCGGGGAATGAGGGCGCTAAAGAGTCCGCGAAGAATGGGCGACTAGACCATCGTTTCACTCTTCCCTCAATGATTACATGCCAGGAATACGGGCAGCTCTCCGGGATGCTTGGCCAAAAAAATGGGAGACGGTCGAGGGGAACCTAACGTTGCGTGCCATAGTGTCGCGACTGTTGCCATGGACCTACCCCCCAATGCCGCGCCGACTTCAGGTTGTTTTATGTCTTCTCCGAATTGGACACACTCGCGGGACGCACCGCCATTTGATTGAGCGCTCGCCTCCACCTTATTGTGACGACTGCGTTGTCCCCCAGACTGTTCGGCACTTTCTTGTTGAATGTCCGAGTCTGGTTGATCTTCGTTAACGTTATCTCTCCCAGTACCGGGACGAGCGGGATCACTGCACCTCCACTCTATTTGACTATTTGTTCTAGGTCGCATGTTTCTGCGAGTTTTACGCATCCGCAGCCAAGCGCGAATAGCGGAGGGTGGACTTGATCCACCGCACCTTTCTCCATTTGGTGACGTATGCCTTCCGCACCCCCCCCCCTCTTGACAGCCTACTCGTAGATCCCATGGAAATGCGCCTGTAGGCGGGACCCTCAGTCGTTAACGGCTCTCATTGCATCGGCGGCCGATCTCGACGGTGTCTACTACGCCCCCGGGAGACGCCAGTCATACCATAAGCTATTTGGTTTTCGGGCTAGGAAACTCCTTCGAGAGCTTGGCGTAGCTCTCGAGTCAGTGCCGCCCACGGTGCCATCCTGGAAGGTAACATCTTTGACTATTTATCGCCACACCTCTGCTCCCAAAGATAATACAGCGCCGGGAATATTGCATTCGACCTTTTACAGCACACTTCGCGTCACGCTGAATCCGTGCAAGTGTATAGAGATGGCCCCAACTCCCAGGAGTGTGGTGCTACCAGACGCTGTATCTGTCTTCACGGCAGGGCTGGTTGCAATATACCATTCGAGCAGTCGCCAGATGGACGCTCACAAAAAAAATCCAGTCGATACAAGAGAGAAAGCGTCGTACTCGTTTCCTTTTCTTTTTATTTGTTTATTGTTTGTTTGTTTTAACTTAATAATGGGCTAAATTTATTGCGGCGACTTATTCCTTTACGCCGTGTTAAGAGAAAAAAAATATCGAGAGGAAATACAGTAAGACCACGAGGTATTTAATTAGTCTTTTTATGGTGGGTGAATTTGAATTTAAATAATTACAAAGGAATGCACATTTGGTCTCGAAATGGAGTTTTGATTTTACGTTATGTGGTCATCGATTAGAAAAATCGTGTGAAGAACGTGATCTCGCTGTAGTCATTTTGAGAGACTTCAAATAGACCGCTTGGATTTATTGCGAGAAATTTTCAATATAAGACTAGATAAATTTTAGCTCCATTGTTTAAATTAGTCGTGGGTCTTCAGTGTTTGTCCTTATGTACCTAAGTACAACGTTACCTTGAAGAGAGTATAGCGAAGAGCCACAACGCTCATCCCGGAAGTGCGAAACAAACTCTATAAAGACAAAATTTTAAAAAAATATGATAGAAATCTTCCAATTTATGAAAATTTGATAATACAAACTTTGATTGACTTTTTGAACGCTATAAATGATCAAGCGAACAAATGGTAATAAATTTAAATTTATCAATCTTTCCAATATGGAATTCGTTTCGAGCTAATAGTTCAAAACACATCAATCAACATGTTTACAAATAAAGTGGGCAAGTCCATTCATTTGGTAAACATCGATATAATAAAAAAAAACAAACGTGCAACATGCTTTTTACTCTGAAGGTCCTTAAAACAGCCTTTTGCCTTACCCTTCCTACTTTTCCATAGATCCTATTTAAGAGTCTTTGCTAGGAACGATTCTATAAATAACGATCACATTAAGTCGCAGGCTGCTTTTGCTATAGCAACCGGGCCCTAAACGTCTTGTGTCATATATATCTTCGTGTAATCATATCTTCTCCACTTACCTTTTTAACACGCAATTTTCCTATGCTTTCTCTCACTTGACTTTATTTCTCCTACCATGATACTCCTACTATTTATTACCAAACAATCTGGATTCATTTCTAAAACATACTCTTGTCATCCAAAACTACCAATATCTTTTCCATTGCCCCCTTTTTTTTTACATTCGGTCCTAATTTAAAAAAAACGCTTCATACTCCAAACAAGCTCCATTTAAGAAATTTTCCTTCCTTCTTCATTGATTAGTTTCTTGGCACTAAAATAATGCCATAGATAATTCCATTATACTAAACACAAGTGTCCCTATCACCATTATTTGGGGTATACAAGATGTTCCTTTTAACTCTGACGCGCTTTTAATAGCTCTATTTAACAAAATAAAATCTGAACACACTATAGGTACATGCATAAAATTTAGATGCCTTTGAGGAGTACATTGAAAGCGCTTTATTCAGAAGCTAATTTCGGAAGTACGTAGAATTCCATCATTGTCAGGTTGAATATGGAAGTCTACGGGAATTCAGTAAAAATAGTACATTATTTATCCAAGTTTTCATGCCAAGAAAGATTTGCATGAAAACTTTGGAAAATTAAATATGTGCTCGAAGGAAAGGTCAATATTGCTACCTAACCATCTTCGTATATCTCTTACCCTTGCTTCCCACCACCTTCGCGAGTCAAAATAATTCCATTTTTCTCCGCTTGCTTCATGTGACTCTGCTAAAAGCTGTGGTCAAAGAATGAAATGACTCACCGACTCAACACAGTTGCTGCCGCGAGGCGGTGAGAGTCGAAACTTTAGCGAGTCGCTACTCGCTAAAAACAAGATTTTGTCAGTTCACGTTGTACTCTCGTTCTTTTGTGTGGTCTTTGTTTCAAATGTGCTGTTACATTTTAACCAATTGAATATATTTTACTACAAATCATTTTAATCTGTGTGTAATGATCAAACGTGAATTTTAAATTCTCTTTCTCTTAGAAAAACATCCTGGTGACCCTAAGATTTCATACACATTCACTTATAAAATAAATATTGTATTAAAATACAGATAGGTGGTAAAACTCCTACCAAATATTTTTTTTTACCAGACTAAGCCTAATTTCTATTTCCCGTGCGTTTTTCAAAGAATGGCCCAACACTTGAAAAGCTTCCTAATCTTTCTACCGCTCCCAAGTGAATTGCGAAAAAACCGGGACTCTCCTTTTATTCCCAAAGCGATCTTGCATCCGGTTTGATGGTTCATATCTGAAACTTTTATCCTTCTGTACCAATCACTTTTAGGACATGTTTTAGTTTAGTTTGCATTTCTGAAGTATTTATCCTTTACTCCATAGGATACTCGATTCTTCGCCCATGTGGTTTGGAGGGTAATTATCAGCTCTGTGAATCTCATATTGTAGGTTCTGGCAGATGGACTACGTCAATTGCCACAACCTCCCCCTTAACTTGTTCCCAATTTTCGGTAGGCATTAAACTATCAATCCCTTCAACTGCGCTCCGTTTCCTCATTGGATATCGCCCCCAGTCCCCATCCCCATAAATAAGCCGGGTTTCATGAGAAACGAAGGAAAAATTGGTCAATTTGTTTGTATTCAACTCCACGTTTGACGCATCTAATCAGCCTCGGGTTTGATCGTTAGATTAACGTCAAGCTAAGCTTCAAATTTGCTTGAGAAAACTGATAATCTCTAATTTTTATTGATGTGTGCAATGTTATAGTATTGTTTGTACTATCCAGTATACGAGATTGTATACAGTTAAATAACATTTATTTGGTGTGTAACAAACATAGTTTCAGTGCTCAAATGAATCACCGTTGCTTGCAACATAGCCTACACATAACGTTATTAAATCAAACGAATTTCATACTCATCCATCTCATAATGATAAAAAAAATGTCTGCGTTTATTCACTTGAAAAAAAACTTTGTATACAATTTTGTATATTTTTCAACCCGTATGAATTACATGCACTACACAGCGCATCTCTCCATCACTATTTGCGGTAAAAATAGGTGTGTGGCTTAGGGCATAAAGTGGTGGGATACGATCGTTTGGTTTCGGTTATTTTTACGCAGTGTTCCTACAGCCTGCCCTACCCCACCCCCTCTCAGATCTTTAGGGTTGACCTCGTTCTTAGCCCTATTCGCCATTTCTCTTCCGTTCAGCTGCCGCTCAGGCGCCTGTGGGAGAAGGTTTTCCTCCCGGCACCTGACCATGCATTTGTTATCGTTTTTGTTGTTTTATTAAGTGGTTTTTGGCTCTGTTTTTTTATTGTTAATTTAGTCTACGATACGATAGAAGTAATTTCGTTGACTATGCGTTATAAAAAAATATTTAGTTAATTTTTCATTGTTGGATTGCAGCAAAGTTCCTCCTCTCCTTAAGAATAACCAACAAACTTCGTTTCGCTGTCTTCATTTTTTTTTTTTTGCTCAACATTGTATCTTTGGGAAACTAGATGGCGTAAGAGGCCTTGGGCACTATAGGTTAATGACGCTATAAACAATGAAGAATTACACAACTGCGGTTTCTTTGGTCCAATGTTCCGAGGCTGTGTGGTCAATATAAACAAATTGTTGACGACATATTTGAATAATCTTTTTCCTTGACGTTGATAAATAAGCCTTTATAGTACGTAAAGTACTTTCATTATGTGTATGTTGTTGAAAGGGTTTTGGAATTAATTAAATTTAATAAATTCAGACCTAGTGCCATGCAACATTTGTCCCCTCACATTAATTGCCTTTTGAAGATTTTATTCATATACAATTGATGGGTTTGCTCTAACACTTCTGAATCTTTTTAACTGTTCATTTTGATACTTTTTTTTCTTTACCCGTCTCCCCTCCCCCTTTTCTCGCACCAAGCGCCAATTATAGGTAAAAAGTGGGTTTGAAAACTCTTAAAAAAAACATTTTAGCTTATTGCAGTACTTTTCAGTCTGGGTATGTTTTATTTGACTTTTTTTTCTTGTCATTTTCCCATTTATCTAGACCGGATTAAGGGTGAAAGTGTGTGTTAAGCCACTTCAAATGAAGGCAGCCAAGACCCCTCCCCCCTCCACTTCTACCAAACGCAGTAACGAAGGCCAGAAATTATGTTTTTTCCCCATTGTGTTGTAAGGCAAATGTCACGATAATTGTGACAACCTTGTCATAGATGATAATAATAATAATGATTTTGCATGGCCCTCTTCAAGGCCATTTATCCAATACGGAAAAGCTAAAGAGAGTTGAAAGGATCAAGGCAGGGCGATAACCGTATCACAGCATGCAGATCATTCCAAACTCTCGGGGCAAATACAGAGAAAGCACGATCGCCCCATCCAGTAGTGGAGCCGATCCCGAGTTCTGGTGAGCTAGGCTATACTTGTTGAGAACAATAGATATGAAGGTGGCTGGGGTATTTTTCATCTGACGTTGAGGCATGCCAGAGACCTGTTATTGTACAGACATTTAATGTGATCGACGCACATCATCTCTACTCTACGATGATTCCTTCTTAAAAAAATAGATATCTTGGATGCGGCTGTTATCCGCGTTTAGTGACGTTTTACAATACATGCCTCAAACTGGTATTGGGAATTCTCTCTAGTTTCTGCTGGAAAGATTTTAAAGAGGTTAGGAAAAAAAAACGAAATTATATGTGAAAATCCGGGTTTGTTCAGAGTTTTGTCCTTGTAAGTATGGGCTCTGGAAATTTGGTCGATTTAATACGTGATGCGTATGCTAGGCCTACACGATCGTCATTCCTTTCTAACTGCATTTTGTTTTTAAATTAAGCATGCAATTTGTAGCATCAAAACTTTGAATGAAATCCGGTATGTGGAAAATACATAGTCTAAGTTGGCAAAGAGGGCAACTTGGGTTGGGTGGGTCTTTGAGACGGGAGGTGCCGCAGGTCACTTAAAATCGACCTATCACTTATGACCGCATCGGTAATCAATCAACTTGTGAAACTAAATAAAAGTCTTGATTAAAAAAAAAAAAAATACCGTCTTATTCGTCTGTAGGCGTTTAGTTTTTTAAATCAATAATTGAATTTCCTTGGTCACGCTAAACAAAAATTACTAGATAGGCTTGTTGTTTGATTTGACTCTTGTTCTTCTAATTTAAATTGCTTTAGGAAGGGCGCCTCTATTCCCAAATTAGTGCAAATTCGGCTGGTTTGCCCAAGTCATATATATTGTTCACTGCAGCCTATATACATAAGTACACCATTGTTAAAATGGAGTTTAACCACGTCAAACCAGTAATTCTCACTACTGCGTCATCTCCGCTGTCTATAATTAGTGACCCGAGAATTTTTTGACCCCCCCCCCCTGCCCGACAAATATCGAAGATATTGTAGTGTTGTAAGGATCAGAGTGGTTATTTGGAGCTCCAAGGAAGAATATTAAAATTTACTCAACACATTAGGTGCGACTTTGCAGCTCAAACATATACGTAGTCACCCCCCCGCCTCCCGAACAGGGCTTAACACTGGTAACTGGAGGATGGGCATATATCCTATTGCTCAATTGCCCCGTCAGTTGCACCAAACTAGATTGAATCTGCCTGCGCTTTATTCCTAGAAAATTTGCATTTACCCATTTTCCCGCCTGTTGTTTACAAGCCGCTTTCTTGGTAGGCTCTAATTTCGTCTACAAGATTTCGTCCATTGATTTCTCGTTGGGTCCAGGAAATGGGGGTTCGCCCCTTAGATTAGGATGGTTGGTTTTAAAATGTCTTACCCTCGCCCTTTTCTCCCTCAGACTCCTCCATTTCTCCTTTCCTTATATTTGCACCCGCAAAAGGATATCACATATAGCACGGACAACCCTGCTGCGCCTGACATCTGGAGGATTGTGTGCCTTCCCCACCCCCAATAACACCCGCAGTATGCCCTCTCTACCCCAAAACCTGCAATAGTATTTTCTGTTGTATATCTTCCACATTTTCACTTTATCCATCTTCACTTCCTTTACACATCTTACATTCTGCGTGATACAGCCCCGTTGATATTGCGCTTTAAAATCGGGGGGGGGGGACGCTGGCCTCCTCCCTGCCCGGGCATCTGCCTTTATTGAGGTGGTTGGGCAGGTTTCATCTTCACTACCTTTAAAAAACTCTCCTGATGCCCATATTTTCCTTTTGAGTTTTACTACTTGTTGCGTATGAATGAGTGAGCTCGATAATTGTAAGTGAAACTGTACGTTGTAGTGTATGAACCTTGTACTGATACTAGTGTAATGTGTATCTAAGAAAGAGAGTCTCTGGAATGATTTGGGGATGAATTGTAAATGGAATGGGTATCGGCTAATGGTTGGTGGGGCTTTGGATGGAAAAATGGGAGAGGTGATAACTAGAGCTTTTGATATACCCCAAGTAAAATGACAATGAAGTGGTGGTAAGGTTATGTGCTAAAAGATATGTGCTGAACCTTGTACTGATACTAGTGTAATGTGTATCTAAGAAAGAGAGTCTCTGGAATAATTTGGGGATGAATTGTAAATGGAATGGGTATCGGCTGATGGTTGGTGGGGCTTTGGATGGAAAAATGGGAGAGGTGATAACTAGAGCTTTTGATATACCCCAAGTAAAATGACAATGAAGTGGTGGTAAGGTTATGTGCTGAAAGATACGTGTGTATCAAACATTCTTTCAGAAAAGGGATGTGTATAAATACACATGAGTTGGGCTAGTAAGAAAGAATAAGCTCTGGGATGTATTTGATGTCTTAAGTTGTAAGAGACAGGATTATGGGACTTTTTTTTTTTTACATGATTGTGCTGTGTAATGTTAAACCGGTTGGTTGATTGATCAAGATGTGAGGAAAGGATACGCAGAAGTGAACGCTTATTGAATCCGATAGTAGGGAGAATGCTTGAGAGTAAAAGATATGAAATAAGGGTCAGCATGGAGATATAGGGAATGTGCAACAAATCTAAGTGGTAGTACGTAATGCAACTGCTGTGTTTTGGTGTGCAAGAGCTAGAAAAGAGGAACCAAATTGCTGAATGGTGTAATGGAAAGCAAAATGGAGGTGTACTTGCAAATGCTTGACTGCAAATGAGAAATGTGGTTGAATGAAAAGGAAAGTGAAAAGAGTGATTAAACACAGTAGTAAAGCAGCAAATGAAGCATTTGAACAAAGGATGAATATTCCGATGGTAGCAGGAAGCTATTCTGGAAGGAATTGAGAAGGGTGAGGAACCAGGGGAAAGAATAGCTGTGTGAACATCAAGGACAACAATGGCACGGTACTAGTGAGAGAAGGGTGAGGAACCAGGTAAAAGAATACCTGTGTGAACATCAAGGACAACAATGGCACGGTACTAGTGAGAAGGGTGAGGAACCAGGTGAAAGAATACCTTTGTGAACATCAAGGACAACAATGGCACGGTACTAGTGAGAGAAGGGTGAGGAACCAGGTGAAAGAATACCTGTGTGAACATCAAGGACAACAATGGCACGGTACTAGTGAGAGAAGGGTGAGGAACCAGGTGAAAGAATACCTGTGTGAACATCAAGGACAACAATGGAACGGTACTAGTGAGAGAAGGGTGAGGAACCAGGGGAAAAAATCGCTGTGAACAGCAAGGACAAAAATGGCACGGTACTAGTGAGAGAAGGATGAGGAACCAGGTGAAAGAATACCTGTGTGAACATCAATGACAACAATGGCACAGTACTAGTGAGAGAAGGGTGAGGAACCAGGTAAAGAATACCTGTGTGAACATCAAGGACAACAATGGCACGGTACTAGTGAGAGAAGGGTGAGGAACCAGGGGAAAAAATAGCTGTGAACATCAAGGACAAAAATGGCACGGTACTAGTGAGAGAAGGGTGAGGAACCAGGTGAAAGAATACCTGTGTGAACATCAAGGACAACAATGGCACGGTACTAGTGAGAGAAGGGTGAGGAATCAGGGGAAAGAATAGCTTTGTGATCATCAAGGACAAGAATGGCATGGTACTAATGAGAGAAGGGTGAGGAACCAGGGGTAAGAATAGCTTTGTGATCATCAAGGACAAAAATGGCACGGTACTAGTGAGAGAAGGGTGAGGAACCAGGTGAAAGAATACCTGTGTGAACATCAAGGACAACAATGGCACGGTACTAATGAGAAGGGCGAGGAACCAGGTGAAAGAATACCTGTGTGAACATCAAGGACAACAATGGCACGGTACTAGTGAGAGAAGGGTGAGGAACCAGGGGAAAAAATAGCTGTGAACATCAAGGACAAAAATGGCATGGTACTAGTGAGAGAAGGGTGAGGAACCAGGTGAAAGAATACCTGTGTGAACATCAAGGACAACAATGGCACGGTACTAGTGAGAGAAGGGTGAGGAATCAGGGGAAAGAATAGCTTTGTGATCATCAAGGACAAGAATGGCAGGGTACTAATGAGAGAAGGGTGAGGAACCAGGGGAAAGAATAGCTGTGTGAACATCAAGGACAACAATGGCACGGTACTAGTGAGAGAAGGGTGAGGAACCAGGTAAAAGAATACCTGTGTGAACATCAAGGACAACAATGGCACGGTACTAGTGAGAGAAGGGTGAGGAACCAGGGGAAAGAATACCTTTGTGAACATCAAGGACAACAATGGCATGGTACTAGTGAGAGAAGGGTGAGGAACCAGGTGAAAGAATACCTGTGTGAACATCAAGGACAACAATGGCACGGTACTAGTGAGAGAAGGGTGAGGAACCAGGTGAAAGAATACCTGTGTGAACATCAAGGACAACAATGGAACGGTACTAGTGAGAGAAGGGTGAGGAACCAGGGAAAAAAATAGCTGTGAACAGCAAGGAAAAAAATGGCACGGTACTAGTGAGAGAAGGATGAGGAACCAGGTGAAAGAATACCTGTGTGAACATCAAGGACAACAATGGCACGGTACTAGTGAGAGAAGGGTGAGGAACCAGGTAAAGAATACCTGTGTGAACAAGGACAACAATGGCACGGTACTAGTGAGAGAAGGGTGAGGAACCAGGTAAAGAATACCTGTGTGAACATCAAGGACAACAATGGCACGGTACTAGTGAGAGAAGGGTGAGGAACCAGGGGAAAAAATAGCTGTGAACATCAAGGACAAAAATGGCACGGTACTAGTGAGAGAAGGGTGAGGAACCAGGTGAAAGAATACCTGTGTGAACATCAAGGACAACAATGGCACGGTACTAGTGAGAGAAGGGTGAGGAATCAGGGGAAAGAATAGCTTTGTGATCATCAAGGACAAGAATGGCATGGTACTAATGAGAGAAGGGTGAGGAACCAGGGGTAAGAATAGCTTTGTGATCATCAAGGACAAAAATGGCACGGTACTAGTGAGAGAAGGGTGAGGAACCAGGTGAAAGAATACCTGTGTGAACATCAAGGACAACAATGGCACGGTACTAATGAGAGAAGGGTGAGGAACCAGGTGAAAGAATACCTGTGTGAACATCAAGGACAACAATGGCACGGTACTAGTGAGAGAAGGGTGAGGAACCAGGTGAAAGAATACCTGTGTGAACATCAAGGACAACAATGGAACGGTACTAGTGAGAGAAGGGTGAGGAACCAGGGAAAAAAATAGCTGTGAACAGCAAGGAAAAAAATGGCACGGTACTAGTGAGAGAAGGATGAGGAACCAGGTGAAAGAATACCTGTGTGAACATCAAGGACAACAATGGCACGGTACTAGTGAGAGAAGGGTGAGGAACCAGGTAAAGAATACCTGTGTGAACAAGGACAACAATGGCACGGTACTAGTGAGAGAAGGGTGAGGAACCAGGTAAAGAATACCTGTGTGAACATCAAGGACAACAATGGCACGGTACTAGTGAGAGAAGGGTGAGGAACCAGGGGAAAAAATAGCTGTGAACATCAAGGACAAAAATGGCACGGTACTAGTGAGAGAAGGGTGAGGAACCAGGTGAAAGAATACCTGTGTGAACATCAAGGACAACAATGGCACGGTACTAGTGAGAGAAGGGTGAGGAATCAGGGGAAAGAATAGCTTTGTGATCATCAAGGACAAGAATGGCATGGTACTAATGAGAGAAGGGTGAGGAACCAGGGGTAAGAATAGCTTTGTGATCATCAAGGACAAAAATGGCACGGTACTAGTGAGAGAAGGGTGAGGAACCAGGTGAAAGAATACCTGTGTGAACATCAAGGACAACAATGGCACGGTACTAATGAGAGAAGGGTGAGGAACCAGGTGAAAGAATACCTGTGTGAACATCAAGGACAACAATGGCACGGTACTAGTGAGAGAAGGGTGAGGAATCAGGGGAAAGAATAGCTTTGTGATCATCAAGGACAAGAATGGCATGGTACTAATGAGAGAAGGGTGAGGAACCAGGGGTAAGAATAGCTTTGTGATCATCAAGGACAAAAATGGCACGGTACTAGTGAGAGAAGGGTGAGGAACCAGGTGAAAGAATACCTGTGTGAACATCAAGGACAACAATGGCACGGTACTAATGAGAAGGGCGAGGAACCAGGTGAAAGAATACATGTGTGAACATCAAGGACAACAATGGCACGGTACTAGTGAGAGAAGGGTGAGGAACCAGGGGAAAAAATAGCTGTGAACATCAAGGACAAAAATGGCATGGTACTAGTGAGAGAAGGGTGAGGAACCAGGTGAAAGAATACCTGTGTGAACATCAAGGACAACAATGGCACGGTACTAGTGAGAGAAGGGTGAGGAATCAGGGGAAAGAATAGCTTTGTGATCATCAAGGACAAGAATGGCAGGGTACTAATGAGAGAAGGGTGAGGAACCAGGGGAAAGAATAGCTGTGTGAACATCAAGGACAACAATGGCACGGTACTAGTGAGAGAAGGGTGAGGAACCAGGGGAAAGAATACCTTTGTGAACATCAAGGACAACAATGGCATGGTACTAGTGAGAGAAGGGTGAGGAACCAGGTGAAAGAATACCTGTGTGAACATCAAGGACAACAATGGCACGGTACTAGTGAGAGAAGGGTGAGGAACCAGGTGAAAGAATACCTGTGTGAACATCAAGGACAACAATGGAACGGTACTAGTGAGAGAAGGGTGAGGAACCAGGGGAAAAAATAGCTGTGAACAGCAAGGAAAAAAATGGCACGGTACTAGTGAGAGAAGGATGAGGAACCAGGTGAAAGAATACCTGTGTGAACATCAAGGACAACAATGGCACGGTACTAGTGAGGGAAGGGTGAGGAACCAGGTAAAGAATACCTGTGTGAACATCAAGGACAACAATGGCACGGTACTAGTGAGAGAAGGGTGAGGAACCAGGGGAAAAAATAGCTGTGAACATCAAGGACAAAAATGGCACGGTACTAGTGAGAGAAGGGTGAGGAACCAGGTGAAAGAATACCTGTGTGAACATCAAGGACAACAATGGCACGGTACTAGTGAGAGAAGGGTGAGGAATCAGGGGAAAGAATAGCTTTGTGATCATCAAGGACAAGAATGGCATGGTACTAATGAGAGAAGGGTGAGGAACCAGGGGTAAGAATAGCTTTGTGATCATCAAGGACAAAAATGGCACGGTACTAGTGAGAGAAGGGTGAGGAACCAGGTGAAAGAATACCTGTGTGAACATCAAGGACAACAATGGCACGGTACTAATGAGAGAAGGGTGAGGAACCAGGTGAAAGAATACCTGTGTGAACATCAAGGACAACAATGGCACGGTACTAGTGAGAGAAGGGTGAGGAACCAGGGGAAAAAATAGCTGTGAACATCAGGGACAAAAATGGCATGGTACTAGTGAGAGAAGGGTGAGGAACCAGGTGAAAGAATACCTGTGTGAACATCAAGGACAACAATGGAACGGTACTAGTGAGAGAAGGGTGAGGAATCAGGGGAAAGAATAGCTTTGTGATCATCAAGGACAAGAATGGCAGGGTACTAATGAGAGAAGGGTGAGGAACCATGGGAAAGAATAGCTGTGTGAACATCAAGGACAATAATTGCAGGTTACTAGTGAGCAATGATGAGATAGAAAAAGAAGCGAGAATACTTTAATAAAATATAATGTGGGCATAGAAGCTGATGCAAATGTAAATCGGATGCTGTATCGGGACATGGAAAAGACTTTACATGGCAAAGTCTGAAAAATGAGAAAGCAGCTGGGGTAGATGATATAGGTAGTCGCGTAGATGCTAAAAAGTGGTGGTGGTTGTGTGTTCTGGAATTTGGCGGTGGCGCTCTACGGCATTTTCAAGTCAAGAGTGCAGTAATAGTGACATTGAATAAGAGTAAAAGGGAGAAAGGTGAGTACAAGAACTACAGGTAAATTTCATAGAAAAAAATTCGATAAGGAAAGGATAATAGTGTGATAGGGGCTAGAGGGTGTAGGAAGAGGTGGCTCGAGTATTTTCACTGATTTATAGATGAAAAAAAGAAAGTGTATTTTGGGTTCATGGATCCGGACAAAGCCTGTGATTGTGTAGATAGTGAAGGTGACAGGTGCTAAGAATGGATGTAGTGAGCGGTAAACTATTGGATGGTGTGAAGAGTATTATGTTCGAAGGAAAGCTTGCGTAAGTGTGAAAGATAGCCGGGCTGAATAGTTTGACATACATGGGAGGGGTGGGGGGGGTAGAGTAAGACGAGTTGTGTGATTTTCTCTTTGCTGTTAAGGTCTTTATGGGTGGAGTATTGAGAGTACGTATGGCAATGAGGGTGCGAGGTTGATGTGATGTGGTATATGTTGATGATCTGGTGTTAGTGGATGAGAGAAAAGGATTTGGAAATGTTGATAGACTTTTGACAGTGTGTGTAAAAAGACGAGGGTAAAGTGAATACAAAAAAGAGTAAGATAAAGGTATATCTGTGTGAGAATTGGGTAGGTTGTGATAACAGAGTCCGTAGTGATAGTGGTACAGGTGTAGTAGATCGCGACCACAACGTTTTAAATGGTAGGAAAGGCTATGGAGCTAGAGTGAATACTTAGGTTTGAGTAGAATGTGTCAGGAAGATACATGAGAGTATGCTGGTGCCAATGTTGTTATATAGGAGTGAGAGTGGTAAGGAATGGTGTGAATGAGGTTGAATGAAAGTGTTCTGGGGTGTTATTGAAACGCAAGAAGTGGATGGGAAGAAACTTGTAAAGGGAATATTTGCGAGGGGAGGGGGAGTGTGTGTCAAGGGGGGAGGGTTCATCCCCAAGGATGAACCCTAACTGGGCGAAATGCTACAGCACATAGCACCCCATCACTATGTGGGGTCTTTGACCTACACAAAATTGTGGCTGGTCTTGTGCTTGATAGGGCATAAAGGGAGGTGGGAGGTGCGGGTAGCTTTAGTAGCAATGATGCATGCCGACCCCAATTTGTGGGGAAACTATTGTACCTATGTTGAATTTAAAGTCTGTGTGGATCACTCTGTCCCTTTGACTAGTATGGTATGGTTTCAAATCACTGGTTAAAATCACATAATTAGTTCTAGATTCAAAATTATTCTAGCCCTTCCCCCGTATGGAAGATAGATTCTGTTACTTCGATGTGTGTACAGTATTGGTATCCTAAAGTGCTTCCCTATCCCTACCTTTGCCGCGAAATAGGACCCAATACAAAAGAATTGCCCTCTCGCCCACCGCTCCCCGCTATCCCGAATATTCAGGACCAAAAAATCTCGTTCAAGCAATTCCGTCAACTCGTCTCGTAAAATTCGGATCCTGCGATTGAATTCAAATAGAATTTGAAGAGTTTAACTAACATTGTTACTAGTGGCAAAATTAAACGTATTTTGCCGTTATTCTGCGACAATTCAGTTGATGG
This sequence comes from Ceratothoa steindachneri, assembly GCA_963969495.1. Taxonomy (NCBI): domain Eukaryota; kingdom Metazoa; phylum Arthropoda; class Malacostraca; order Isopoda; family Cymothoidae; genus Ceratothoa; species Ceratothoa steindachneri. The sequence continues at coordinate 157,129,967 of OZ018326.1, forward strand.
CCATGTGTATCCCTATACATTAGACTTACTGGGCCTTTTCATCCACCCTGTAGATGAAAACCAACTATGGAATATTTTGGAAAATGCGCAGGAATTAATATTTATTAGGCAATTGGTAGTGCCACTTGCCTATCCTCCGCCAAAACGCATACATTGTAGGTTAGCTACACAACATGGGTTGTTTACATTCTGTCTATATGTGCATTTATCCCCCACCCCATTCCCTAATTCTAAGTGGATTGGATTGCCTTGAATGTGGTAGAATGATGTGAACGACCTCGTACAACCCGATTGATCTCGGTATACACCCACGTGATTAAGGTAGACTTTTCAACATGTTTATTTTAGTACAACATACAAGATGTGGGGGAGGGACCTTATTAGTAACGCTCTGAACGCAGTTTGGTTCTTTTAAAATTATTGTAACATTTATGGATTCTGCTATGTATTCAGTTTACTAACATTTTGTGCGGTTGATACCACCCCACAATATGATGTCGGGTGAAATCTGGGCAATAAATTTAGCCTGAATACGTATTAAATTAAATTTAATCACTGTGGTTAAATTTGATCAATATTTTCTGGGCTACTGTCGTCTGAGAAATCACCTCTGTCAATCACGGACACCTTGCAAATCATCATGGGGAAAACATCCATTGCTGTCTCCGTTTGGCGACTACTCCATACTTTCTGTTAACAACTTCTGCCCTTCTTAGAGTATCCCCCTATTTAAGTGAACTTTTTGTGTGTGTCGTATTTATTCCATGGATTACCAGGCCATACTGAAACCGGGAGCGTTTCATTTAATTACCATGGTCGCTTGTCGAAACGGCAGCGGACCCCTCCCGAAAGCGTCATGTATATCCTTTGAAAGGATTTTACAGATTTCCTTCTTTCGTCTGTCCATAATAGGGACAGTTTCCATCCTCTTGATCCCCACCCTCAGTCATCTAATTTTTCCTCCAAATATTTTCATCTCGATTCCGTATACTCACTCATTTTTTTTGTGTGCATTGGTGCAAAAAAAGCTATCTGCCGGCAGCCAGTACTAATGCACTAAATTTCTTGGCCTCTCTGAAATTGTACCCATCTTTCACTCTTGTCGCCGTTGTTTTCATGAGTATCACCCATCTTCTTTGCCAGGCAGCGGAGGAGAAGTAGGGGGTCCTGGTGAACTGGAATCATCGTTTAAATTAGCAGGAACCTTGCCCAGGAGAGAGAGAGAGAGAGTACTGAATTAGTGCTTTCAGGCCTCTGATGAAGGAGGCCCCCCCCCCTCCCCCACCTGAGCGGTGGAGACATGTAACTCATTTATTCTCAGAGATTATTATTGGTCCGGAAAGAAAGTTCAAAAACATTGGGTGATACAATTGGTTGAATCTCGATAGATGGCGAATGAATTTGATCCATCGAGTAAAGTGTACTTACGATGGTGCAGATCCGAGTGAAGTTGTTACACTTTGAGTATGGATGTTTTGATGATTGAGGTTTTCTTTAAATGCACTTACTTTGAACCTTAGGTTTTCTGCCCTGGTTCCCTGCTTCGTTCCAGGTAAATGAATCAAATTTTTCTTTCAGTCATATCCAAATCAATCTCCATGCTAACTGGTGTGGTTTTAAGCCTTTTAAGTATTAGAATCTTTAAATTTTGTTCTTACCAAAATAAATACTTTGATTATTGGGAGTTAGAAGAATAATTGACCACCCTTAAGAGTAATGTTACCACTCTCGCAATTAGTTAATATTACTCATTTATTGTCTTCGGCCTATCTCTAGGCTTACTGAAATGGAAAGTGAAGTTGTTTGCCTTCTTCTTGGTAGGGAAAGGAGCGGGAGAAAGTAATGAATCCGGTACCATAGCGCAGGAAAAGGAATTCTTTCCATTAACGGACATGAATTAGTCGGTTAAAAAAGACTTCAAGTCGTACTCTAGGAATCACCTATCTCTCTTACCATTGGTTTAAAAAATTCTTCACTTCACTCAACATTAAAATATTTCCTAGATATTTGGACTTATTTCTCACTACACCCCACCTGAAGGAGCGGCCCTTCTCCCGGCCCCCATTAAAAGGCTTTATTCCTTTTTAGTAATTTTCAGTTTACCACTTTATTTTTGTCTTCCCGGCCCCATTGCCAGCAGGAAGATATGTGGATATACAGTATATCTTCCACACACTTTTCACATTCTCCATCTTCACTTTCTTTACAGATCTCTCCTTACCAACTCTGTGCGGGAAAACGTCTTCGTTGGTCGTCCGTCACTTTAAATGCGATGGAGTTAAAATCATAGCGAGTTAATTTTCCATTTGTGTTCACTCCCCGTATTCAATGGCCCCCTCACATTCGCCGTCAGGGGAGAGTCAAATTTCGGCTGCGCATGCTTAAGCTACATCAGCTGTGTGTATTGCCGGATTAGGTCCCGTTTTGGGGTCTAGTTTGCGGCCGGTTTCGTGTAATCCGTGATTCGGATTCCACGTTAAGTCGGCGTATGGACTGGGCGCATGCTCCCGCGCCGGGCGGAGGCTCCCTCCGACGCTGGAGCGTACTTCCTTCTTGTTTTGTTTTTATTAAGTCTAGCATTAGGCTGTAAGATAATTACTACGATTTATGCCATTGTAGGTAGTCGCCAGATGGATGCTAAAAAAACAAGGTGTATCACCCAGTTTCAAAACACTTTCGCCAATCGGCGGTAAAATCCGTACCAAAATATTTACGAGTTTCTTCTTTGATTTCTTCCTGTACCGCAAAAAGTGCGCCGATGACTAATTTTATTGCTTTCCGCCATATCGCAAATTTCACGCAGTTTTTTTTTTTACTTCTATTTGATATTTATTATTTAAAAGAGGCCAATTGGGTTAGCCAGGTAGAATTGCGTCGACATTGGCACTCGTAGGTGATGGTTGGGGTCTATGACGCAGAACCTTCTTTTGGCATCGCTATCAGTGCCGTTGCAGGAACAAAATATTGGTTTACAAGCGGCCTCCTTTTCTCAATGATACGCGTTCAAACTTTTGCTATTTGCTCAGGGAAGTCTTATCCAGTTTGGATTTCCTTGGCCAACTTAAGCTAAGGAATTTTGAGTTTGAATTCATTACGATGAGTTGAGTACAGACGCCCCTTCCCCCCCTAGTACTTTCTAGTGACAAGAAACGCCACGTGAAGGGGACTTGACGCTTGTGGTTAAGAACAATTGGAAAACGAGAATAGATACTTTTTTAAGCGCCCATTTGGCGACTGCCTACAAGGTTTTAAGTCACCGTAATTATCTTACAGCCTAATCTAGGATAGATTAAAACACAAAAACAACATAGGCTATTTGAATTGATCGAATCGGATGGTAAAATTCATCAAGAATAGCAACAATTATTTGGTAAAATCTTTCTGGCTACTTAAAATTTGGTTGGTGACCTAAAATCTTGTAATGCGTTTACATCGAACAAGGAAAGCTACGTACGATTCAGCTGCGATTATTTCTAACTCTTTCGCCCTTTCGCGTCCGCGCATTTTTTATGTTATACTACTCTTCCTATAGCAACATATATGCAAAATCATAGGTACTACTCGTCGTTGTAGCGACTAATTTTTTCCTTCCTCAACACTGCCTTCCTACCCTCGTGTTTCCATTATTTTGTTTGCTTTCTTCTTCCAATCGGTCTTTCTTTTCTTTGTACTTTTGATGCTTTTTTTTGTGTTGAACTTTGAGACAATCTTTGATCCCCTCCCTGGAGGAAATGTGACTTGGATCGTAGTTTATTTTAAATTTACTATAGATGAAGACTAGATTCAGGTTGCCCCCACCCCCCACGAACTTTGATAGGAAGCTTAAATTCAGGGAACAATTAAGGTAATTCGAATGACTTATTTTCACCTGGCTCAGCCACCTTTTGTGCACATTTCGTAGAATGTCAAATCGCACATAACTGCGAATCTATGAGGATGTTTATTTTGGGTCTCTGACGTCGACCAGCTACGTTAATTATCACTTCCTATGTATTTCCTATTTACCCTGTTATGATACCTCATGAGTCATGATTAGTGCACCGAGGCTTCTCAGTTGAGTATGCCTAGTATTTCGGGGGGTGGGGAATTGAATGATAAATGGTCCATTTTTTAACTCGAAAACCAACGAGCGTATCCTCAAAATAGTTTAAAGAGATTCGTAAACTGAGTGTAATCTTCAGTCTTGTTTTTTTTTAGTTCAAACGTTTAACTTGAGACCGCCCTAGTACCCCTGATGAAAAAGCCATCTGCGGTCAAACCTTCAGATGCCATGCTCGTGTTGGCGACCGCCAGAGAAGCTTGAAAAAAAAAACCGCAACCTAACCTAAAGAACTTGCAACGCCACGTGCTTTAAGCGGGAGGTTTTAGGTATTTCGTAATCTACCTCTGGCATTAGTTTTTTTTTATTATTCTGTAGGATTTCTATACCGATGTGTGTTGTAAACCTAGCCTGGATTAAAACCCAGTCCACCAATACTGGTGTATACTTTCTCTCTAACTACGGCAGGATGCCGTTATATTTTTAACTCTACGGATGCAGCAACCTTAGAACTTAAAGGCCTTCGCCGACGGGGCAGGTGGGCGATGTGTTCAGTAACCCCACCATTTCTCTCAGGCGCTGGAGACGCGGACTGAAGCTCTTTCGGAACTGGCTTTGTGTGTTCTGTGCAACCAAAGAGCGAACCTAGGGATTGTGAGAGCTGTGTCCCAGGCCTCGGATCGGGAGAGAGAGAGAGAGAGGGGGGGGGGGATCTAGAAAATGTATCGTCACATCCTCTTTCCTCCTTTGAAGGCCACATCGCACCAGGTCAAAACTTCGCAGGATAGGATGTTATTATTTAAAATTAAGGAGTGGAAAACAAACATGCGATTTCCGGCAGGAGGCTTTGAGAGGCCGTTAAGCAATTATTGAGGATGAGTAATGAAACTGTATGACAGGTACAGTCTAAAGAGGATACTACTGGGAGCACTCAGGGCCAATAACTGAAGCACCTGCTCATTTTCCACAGTTATGACGGATGCTTCTGTCGGAGTTTGGGCCTGAATGGCACGCAATAATCCAGATACCAGGTGTATCGTGACTACCAATATAGAACTACCGACACCCCCTTATATGATCTTGTAAGTTCGAAATGCCCTCCTTACCCCAGTGCCCCGGTAGTCTGAAATGTTTAAAGCTACCAGTGGGGGGGAGCTTCTAGATATTTCCATTTTACCCTTATTTTCGTCACTTTATAAACCACTTCACATTTTAGTCGTCGGCTAATTTTGCAGGTTTGTCGCCGACCCAGCTTTTGTCCACTTATCCCTGGTTCGTGCCGTGGGGGAGGTGGTGGTATTTAACAATGCTTTCTTCCCACTCTTTTCCCCCCTTATGTCCCTATTTTTTCTATTACTATCTCCGCAAGGGGGTGTCAGCTGTAGCGTGGAACAAAGGCTGCAGCTAACATCTGAATGGTTGCCTTCCCTCCAATCCTCGATCTTCCGAGCGGTGTGAAAGGGGTCCGGGCGAATGGAGGTGTATTCCTCGCCTGAACCGATTCCTCGGCTGCCCCCGTAACCCCCGTTGTGATCCCCCATGCGGGTGTCAGGTCAGCATCTCGCCCACTTCTGGAGGATTGCGTGCCCTTCCAGCCCCAATGTCGCCGGAAGCTCTGCGGCTCTATTTCCACACATTTTCACTTCCATCTTCATCACTTTAGATTTTTTTTTTCTCATAAACATTCTCCTGGAGATACCTTCGTTGGTTTTTGGTTTGAACTAAAATTGCAACCTCCGCATCTGGGCACATCCGCAGGATAGACCGACCCATGAAATCCTGCCGTGAGGATTGATGCTTCACTTCCTTTTCGTGGAGTACCCTAGTTTAGGGAGCTTCCATGGTCAGTGACGGACAGTGGGGGCTGTTACAGACCCTCCCCGATGCCGGGGCTGTTAAAGGCTCTCTATGTTGCTGGGGCTGTTACAGACTCGATGATCCTGGGGCTGTTACATACCATCTATGTTGCTGGGTCAGTTACAGACCCTCCATGATGCTGGGGGTTTGTTATTGTGGACTCTTGAGTTGCTGGAGGAGGAACTAATTTTTTAACCTTGTATCGGGATACCCTCGTTCCCTTTGTCTTCCTAATTTTGAAGTTAATAATAATCATTTATTACTTCTTGAAATAGTATCATCTCTGAGTAACTTGGGCAATAAAAACATTACTTGCTTCACCATTTTCCTTACCCATCTCCTTTCAGAATTTTTTGGCTCGTATGCTCCCCCCCCCCTCCCGTTTTCTCACTGGAATATTAGGTATTGTAATGAGTTACTCAATTGTTAAAAACATTTTATTTATGCAACATTTGTATGAGAAAATCAAGGTTGTTTCAGCTCTACCGAATGTGTTCTAATTAAATTTTCATTTGTCGTGTTTATGCATTAGAACAAAGCACATAATTTAGAATTAAAGGTCACCCCATTCCGTTGAACATTATCTCCATTCTTGGAATGTCTGTCCATGAAACTATTTCAACGGATTATTTTATCCTATCCACTATTTTTAGCTTCATGTAATTTTTAATAGGAATTTGTATTATTTTTGTTCATTTGTAATAGCTTTTCATGATTCCCCTCTTTCTCTGTTCGGCTCCGGTTTAAGCCGACTCTGGCTAGATATGGCGTTGCATTTGGCTCGAGCTGCAAGCCAGATCCACGTCCTTTGCCGAAACCAGTCGTTAATTGCGCCTGCATCGAGAGCTTACGCAACTGGATTCCAGGGTTTGCTAGTTATGTAATTGCAGATATCTGATTAAAACTTAGGCGTATGGTCGTAAATGGCTTGCGGGGCTGCTAAGGTGCATTAAAATGAGACCTGTGACATGAAGAAATTGGGTCTCAAGGTGCAGCGAAGTAGGGAGGGGGGGAATTATCTCTCGGGTTCAAAACCTGTTTAAATCACCTGCGGTCAGACGGCCTTATTGAGCGTTAATAGTCATGAATCTCAAATTTTGGGGATCCAAATTTACATTTTGTTTTGGGAGGAATCACAGAAGGTTTTAAGCTTGCATATTTGAGTCCCATTATGACGTGGCCATAGGTTTTGGGAGATTTTAAAATGTGGATTCTTAACCCGAATATGAAGATTATGAGAATTTACCCCCCATTTCATAATTCCACTTCTTTTTGTGTATTCGCTTCATTCTTCACTTGCCTTAACACCAGTTATTTTTGAACCCCCCTCCTTTATTTAGAGAGAAAACCAACGAGGATGTTTCTCGCAGAAAGTTTGTATGGCGAGATATGTAAAGGAAGTGGTGAAGATTAAGTGAAAATGTGTGGCAGGGCAGAGATATAGCTGTAGATCTCTCTGGGGGTATTGAAGTGAGAGGGCTTCAATGAGTACGCACTGGAGCCGGGTGTACTCCAGGGAGGAGGCGGTGGCTCTACACTGAAATACTGCCCCTTTACGGGTGGTGCCAAAATCTTCCTTTACCCCATGATCTGATCCACCCCGCCCTACGTTACCAGGTGGGGTCTGTAACTTCTGCACATTTTCATTTTGTCCTTTACGAACGTCTTTATTCCTAAATTCTCCCTTGCCCCGTTGAAGTTTTTTTTTAATAAATAAAAAAAAATCCTTTTGGACCGTTCAAACCCGTTTAGCAAGGATGCTGTCGGTCCCTTATTAGACTAAAATTTTGTACCTCGTTAAGCTAGTTCGTTTTCTTTCCTGGGGGAAAATTCACCTCATTTCGCTACGTTTATCACACTCATATTTGTTATCCTCTTTTTCGGTTTTTGACTCCTCCACCAAATTTGCACATTTTTTTTTGCCAACTTGTTCTTATAATTTCTTGCCGAGTACTTCTCTATTCTGGCTCTCAGCGAACGCTAAGCGCCCCCATTCCCCCGAAATAAGTGGTGTCCTTAACTTCGTTAAAAGCCTGACAGCGATGCCTGGTTGGTTTTTATTTCTAGTTTTAAGTTCATTTACGTCATAGAAACCTAGCTAGTTTTTGTTTAATTGGATGGGGGGGGGGTCTACGAATACACAATTTTTTTACATCTCGATCTTTATCGGATTTTTTTAAAAAGATGTGATTATTCGTGATTTCTGGTTTAATAAAGTTCCAAAAATGAAAAGTAAAGGTTTCAACTAAAATAAGTTTTTGTTAGGTGGGTGCATTGTGTGTTGCATTACAGACTTTAAATTACTATGCAATTTAGATCTGCACCAAAGCATTCTTATAATAGTGAGACATACAATAGATTCGCCTTTGACCTAAAATTACTCAAATCAGCGAACCATTGTTTCTCTTAGGTAGGGTGGCCTTCTAAACCATAGTATTTTTGTTGGTTTGAAACTTGTATGAACACATTTCTAGGTTAATGGGAACGACTGTCATTTAATAAAGTTCCTCTAAAACAATATTTTTATGTCGATTTGAAAACTTTCAAACCTCTGTGAAGTACAGGGTGTCCAGAATGTTTTGTTACCCCTCGAAGAACAATTGTAATTATAGATATAATTAATATTTGTATAGATCTTTTTATGCCTCGATTTTTTTTGCCACTTAGTATTCCTTTCGTTACCCTAAATGTCTCACATTTGTTCTTTAGCGCGTAACGAGACATTCGGAACCCCTTTTACAGCGGGCAAACCTAAAACCGAGTGTCAATTTAGAATGGCCTTTGTACAGGAAATAATAGTAACAGCGCACCCATTTCTACGATAACTAATAATTTGAGCTTTATTCATATTTACTTGCTCTGAGATATATCACTCAATCGAAAATTCCCACTCTGATCTCGGTTCACTGATGCACTTTGCTAGCTAATCCCAAAATACGTACGAATCATTTCGCATAATGCACTTTTTAATTTAATATTTGAACACGAACTCTTCGACTTGTTCGTAGTGACAGGAAATAAGGATACGTGGGTGATTTATACCGTCAAACTATCCTTCATAATAAGGCAAAAGACTGGGCCGTGTGATTTGAACAGTTTTGCATAGTGTGTATTATCTAAGTTTAGTGACAAGGTTTTTGAAATGGAGACTTTTATCGTTCATAGTATTTTTGCCAGTGTAGTGTGGGGGTGCTTATCCATTGTCAGCTCATGCTAAGTAAATGTATCTTCCGAGACGAGCTCAAGGATTATAATCCATCAAAGTATTTCAAAAGCGCTTTTATGGTTTAGTTTGTTGTTTTTTTCGGGGGGGGGGGTGTCTTGTTGCAGTCCGACTTGTAGTCGCGCTTGAATTTTTATTGTTATTACAGGTTTTCCTCTTCATTTTTATGGATTCTGTTTTCATTTTGCTACACCGATTACCCCACAACTTCTTTTGGTTATAACAGAAGTCATTTGTTACTGATAGACTCATTCAAGATGTTTGGTCCTTGTATTTTAGTTGTGCGTTATAATTTTTCATGTTATTAATGGGGCTTTTAACGTGGTCTCCCGAGCCGAACGTTTTGGATAGAAACACCCGATCGAGTATGACAAGGAGCGTTAGGTTCCTTAATCATCGTGTTCTATCACACAGAAAAGAGGGTTCGTCATTTTTCTCTTGTGGTAATGTAATTTTATTGAAAAAGGTTTAGGTCTCCGATCTAAGAAAGGAGGACTAGAGAACCAAATAGCCCGGAGAGTAGTCTTTTCGTTTTTGTGTTTACCACATGTTCGCGTCGTTTAGTGTTTATCTCAATACTGACCTAGCGTTTTAAGTGGGCTCCTACCTCCCTACCCGCACATGGTACTTATTTATTAACCTTTAAATGGTGAAAATTGCGTCTTCGTAAAAACTGAAACTGACTGAATTTGAGGCTCAAACTAAGGACGTTGGATCAGGAGGGAGGGACGCTAACCACTTCGTCAATGTGTCACGTCTGGTAGAAAATGGCGAACGCGAAAGAACGTAGGTGGACAAAGAGTAAGGCAAGAACACTTATATGCTTTGCTTAAACATCTTCTTACACGCTTGATGTAAATTCTGCTCGAGAGAGAAGCTCGTAGAGTGACGTTGCAAGGAAACTCATTTCTTCGCACATGTGTAGATTTACTCGCTGGGATTTCCCCTGAAGATGACGTGCCTTTGCGGAACATACGCGAGTTCAGAACAGTTTAGTCTCAAATACTATCCTATTTTGGTAACTGGCCCTAAGAACTTTAGGTCCATTCTCTCGCTCTGTTTTAATATTAAATCTCACGGCCACCTCCCAATGGAGGCGATAACTGGAAAGGTTGCTCCAAGTAATCTATGATAAATTAAACCTTGCAAATGGTTTTTATGGATACATGGGAAAAGTAAACAATCGTTCAATTCTTGTATGTGATTTCTTTTTATCAAAGTAGTTTTTAAAAAGAAATTGTACCCTTTTGTAAATGGTGTCAGTGTACCCCTGTTTGAAGACACAAACTTCTGCATTTATGCAAGTGCTTCTAAAGGAACCAAAATCGCCGCGACGGTTATCGGGACCGAGTCAACTTGAGCTTTCTGACTAACCTCAGTGGCGGAAATTCCAACCCCTCCTCCCGCGTATTGCGGTGACTTAAGCAACCTAATATAAAGAGATTCCTGCATCTTTAATCCTTCACAAAGGCCCTTCTCAATTTGTGCGTTCCATTTCCTTTGCTCTTATTGGGGTGGTGTGCGTTTGTTTCATCCTTTAATTCCCCCGCAATGGGGTGTCAAGTGTAGCATGTGCAACCACTCTGCAGCTGACATCGAGCAGATGGATCTACATCTTCCACATATTTTAAACTTACTTATCTTTCTTTACAGATCTCTCCTTAACTTGGGGGTCGCGATACCATCGTTGGTTTTCCCTTCTTAGTTTATGTAACCACCAATCGTCCCTTTATCCTGTATCACTTATTGTCTATTTATCCCTCCCGATAACCCCCTCCCCCCTCCTTTGAGAACTATCCGACGCCGGTCTCCTGCACTTTTGAGTAAATCAATGAAGGCGTCGCTCACTCGGCTTCTTGGTGTGTCGTGTGATCTGTCGATCTTCCGGTTCAACCTTTGCTGTCTACATTCTTCCTTCCTCTCTTACCACCGCCTGAATCTCTGGTTAATAAGGGGTACTTTTCCGTTTTAGCGGATCTAATTAATTGTTATCCGTTACCTGCGCCTTTTCTCTTTTCCCTCGTTTCATTTACTGGGTGGGGAAATTAGTTACACTCCTTCCGGAAAAAATATTCAAGAACATGCGCTGAAATAGGCTCCATTGTAATTATTCCCAATAAACAATTGGTATACAAACTTCATCCAAAGAGCAGACTCTTCGTATCTCAATTTACTCCTATTTTTTTGTTTCAATTCCATCATCTCGTTCCTTCTTGTTGTCATCTCAATTCTTTCCTATTTTCTTGTTTCCATGCCATCACATCGTTCCTTCCCTTTGTCATCCCAATTCTCTCCTATTTTCTTGTTTCCATGCCATCACATCGTTCCTTCCCTTTGTCATCCCAATTCTCTCCTATTTTTTTGTTTCCATGCCATCACCTCGTTCCTTCTTGTTGTCATCTCAGTTCTCCCATTTCTTGTTTCCATGCCATCACCTCGTTCCTTCATGTTATCTCAATTCACTCCTATTTTCTTGTTTCCATGTCATCATTTCGCTCCCGTTGAGTTAACATTGCCCTCACCAGTTTACTTTTTTTGCCTTAATACATTTTGTTTTCACTGCAGCATTTCTTTGTAGTTTCGAAGTTTGTTCATCTTGCAAGCGAGGGAGGCAACCTCTCCCTAACACACCAAGGTCTCATTAAAAACGTTTTGAACAAGATTTGTAGGGGGAGGAGGGCTAACAAATGCATCCCCCATTTCCTTTGCTAATTTAGTTTACGTTGAACTTTTCTCGTAACGTTTTGAATTGGTTCCTTCGCCGAATAATTTAATTGGCACCAATCTATATTTTTAGTCTTACTTGTAGCGTTGCTCATTTCTCCGGTTTTTATTCTGTGCATCATTCTCTCGTTCGTGTGCAGTGTGCCCCAAGCTCTTCAAATAATCCTAATTTCAGCTCCCTCTCTCCCTACTCGCTTACTCCCCGCCGACTCCGTTTACTGTTACCCGACCAAAGCTCCTCTGCGCAACCGCGGTCATGTTCCCAATGACACATTCTTGACCCACTGAAGGCTTATCGTATCGGCTCTGGCTTATTATCGAAACTCATTTTATGGCTCCCTCCTCAATGATTCGGGTGGCGCCAACATGTAAGTTATTTCTTAACCGAGAACATAAATCAATGTAAGAAACATCTTTAACCCCGAGGCTTGTAAGGCCTGTTTATTATTAACTCCTTAGCATGATAACGGCACTCTACCATCGGATAATTTGATTGGTGAATAGGAAGGATCGTTTCCAGTTTCCATCCGAGTGAATTCATGTTTTTTATGACTTTTTTTTATGCGTGTCTTATCCTGAGAGAGACTTATCTAATTTCAGCGAAGGCAGTTCACTTGAGCCGGGAAAGATGAACAGAAAACAGTTTGGGAAAAGAAATCTCCCATAGCAACCTTTACCATGAATACTGATTTTACCAGTTTAATGACCTTCATCCATTAATATCAATAAGGCACAACCTTAAATTTACCACGGGTCACTGCTTAACAGACTCACAATAGTGGACCATAATCGGGATTCCATCCTGCGAAGTTGCGTTTCCTTTCTGCCATGAATGCGATGATGGAAGCATCCATACCATTAGCCTAATACATCCCTAAATATGAATTTGCGGCTTGGTTATCCATAGAGGAGTTTTATGATCCTTGTATACGACCTGTTCTTGAAAGGCTGATGGGTTGAGTGTTTGCTTGCCAGGTGCTGGAGTAAGTGATCTGAGTGACAGGTATACCAGCCCTGCTGTGATTGCAAATATAGGAGTGAATGATATTAAGAGAGTGGGGGCGGGAGGTTGATTGAAAAGGTGAAATAAAGTCGAATGAAAGGTGTTGTGACAGGCGTGCTTCCGAGAATGGATGTTGGGTTAGAATAGATGTCTTGTTCAATTGAGATGGAAGCTGTGATATTTGTGGATATGTGGGATAAGATTTATGGTAAGAAATAAATGTATGTGATGGATGGACTGAATTAGAGTAGGGATGGGGTGGATGTGTTGTAGAAGTAGTACGAGTATGATCGTGTTATTGGGTCTTTGTAATAATGGTCAAGAAAATATAAGAGGACGAGTTTGTACCGAAGGAAGACAAGGTGGAGTAGGGAAAGGGAATATATGTGGAGGTGCTTCAGGGATGGGAGGATGAGAGATTTAACAATTTAGTTGTTATTGATTAAGATATACATGTGTAACAGAATCATTGCTTAGTGAATTTAAATTTAATGACAATGTGGGGGAATTTGATCTACAGGGTTATGATATGTAGATTAGTCAAAGGAAAGGTAGGACTGGTGGCGGAATAATTATTTATATAAGAAGTTGAGTCAGTGGATAGATTTTAGGGTCAGTAAAAATAGGATACTACACTTGGGAGCCATTTATAGACCACCTGGCCAGACCTATTATATCGATTAGCTAATGATAAGGGAAATAAGTAAGGGATGTGAAGCAAATACAATTATTCTAGGAGGAATGTTAGTTACAAAATTAAGGTTATCCTTAAACTTTATAACTTGTATGTCAGCGCACATTTAGAGTACTGTATACAAGCATGTTCACCAAACTTTATACATGATATCAACTTGCTAGACTCGTAGCATTGGAAGGGTAGCAAAAATTATACCTTTCCCTAAGAAACTTGAATATGTAGATAGGTTGATGGTGCTATGTATGTTCTCATTTGAAAGGTATGTTGTGAAAGGGGATATTGATTGAGTTTTTCAAAATTTGTTCTGGGATGGATAAGTTGGATCTTAGCAAGTTCTTGGAATTGAAAGGTAGTAATAGGACTAGGAAGCACCATTTGAAATTTAAAACAAAAAAAACAGGTGTAGGTTGGCTGTAAAAAATATTTTTAACCAACAGATTAGTAGATTCCTGGAATGGTTTACCATAGAAGACAATAAGGAGTCGACATTTAAATATTTTCAAGCGCAGGTTGGATGAGTATATGGGGAGGGGAGGTTATCATGGGTTTGGGGGCAAATTACATATTGTAATATCGATATTGTTGTAGATTGCAGGTGATGTTCTGAACGCATTGCTGCGGAAATTTATATATATTATGTATTGTAGCTGCATGATATAGTTTTTGACAAGTCATGATGGTGATGCCTTTTAAGCAGTGTTTTAGGCGCATTTTTTTCTTATGCAGATGGGCGTGGGTGTTGGTTGACTCGGATGACCTCTGATAGGCCCTTGCGTTTTTTTTTTTTCAACCGTTTAATTATTTTATGTTCATTCTTGTGAACGTCTTCCCCGAGCATTGATTCGGTCAGTCTGACTTTGAACTTGACTACAGCACTGAATATGCGCTCTCGAACGTCACTGAGCGTCTTCGTGAAGATGCCTACACTGTCTAGTCTTCCATTCGGGTCCTTCTTAACCTCTCGGTAGCCTTCGATATTGGTCCTACTTCTTGTACATGAATTTCTTGTGTCTTTAAACCCGCCCTTGAATACTTCAGGTCTAACCCTGCTATATATCTGTCCATGTTGGTTAATTGCGCCTCTCGTCCCTTTTCAATCGTGGACGATGTCCGAGGTCGAATCTTAGAATGCTGTTCGACAACTTTAAAACTCAACCACCATAAAACCTAGATGTGCGTTGGTCCCTCGTTCGACGTTGCAATGAATTTATTGGTGCTTTTCTGAACCTTGGTTCGTTTCCAGTTCACGATTTTTCACACTTTTAAAATCATGGGTTTGACCTTGGGCAGTTTTCGCCCAAAGCTCGTGTCTTTATAAAGTCTAATCTCTGCCTCTTCCGAAATCTTGACCAAATCCTCGCACATTTTGTTTGATCAGGGAAGTTCCGAGACCATCCACGCGTTCATTACCTCTCTAGTGTCCACCTGCCTCCCTCTTTGCTGGACCCTCTACTTCAACTTGTTCAAAATTATAGAGCCCATTTCAGGTTGTTTTTCTCGTGCAGCGCAATACTTGGTTTTTAAACCGCCGCTCCTTCCTACTTGTCCTCACTGAACCTCTTCCGAACTCAGAAAGCCTTGCCAGTGTTTCAAACTCTAAATAAAAATATTTAGGCACTAGTTAAACTGCTAAAATGCGGTGAATTAAAAAAAAATATGGCATAAAGACTAGCACCAACTACAAAATACCATTATCTTATTAAATATTTTACAAAATAGTAAAAAAGAAATACCCTAAAATTCATTTGATCTGTTATCTACCAATTTCTTGTGATATAGATTCTCGGTTCTTTATTTGCATCCATTGAGCCGATCTTTTTACAAACGTCTTTTGTTGGCATGATTTTGTAATAATATTCATGTGATTAAAAATCCTTTCCACGTCAGCATTAATGTGAGGTGGCAAAAACCCTATTAATTGGTTTTCTCCTATGGCATTCCGATAAGAATTTACTTCGCTTGAGAGAGAAATTGAATCTCGAGCCTGTAACCATTGCCCATTTCTTAAATTTTCCCATTGAAAATCAATACCAGTCAGGTTTCTGCATCTGTAATAAACAGTTTACCAAGCCCAATAATTCCAGGTTTAAATGGCTTCAGATATTCGATGACACTAAAATAACTCATTGAATTGCAACACAGAAGTTATCACACAGTCTGTCTAATTTGTTGTATTAGTTTCACAATATATTTTCTCAACTGGGTGTAATGAAGCGCAGCCAGAAACTTCCTTTTCATATGCATTACCAATGTATGGCTTATGATCGATATAGGTAATCATGAACCATAAAGTGATTCAACCATCTTTTAAGTATTTTTTCATGAATGAGAATGATAATAAAAGAGGTAGTAAAACAGATCTAGCTCAACCAATTTTTTAAGGGGGGGAGGATCTTAAGTTTCGACTTCAAATTGTTTATTTTTGCCCTTCTGTAAGAATATACTTTTTCTTGCCACAAAACATTTCAGGTGTGTAACACCGTTCCTGTAAAATGTTTTTTTATTCAACCCACTGTCGTAAAATACTAGCTACAAGCGACTCAATTGACATCCATCTTGGGGGTACTAAAATGAACATGTTTAAAGGTGATTTCCTTAGGTGATTGTTTCAAAAGTTGGTTATATTTCAACTTATGAACAGCTGATTGAAAGAACTAGGTGTAAGATTCCTTTACTTATCGTAAAATCTACATTTTGGGGGTAGATGACTCAATTGCATCATGTAATACACAAATGCTTACAATTAATGAGATGGAGACCTTTTTTTTAATATTGCATGAACCCCATTTTTAATTCCTGTGATTACTTAAATATTCAATATTTTGCCCAATCGAATTATTTTTTTAGGGATGCCTTAATTAACCGCATTGCAAATTACTATAGCATTACATTTATTTAATTTAATGATCATAATATGTTAATATTCTTTTTACTTTCTTAAAAATATCTTATAATTCTCGGTAATTTTATGACTGAAATGTCACCTGCTTAATCCAGTAATAAACTATCTTTGCTATTTCCAATATCAGTTTTTAATTCCTTACAAAAATGAGACACGAGAACATTTTTAATCATTCCTGTACATTTTATTCGTTTGTTTGATTTCTTGGTTTCTTTGCTGGCACTTAAATGTTCTTTACAAAAGTTTATTAAATGGTCCACTAGTCTAAGAGAACAGTGTCGAGCTATGAATATACCCTTACTTCTTTGCTTGTTGTTCTCTTAAATCCGTTGGTGCAAATGGTAACCGGGTTTGCCTCCCACCATGAAATAGCTGCTCTTGCTCTTGCTTTTTTGTTTGGCAGTATTGCCTTGTTGCATGCGACTTTCTCCACATTTTTTGTATTTATAATAATTGCAAAACACTATATTACCTTGTACTCTAAGAAACTAATTATGATACCTAGGATCATTGACATTCATTTCTAAATTGTTGAGTATAAGATACAAGCACTGCAACATTGATACCAACTTTGGCAGAACTAAAAACAAAGTGGAGGCTAGTCAGAAAAACTGCACTGTACGCCAAACAAGTGGCTATATCCAATAGGCCAATCTAACAGCCTTAAAAAGATCTGCATCAATTGGGAGTATGAAGGTAGCGCTACTCATAGCTATAGTAACTGGAAACCCTCAGCTACAAAGAATCTAGTTGACAAATTTCGGATTAAATCTTTCGATTTTTTATTAGTGAAGCAATGAAATTATACTTTTATTCCTATAGGAAAAAAACTGATGTTTATGCTAAAGTATTTATATATCTCCTAAATACCAAACAAACTATAACGTAGGTTTTGGAAGAGCTGCGGTTCGTTCGTGAAGTATGAACAAACGTGTTTATAGCTTCGAGAGGGCGGCAAATAAGTTCCGTGGTCGTTGCTTAAATATAGATTATATTTTAGGAACGTATTGATACGTGTAATAAATCGCTGGGTTTAGCGTTACAAATGTTTACAGCGCATCCGCGTAATTCGGTGACTTTTCGCGCTACCAAAACTAGAAATGCGATAGATTTAGCTTCAAACGCGCGTATTTGGCAACACTGCAGTCTTAGTTCCCGTGCTGACGCTTTGTTGCTTGTACCTTGTAGTCAGTCGTGGGCAAAGTTTCCATTTTAGCGATTTGTGGCTATTTTTTAATGACATTTCAAAACATTTTGCCATATGTCGCATTTTAGCGATTAAAGAACAAATCTAGCGACATTTATATATAAATGCATGTTAATAATGCGCAAATTCTTTTGCTAATGACGATTGATTAGTAAGCCCCACATACACCTATGTTTTGAGATGTATGTATTTTTTTATTCTGAATATCTCTCCCTGGTGGAATGGATTACTTAACATTACTTTTGCGTAATTTGGGATGAGGTTATTTAGCATCAATTTAATTAAAAATGTGGATAATACTTTTAATTCTTTGTTGAGTAATTTCAAGAATAGTTTTAGTTTCTTTAAGTGAATAAAACTTAAAATGCAATGAATTTGTCTTTTAATTCATCGCTGCCTGCTAGATGGCGCATTAATCTATTCACGATTCATTGAATCTAGAAAGAAATAATCCAATATCAGCTTATTCATCCTAGTTTCTGCTATTTGGTTTTCATGTTCTAATAATACCTGGTTTTGCAAAAGTTCTGTTACACTGGCTTTTTTTTATCTTTCGAAAGGCGTGATAGAAAAAGTTCTGCCAAGCAAACTTGAAGTTTTACTTTTCCAGCATTTGTCATAAAAACCTCTTTTTCAATTGTGTGCAAGTGTGTTGAGGTGGAAGTGAAAAGAAGAGAGGTATTTGTACTCGTGCGCGCGGGCCACAAGTCCGACATCGCCAAACGGCTAAACGTCAGCCCGATGAGCGTCCACAGAGTCGGGAGAGGCTCAAGGACTAGGAAGACCTCAAAGATCGACCTCGTTTATGCAGACCTCAAGTTGTCAACCGTTTGGCTTTGCTAAAGGCCTTCGAAAGTGCTCCTAAGCTCAAAATGACACCGCTCGCGAAGAACATCATATCGGTGGCCAAGGTGTCCACGGCCGTCAA
Source organism: Ceratothoa steindachneri (assembly GCA_963969495.1). Taxonomy (NCBI): domain Eukaryota; kingdom Metazoa; phylum Arthropoda; class Malacostraca; order Isopoda; family Cymothoidae; genus Ceratothoa; species Ceratothoa steindachneri. The sequence continues at coordinate 157,148,547 of OZ018326.1, forward strand.
TGAGGAAGGTGGCAAAGAACTTGAGGTGCGTGGAAAGGCCTCTGTTCACCCACCGTATGCGAGAACAACGTCGGGATGCTCTCGTCGCCTTTTCTACGACTTGAAGAGGCATGGCAATCGAATTCTCATTTTTTTTCTGTTGAAAAAAAATCCTTCACAGTCGATCCGGTCGCCAACTAACAGAAAACCGCGTTTTAAGCTTCGCCCAGGACGTCTTCGAGGTCCACTACGTGTCCACAACCAAGCAACCGGGCTCCGTAATGATGTTCGACGTCGTGGCATAAAATGGCGAGAAGATGCCATTGGTGTGGTTTGTGGCCAGTTGGAGGCTCCTCGCGGCCAATTACAGGGGCATCTTGCCTACGAAAGTCCTGCCCTGGGTGAGAAAGATCACGATGAAGACTGACTACCTCTTTCAGCAGGACGGTGTTCGGGCCCACATGACCAGACACTGCAAGAGTGGTTGGGGTCGAATGAATTTTGGCCACCGCAATCGCCTTACCTCAATTCCCTCGACTGCAGCGTGTGGGCGCAAGGCGAGGTCAAGAACTGCAGAGTCCGTCAAATGAACCTCGACGAGCTGAAGTTTTCCGTCCATCGCGTGTGGGCCAGCATGAGGAAGGACTTCGTCCGCAACGTGTGCGCGGCCTTCAGGTCTCGCCGAGGGCGTCCACATTGATTAATATTACAATATAAACACATTTATATTAAAAAAACCCATGCCTAACTGCATTAGAACTAGCATTGTGACATTGAAGTGTGTCGTGACCAGTGTAACAGGACCTTTGCAATACCCGGTAAGAGCAAAATATATAATTAGCATTTTCGCGATTTATGGCTCAGGGATGAGATATTTTAAGATTGGTTAATGAAAGTTGGTGAGGAAAGGCTTTAACAGCTATTTTAAATATTCGTTAATAGCAAAGTTGTCTTTTCAATAAAACAAAACAGCTGAGTCAGTAAGTCTTCACCGACAAAGTGTTTTGCCATTTAAAAAAAATCAGTGACTATTCATGTATCAGAAGGTAATTTAGCCCTTTTATAGTTCGGCATTCAGAATAGCAGATCATCTAAGCCCTAAGGGGATGGGATGTTTGCAAAGTTACTTTAGCCGTCAACAATGTGTGTAAAGCCCTAAAATTTACCCTCGCCTTAATGTTTTTTTTTCTCTCTCACTCTCTCTAGAACTCAAACTATAAATTATTGAATTTTCTGCGCCCCCTTAAACGTGGAATGAATTGGCGCCTGGCAATCAACGCCCCACTCCCTCGTTTGGGGCCTTCAAGAGCACCGTGGAGACTTGTCTCCTCTGCCGAGCGTTCTCTCCGTGTTTTCCGACGCCTCTCTGATAGGGGCCAAACAAATGCATTAAAATCATTATTCCCGAGGCTCGAACTTATAGCGTTGCCAAAGTTTGCTATTTGCAATTATGCATATCATTCCCTATCGGCGCAACTATTTTTCCTAGTTACATAGGCCTTTTTTCATCCAATATCTCCCCCCCCCTCCATTCTTTCTACCTTCAGCAAACATTTCTTAATTGGATTATAGTTGCTTCCTATGTTTTCTCATTTCCTTTTTTTAAATTTTGCCTATTGAAAAATTGACCCGGCATTCGCCTGGAAAATGGCATGGCAGAGCAGAGCGTTATAAGAAGGGGAGAAAGTAGTTATGCATAGAAATATGAAGAAAACGAGAATGATTAAATAAACACCTGACTATTGATATTTTGGAAAAATTCACAGCCAGAGGTTTTAAAGTTGAGAATCGATTACATCATTCCTATTCGGTATTGAAGTAACAGTTTTTCAAACGGTAAATTTAAAACTCGGAGCAGGCTCGACTTTTTGCAATACCTATTATGAACTGCTGACGTCATCGGGAATGTCTGCGCATGCGCACATCTGCTCTTTATTTGACGATCTATGTGCTCAAACGGGATGAGATTCCTGTTGGTCGGGGCGTTCTTGGTCCATTATCTGCCGATAAACTGTCAAGTTTCGCCGTCAAATTCCTGAGCGGGTCGCTCCTCTCTCGCCAAAGTTTATCTGGATTGTAATCGCAGTTTCTCTACCGAGTTATTTCGTCAGGTCCCTGGTTCAGATTCACTTATGTAGCCGTGCAACGTGGAATTTTCACACATGTTCACTTCTTTCATTCACCACTTTTCAAATCCTGTTCCAAATTTTCTGATCAAGATGCTCATGATATAGAAAAAGGTTTCGAATTTCCATTTTTAATGCTTGTGCTCTTTGTGTGAAGATGTATTTCTTTAATGCCTTCATTGCCTTTTTTAATTAAAAAACTTTTTAATAATTAATATCTCGTAAGCCCTTCATTGAATATTTCAATCTGGCAGGGCTCTTACACTCGTCGCCATTTTTTTATATCTTCAGCTTCGCCATCACTTAAGAAAATGAGACGTCCTTCATCTGATGGTTCGTCTGTATACCCGCGCACACATGTGCATTCTTCTGAGATAACATCTCCCTCGCCAGTAAATATACATATCTTGAAAGCTTTTGCATAACCCATAGAGCGCCTTACCCCCTCTGCACTTTGGGCATGGAGCTTAAGTAAACATCCATTCCCTTTTAGATGGGAGTTTAAATAAACGAGCTAAACAGATGACAATGGGGTTATTTAATGAATTGCTCGAAGAACCCAGAAATAGTTGTAGGGAGTCGAGATAGTAGTTCTATGGCAGTAATGAAGACATTCAGAGGAATCCCTTTGTTTCTTTTCAACGAGGGTGGTAAGATACATATGGACACATGCCTCAAAGTCAAATGGTACTTTTCGGGAGATTGTTGATTTGCTGTTACATTCTACAGGGTATCCCTAAAGTCTGGACACATAGGAAATAGCACAATGATCTCGTTCACCAGACCCTATTCCCCTTGACTTTTCTCGGGTATGTTAGAGGAGGTGACCTCAATGAAAATTAAACTTGGCATCACAAATGGTGGTGATCACATTAAAAAAATGTTATTTTAATTAAATAAAATGTAGTTAAATTTTTTTTTAGTGAAAATATACATTTTTGCCTGTGTCCACACTTTAGGGGTGACCTGTAGTTTGATACGCGCCTGCATTCTCACAACAAATCCCTAACTCTTGGCATTTCTGTTCCCTCCACGTACATCAATATTCCCAATCACATATTCATTTCCGATTGGTTTATTCATATAAATACTACTACTACTACCCGAGGCTTATTCATTCCCCACCCAACCAATGGATTTAGTCATCGTCAGAATCGATGGGTTCTCCTTGGCCGATAGGAATCGAGGGTGATGCAAGTTTCCATACAATTATTAAGAATTAGCTCTAAACGATTTATCCCTTTTTTGTATGTGATAATTCTGCCTCACCCTGTATTTTCCGTGATACTCAGGTTCAAGGCAATGATAGCGAAAGTATACGTGAGCTGTATAACCAAGTGGTTGACGAGCATAAGGAATTAAATCTAAAACCATTTCGGTCCGTGTATTAAAGTGAAAGAGTGCAGTAGTGTGTCTGGTTTTAGTGAGATTGGTAGTAAATGAGAGGATACCGAATGGTGGACGGGAAGCGTGACATCCTCACCCCCCTCTCCCGTGGTACTTTCAACCGTGCCTTAAACGCCCACCTTTATCAAGTACCTTTTCTAAGTTCATAGATGGGCGTTTTGTGTGGGCCAATCGCCCGAAAAGCGTTAAAAAAGGTTTCAGTATTGAAGTCTCGAAAGTAAGAAATGTACATGGGTGTAAATGGGGTGCAAATGAGAAATTTGGAGACCAGCTAAATCACTAAGGGGAAATCGTAAATGGTCTTGCTTGTGTAGTATTTATCACTACTAGAGAGAGGGAGAGAGAGAGAGCACAGTTCGAAAGAATAATTTGAACATTGGTCTAATGTGAATGTAACTGCCTATGTCCATCCATCTCCAATGAAGCGTTTAAATGTAAAATGTCATCTGTAGGTAGGAGTATAGGAAAGAACAATTCTTAAGTGTAAATGGAATGCAAACTAGAATCTGGATTAGAAGGTGAGTGGAGGTCCCCCGACCGGCTAATGAAGTTAACATATAAATCAGAATGACAATCACTGGTAGGCCTGGGCATCAAGGACCGGTCCTCGTTAGGGAGGGGGTCAAAAAGTGCGGCAGTACTGTTTTAACACAAACCACCGAGCCCCCTCCTCCCGCCGGAGGGTGCTTACTTTTTGCTTTGTTTGTTGTTTTAGTTTATTTTATTTTTGGCTTTTGTTTGTCTCTGGTTTTGGTTTTCAGTTTGGTGTTTGGGAATTATTGTTTATTTTAATATACCCTAATATTAGGCATGTAATTAATTAAGGTGACATGTCCTTCTAGGCAGTCACCAAATGGCTGCTGACAAAAAAAACTTCCGTAGACGGAAGAAGGATGATTTATGCCTCACTGTCTCCGTTTTAAGATTGTATGATGTAGATTGCTTTGGTTGAAAACTTTGCTGCGTCTGTTTCAGAGTGCATGGGGAGTGGATGAATGGGGCATCTTAAAATATTTATGGGACAAGTATCTAAGATTACCTTATCTTTTTATTTTTTTATGGGTGGTTTTAGGGGAAAAAATACCCAAATGCTCATTTTAAAAATCTGAGTTCGGTGAGAAATCATAGTCTATAGGCATATTGGTCATATGTGTGTGAGAGAGAAGAAATTTGAAAATAGGATATACGGTTCCTTGCACAAAGATCCGAAGCCTGTATTATTATCACATCATCTTGCATAACTTTTGCCAGAGAAATTCTATGGTTTCTAAAATTGCTGCATGAGTAAAGGTTATGAAACTTTAGATGAATAAAAAGAGTTATCAGCAGATAAGCAATTTACTAAAATTGTCTCAAATGATTCCAACGACAAATTTCTAGTGGAATATAACTATTAAATTACTAATAGAAAACATATGTACATTTTATAATTTATTAGTATTTATGTGGAGGCCTTTATTCTCTATGATGCTTTGACATCTGTCAGAGCATAGTTATTGAACTGTTTTTTGGATTCCTCGCTTTAGACCTCTCTCCGAGTGTTTCAAACCTTTCCAATGGGATTCAGGTCCGAACTCTGTCCAGGACTGTTTATAACAGTGATGTATGTGCTCTTCATTTATGCAGGTCTTCACCGACTTGGCCATGTGGCAGGGGGGTGATATTCTCCATGAAAATTGCTGGTTGCTCTTCGGATGCTCGCAGGTTTAAACACTTTCTGCGACGAACAAACCTTCTGCCATTGGATCAGAGGATCCAAACAAACAACTTTGATTTGTCACTGAAGTGGGCTTTGCTCCATTGCCATCCATGTAACGCGCTCAATGGCTTTGGCCGCAGGTGTTCGAGCGTGCATATATTTTCCTCCGGGTGACGTGATAGTTGCCTGGAGACATTGATGACCAAAATCTCTAATCTCTCTAGAAACTGCTGCAGCCGTTTTGAGAGATAATCCTTCTTCACAATTTTTGAGTTCCTTCGTGGTCTACCGGTTGATTTAGCAGCCTTAATGACCTTACTTAAACGGAATTGAATTGAAGTTAGGTAGTTACTATGCAAACAATGCCGGTTCTCTCTACAACAAACCTGGGCGTTCGGATAATTTTGGATACTTAAATTTTGTTAGTAAATTGCTTAGCTGCTGATAACTGGTTTTATTCATCCAAATTTGATTAACCTCTCTACCCATGCGTATTGCGTAGTTTATACTTTAGGTTATCATACATCAACTTTGGCAGATTAATTAAATTTATATATTTTTTTATGTTCAATAATATATATAAAAAATACTTGAATTAACATTTGGCTATTCTTTTTTACCCGTACAATCAAATTTTCAACTTTAGATGTCATGAAAAATATTATTACTTGGCAGCATAGCGAGACCAAGCGTCAATCATCCAAAACTATTCGAGGGCTTATAAATTATCATAGTTAACTTAATTTTGTCCGAAACATTTTGAAAATTGTGACATGACTATTTTGGGCAAGTGTACCTCTAAATGAACAAGAATCTGTGATAAATTTAGGTTTTTTGGAAGTGCGGTGAATTGGGACATGAATATATCTAAATATGAATCTAAATTACGGGAAGGTAGGAGGTGACTAGTGTCTGAGTGTGAAACACATTCTCACTTTCTCTCTCTTCACTTACAGATTCCTTTTTACATCTATCTGCGAGAGTCGCCGTCATTAATTTTTGCTTTAAATTTTGAGGGGGAGGGGTAGCTATAGTGCGTGTATTGGTGATAGAAAGGGAAGTTTTTTAACTAGGCGAGATTGTGTGCGGGGGGGGGGGACAGAATTGTGCTTGCCCATTTATAGGGGTGGGTGGAAAGAGGTCTTGGGGTTTACCACTGATCTGCGCCCAATTAACCCTCTCTTCTCCATGATGAATCTTTGCCATGTTATTGTATTGTGTTGGCGATTTAGAAAATTCTGTTAATATTATTTGGAGTCGCCCATTTACATAATTGGGTAGTTTAGGAAAATATTGTAGGCCAGAGAAAGAGCTTCCAGTTGGCATCAATTTCAGTCGAGACTTACAGTTTATCGTGGGATCCGAACCATGATTATCTACAGGGTATGAAGACGCCCCGAAATCGGATTCCATCCGAAGATTTACCTAACATTCGATGTGTCTTAACTTTCGTATAATCAGAAGCGATGTTTTTTTTCACTCGGCTATGCCGTAGACTTTTTTTTATACGTGGGAGGGATACCTTTAAATAATTGCAAGACGCCTTGCCTTGCCTCTGGTTGGCATAAACATTGTCGACTTTGGGGTAGAAAATAGCATAACCCACCTGGAATCTGTCACGAACTTATAGGGAAAACCGTGGTTGGGTCCTAAGTCTTATCTACCTGTCACTGATGCACTCTTTCACACATTTGTAATTATTTACTAAGAAATTAGGATTTGTTAGCGATGTTGATTCCTTAGCTGGACTGTGTCATGCTATAGCTGTCTTGGACTTATTTTCCAATTTTCATTATTCTCTGGCTCTGTTTTGTGCGCTTCCCATTCCATCTACTTGATCCATCTATCGTCTGTATTTCTACTTACATATTCACTATTTTCTGTTTAAGCTGCTTTTCTTCGAAGTTATAAAATTGAATTTGGGTCAAATAGTAATTTTATAATGGAAAAAAAAATGCACTCAACTTTGCAGTCTATTTTTTTGTGAATTAAAGAACAGCAATTCCCTCTTGCTTCATTTTGATCAATGATACGTGCTGGAATTTTAGTTTCCAAGTCGGGAATTCTTGACTCCTACACCGCCATTTGTATGCACTTTGGAACAATTTATACGAATTCCTTCCTTTTTTGATACGGGATTCACATGTGAGTTGTGTGGTGCTGCTATCGACGCTCATGTGCGTTAAATGAATCCTGTACGATAATTGTACGTAAAGGTTATTTCAGGAGAGGCTGCAACACGTCAGTTTTCGCCCTGTGGGACAGCGAATGAGCTGTATTTCATGGGTTTTTTTAAACTTTTGGTTGACACCTTCCGCAATGTATGTAATTTATATCTGTTAAAATATACAGAAAATGACACCCAATAAAAGCTATTTTTATCCCAAACTGTAACTTTCCATCAAATAGAACGTGATCGAATTTAGATCCATAGGAAGTAGTGCGAGGGCCAAAAAAATAGGTTTGCATATGTTCAGGCTTACCAGACTTATTCTACATTAGTCAATGACGTAAATAATACTGAATGTAAATGAAGAATTATGATTTATAAATATTTTGTGTGTCATCATTAATTACAGCAGGAATGGTCCTAATGTTATTAGGACCATTTAGTAAGCGATGGTAATTCATCTGCGGGCAAATTTCACCTGTGCTCGTGTTAATTTCCTAGAAATAATAGTGACACGAAAAAAATCAGTGGTTACAATGAAAGTCTTAAAATTGCCGCCATTCGAGACTATCGATGTGTCAAATCTAATCCTTGGCTAAATTGCAAAGTAATACTACATTTTAGCAAAATTTGATTCATTAAATTCAATAATATTGAAGTATATTTTAATTCAAATTCATGGAACCGTTTATATGCTCCGTAGTTTTTCAGAAAAGCGGCCTCTGGTAATAAATTGGCCTGAAGGTCACGACCCATCGAGTCGTAGGGGACTTAGCGGGAACCCCCCGTATCCATTAGCCTTAAAAACAATTTGATTGTTTAAGTTGTTTATTCGAGAGCCATGCGCCCTCCCGGCTCGAGTGACCCCGGGAGTGACGCTAGATTGAAACTACATGGGCTTTCTTCACCACAGACATCTCCATTTTAACTTTCTACAATTTACAACTTCCTTCGCGTCCATCTTTCTTGACCGACGATTAATTTTGCAAGGTAGACGCCGATCCGCTTTCGTCCGCTCATTTTTAGAAGTGGGTGGGGCCCCCTTTACCCTTGGCTACGGTGAGGGTGGGGGAAGTATTTAACATGCCTGCTTTCTTCACATCTTTTGTCGCATTTTTTTCTATCACTATCGCCGTACGAGGGTGTCGGGTGTAGCATGGTTTCAATGCTGCAGCTGACATCTGGGGGGCGTGCCCTTCCGGACCCAATACTTGATGTAGGATCTACGGCTATATCTCTTCCACTCATCTTCACTTTCTTTGCAGATATCTCCTTATTCTGTGGGAGACAATCTCGTTGTTTCTGGATTGATTTTTTTAACGGTGAATGCACATCACAGCTGTCTATTAATTACCATTCATTATATTTAACTTATCGTCCTGATTAATTGTCCACGTTGTGTTCTCCTTTAGGGGTGGTTTAATGCCCAACATTTCTAACTTGATTGGTTTCAGAACAAATTCACTCCCAGATACCTAAAATTGATGCAACTGCCTGGTGTAAACGTGAAAGAGCACTTTTTTTTTGTTTTTTTTAAATGACCTTTGAATTGGACAAAGGTTGAAGTATAGACAATTCCAGACCTGGTACCTCAAAGGTTCCCCCACTACGTGAGGGTCGAGATATAAGGGACGCGAACATGGTATTCGTAGTAAATTAGTATAGTTTGCCTATTATAGGTTGATTGCTTCAGTCAGGATTTTCTAATGTCCATTGGTTGTAAAAATATCTAAACATTCGAATTCTTAAAAACAAAACGCCATTCACAATAACAGACATGCAAAAAATTAATGTAAATTAAATTCATGTGCAACTAAATGGCCATTATCACTACAATTCGTGTCGTTTAATTTAACCTATAACTAAGACTACTAGAAATGCAAAAATTCAAATAGGATTTTAGCCAGGACTGCTTTTTGGTTGAAGACGGGCTTTTCTTTCGATAAAGAGGTAGGAATCTCGAAGTGCCTCCTTCTACCTCCAGCCAAAATCCAATTTTAAAAGAGGAAACACCATTACTTAAAACTAAGAAGCCAGAAACAACGTGAACATCGCTAGAAAGTTTGTAAGGGCCTAGTGAAAATGAATGGAAGAGGAAAAGCCGCAGATCTTGAAAATTAGTGAAAGAGAGAGAGAGAGAGCAGCAAATCTACGTGTGTGCGTTGGGGCCGCTAGTGTACACAATCCTCCGTGGTCAACTTCAGCATTATTACCTATTCTACACTGGACGCCCCTTTTGGGGGAGAGCACATCAAATGAGTCGTCAACCTGGGCCTCCTGTGATCGGAATTGTTGAAGTTTACGTCACACGTATTCAGAAACTCCTAGAATTACAATTTCAGTACTCATTAATTGATCTTTTTGAAGCAAACACTAATAGGCAAAGTTAATTGGGCAAATGCATTTTACTTGCCATTTCTGAATAGGGTTTCTGCACCGAAATCTGTATTTCTTGTCTACAATTCATTTGTTGCCATGTGTTTGATTATCATATAACCTTGCTCGTCCTCGTTGTAGTACTACTGGCAATTGGGTAGATAATTATCACAGTACGTTGTAAATACCGGGTTATTTCGGGCAATTCCAATCTTTCCAAATCAAAAGTTAATGTGTTGTCGGGGTACCCTTTCAAAGCCTTTGATCCTCTCCCTATCTTTCGGTCGAGAGCTAGATATAGTCGGGTCTTGGCAAATGTTTGACGCCTACTAAAACTGCCCATTCCGATAATCCCGTACCTATTTATTCAGACGCGAAAAGTGGTTGCTGCCAACCTATTAATTCTACCTGTCAGCTGAAGGGGGGCAATTTATAACGCGAAGGGCCTCTTCGACATCGGATAGATAGAAAAATATACTGTGCGCATTAAATAGGCCTAACTCTTGGAACACTAAAAGGTTTCTCCTGTAAGCAGGTTTTTATTCCTTCAGCGTTGAAAGATTTAGTTCAAACCTATCCTAATTCTACCCCTAAACCTTTTTTTTTTTTTTACTCTATAACTATTGGAGTTGAGCTTATTGCGCCACACGTACCTTTGCTCTGTATCAGTCGCTCGTCGTTGAAGGTAAGAAGCATTTCCATCAATGCTGCTGCTCGCAATGTTTATCTGAATTTTTATTGAGGGGAAAAATGTAACAAACGAAGGCATTTTCATTTAGTGAAAGCAAGGAAATTTCGTGCAAGCTCGTGTATTCCCATCGAAGCCAAATCTAGTAGTTCGTTTAGTTATCCCAAAGAAATGAGTGAATATAAGAAATGTTTTTCCGCCACTAATATAAAGCGAAATAACAACCATGGCATCTCTACAGTTTGTAAGGAGAGAGATGTAAAGAAAGGGGTGAAGATAGAGGAAGTGAAACTCTGTGGAAGACGGCTGCAGATCCTTCCTGCAAACATTTGGGTCATGATGGCAAACGCCGGGTAGGCACATAATCTTCCATATATATATATATATATATATATATATGAGAAACTCACAAAGTAGCGCGTGAGTAGAGCAATAAATGCAAAAAATCCCACAGGAAAATGAAAGGCAGATTCCAAGTACTTTCGAACTTGTTCAGTTCATTCTCAAGAATGATTTTCTTATTCCTGTCTTTTCTTTCATTATTGGTCTCTATTCTGTCCTGCAGTTTTTACCTCTGCATTATTTAGCTGCAATCCATTCTATCCACTCGTAACCGACTTAATCTAAATGGACATTTGACCCTTAGACGAAAGTGGATCGAGGCATGTTTTTTTTCTCTCTCAATGCGGTGGTGATCTTTTTAATTAGAAAAGACCCGCAAGATGTCAGAAATAGCATGCATCAACTGACCTGCCCCCAACACGTGTCTAAGATCAACGACTATATATTTTAGACATATTTTTTCTGCCATTATCTTCACTTTCCTTACAGATCTCTCATTACTTTCTACGCCAGATCACCTCTTGCTATTTCGCTTTTAATTATATAAAAAAAAAAGATTAACCTAAGCTCGCGTCTTGTCTAAAACACCATCTTGCCCCATCGGGAGTCCCCCCCCCCCTCTTTTTTGGTAAATATTTATCTTCCGATTCCATCGATTATCTGTTCGCACAGTTAACTGCACGTGTTTGTTGTGTATGTATGTACGCGCGCATACACAGTTTTTGGCAATGTCTACGCACCCCCTTTGCCAATATTTATGCGTTCAGATGCCTCTCTTTCTTAAGTGTTGCGTTCTTCCACTATGGGACATACGCGGTTCTCTTTGTGCCTTGGGACGACCGTCAAGGCGATTTAGTCCCGTCATGGGCCCTGGATTCGAGAGGGGCCGCCCCGATCTCTCTTGGTTTCATGAGCTTATTTTCCACACATGTTCACTCCCGCTAATTCACAATTGTGGTTGCTCCAGCTACTATTCATTTTCACTAACCCCAATTCAAATAAGAAGATTTAGTTAGTAATTCTTGATACCTGATTGGTGTGGTCAGTACATGGGTGGACTTATGTTGAACGTGGGTCAGATTTAGTAATTAGCAATCCTCGGTTATTTCCACAGGAAATGTGAAATGGCAGATATGAAAGCCCATGTCAGAATTTAGCATCCACAGAATGAGCAAAATCTTTGTATGTAAAGAGTAAAAGCCTAGGCCCATGACGACTGGCTGCCGTCGTGGCGAAATCTTCAAATAAACTCGTTCCCAATGTGTTTTGTTCCTTTCTTTTACACATTGATGTAGGGATGGCAAACTGCCCATCGTTGGTGTCGGGGAGGCGCACAATCCTGCAGATGTCAGCTCTAGCCATTTCCCCGCGCCTCCCTTGACATCCGGGATCCTTGCATGTGCGTAAAAGGATATACATATAGAGAAAGATGGAGGCTATAGGACAAGTCGTTACTCTTAAGGGCTTGCGACGGGAGGTCGTGGTAAATAACCTGCGGGAACGAGCTTTTGGTACGGGTTAAACGCCTGATCCCAGCACAGAGAAGTTGACTGAATAGATGGTTCATCAAGGTGCTCTTGAAGGCTCGAAGACAGAGAGAGGTCTGACGCGGAACAGGTCCTGCTTCCCCGAGGTGACGAAGGCTTCCACCCGAACGCTGTTTGGTGTCAAAACTTAATACTTTCTGGCACCTCTCCCCAAAAGAGGACCGGTCTGGGGCCCTCGGGCCGACGAGCTATTTGTCATACTGACCTTATATAAATTTCATTATCCGGTCAGGGATCCTCCCAGTATCATGGAAGAGAGAGAGGTGGGTATAGTGGCCGGCAGTGGATTCCAATTCATGTGGTGCATGCTGAGAAGGTATGGTCTCACATGCAGTAAACTAAACACACGCACTAGACTAATTGATATAAAATAAGGCATGTGAAGATAAAATATCACTTGTGGCGAACGTGAGGTGCAAAAAGCCGGGCACGTCTACTCTCGACAAAGCTCTTGTTCGTACACTTTCTAGTATTCACTCACGGTTACCTCAACTTTTTAGGAAAAATAACTAAAAAAAATGATAAAGCATTCATATACGAAGAGAATTTTCGCTAGATTGAAAAGCAGCATAGTCCGCAATACTGCCTTAACCTAGACTATTCTCGTCTATAGTTCAATTTCGATGGGATTTGTGTCGGGCATTTGTTACAGTCGCGTTCCTGGTTAACTTCTCAACAGTTAACTCAAGATTTCAAACTTTGTAGCTTCATTCAGTGATTTGTTATCTGATACGGTCTCTGACGTCAGCGGTGAATCTACCCTTCCTTCGCTTTTGTGCTTTGCATTCTGAAAGCCTAATTTCGCGTTGATTTTGCGTTCTAGCCTCCCTCATCCGCACCTTTTATGATCACTGTGGCGATTTTAATTTTCCTCGGTTCTTCGTTATTCTTAATACACGTTAGATCTATTTAATAAAAAAGGAAGGAAAAAAGTATAAATTTTAAGTGCAGAGCCAGTTTCGAGCCTCACCGTCTTTATCTTCTCGTATGGAAAGAGCACAAATATTCAACCTGGCTAACGATATAGAATATCTACAAAAAAATAAAATGGGATTCCAAGTATCCCCCCCTCCCTCTGTTCCTTCAAACTTGACCTCCATTTCCTGAATGATTCCTTTGTAAGTAAAGCCGAACGTGCTTTGAATTGCATTTTATTTTTCCTAGGGATAATCACATGTACGCTTAGAGTGCACACACACACACAGTTATAATATCTAGCAAGTTTTCGCACTCTTCCATTCACTAGATTATATTCCTGATTTTCAGTTCATTTTCTTTCTATGATAATTCATGTGAACAATGTCTAGAGCGTGATTCTAAATGCTGTTATTATTTATTTAGTAGTGCTTTAGATCTTAACATAACATAACCTAATTTAACACATGACAAAAACCGCAAGGGCCTATCAGAGGCCATCTGAGTCAACATACACCCATAAACTGCATCCGTAAGATTGCGAATCGCCAATCATGGCTTGTCAAAAATTAAATCACGCAACTACAATACACATTAATATATACAATTTATTAAAAAACTACCGACATACAAACAAACCCCTTTTCGCTTCAAAATATACATTCACAGGAATGTGTTGAGAACATCACCTACAAAACAATATCGCCATTACAATATGTAATTTTCTCCAATACATCGTAGTGACTGACAATCGTGCTTTACAATTTGCATTTACTGGGTATATGGACTCTTTATTTAAAAATATTGATATGTTATCTTGTAATAAATCAGGACTTTTTTTGTCTCTGGGGTCCCACAGGGTTCACTTCTCTGACTCCTCCTTATTTTTACGGGGACATGTGAAGTGTTGTGAATAATCATCCTGAGTTTTGTGCAAATAATACGACTTTCTTAGTATCCATTGAATCGCCTAGATCCAATCTTTCTGTTGGGCTTTCTATAAACATGGATTTAGATAATAGTTAATGGTATTATGAAACTGAACCCAAATAAAACTAGTTTTTCTATATATTAAAAGCTCAGTAAAATTGTTCTTCTCCGTATTTTTTTCTACTTTGTAGATTTTATTTTATCTTATATGTTTACTTCCTTTCGATTTGAATTTCATTTGTTGTGTGTAATTGGCACAGGAGGAAAATTCTTTAAATAGTAGTAATTTTTACAGATAAATTATTGCAATTAAATTGAGGAAACGATATGGAATTGTAAAAATGAACGTGACCATGATTGCCACGGGTTGGATCTCTCTACGGCAGGAAAGGCATGGGTAGTTAAGAATGTGGGAAAGGACTAGGGGTATTTTACTTAAGCTGTTTAAAATATTTCCCAAACCTTTTAAGAAATGTGAGAATGATTTTTGCTTGAGAGTAATCAACCTACAGTCCCTTTGTCAGTGATGTTGTTCTCGCGCTCAGCGGTAGCTGATTTTTTTGAGAGACCGCCTATAATTCCCAGCTTCGATAAAGTTTGAGCATAATCGGATTTAAGTTTAAAAGACAAATGTGGTGTCCAAACGACATCAGAATACGGATTATGGATGTTGTTTCTGTTCTATAAGTTCCATCCCCACACGGCTTTAGTGTATGTAAAATTAAATTCCTGGTTTGGTTCCAGTACCCGCATTCAGCCATATCCGGGTTAAAATTACACACGGAGATACCTCCGAACACCCCTCTCTCGATTATGCCTCTGTGTCGGGTAAATCCATCACAGTTACCTCGTGACGATCGGGGTCGCTATCGCTTGTCCCTTGTACTCGGGACGGATCGTGCACACCGACTTGTGGAATAGTTGACTTCTTAGAGGAGGCTGGCCTCTTCCACTCTGATTTTTTTTTGTAGGCAGGGCTACGCCGGAGCCAGCTTCCTTGTTTACTTTTTGTTGTTTTTCCTCTTTTTGGTCGTTTTTTTTTTAGCTTTTGTTTTTATTTTATTTATTTATATATATATATATATATATATATATATATATATATATATATATATATATATATATATATATATATAATTTTTTTTCTTTTTTCTTAATATAGCCTAGTAGTAAGTAGTCTCTGGTGAGTACGACGACTTATGCCCCAAGTAGGCAGTCGCTAGATGGGCTCGCAGATTAAAAAAAAAAAAAAAATCATTCATCATAGAGAGGCTTTTGCACTGTTTTTTTTTTTGCATGGCCTTCATAGCGCGCCGGTCCACCAAATAAGAAAATGTTTGAGAGTTGTCTTCAAGGCACACTTAAATGCAAAAATGGGCTGGGGGGGGGATATAAGAGCAGGCAGATCATTCCAACTTCTAGGAGCATATATAGAATAAGAGCGGGCATCAATGTACCCCAGACGACTAAGGGTATCAAAAAGGTAAGAGGACATTAACAAACTGTCCTTAGACGCGTTTAATGTACTCTTAATCGTGAATTTTCCCAATTCCATCGATTATTGTTTTTTAGATGAGGCTGGGAGATTTTTATTATTTTTAATAAATTGTATACATTATATTATTGATATTGTAGCTGTATGATTTAGCTTTTGACAACTTATGGGTGGTTGAATTATATTATGTTCACCCAGATTCTTGTCAACTTTCTTCCTTCAACATTGATTCGGTCTTTCAGTCTGACTTTAGGGTTGACCACAACACTAATATGCGCCCTCAAACGTCACTGACCGTCCTCGTGGGGCTGCCTACTCTGCCTAGTTTTCCATTCGAGTTCTTCTTAACCTCTCGGCAGCCTTCGATATTGGTCCCTCTTCGTGTACATGAATTTCCGGGGATCTAAATCCGCCTTTGAATAGTTCTGCTCGTACCCTGCTATCAATATGTACCTGTTAGTTAATTGTGCCT
The DNA here is from genome assembly GCA_963969495.1 of Ceratothoa steindachneri. Taxonomy (NCBI): domain Eukaryota; kingdom Metazoa; phylum Arthropoda; class Malacostraca; order Isopoda; family Cymothoidae; genus Ceratothoa; species Ceratothoa steindachneri. The sequence goes on from OZ018326.1 coordinate 157,164,693, forward strand.
CTCGTCCCTTTTCAATCGTGGACGAGGTCTGAGGACGAATCTTAGAATCCTTTCCTCTGTTAATAAGATAAAAAAAATGCTATTCGGCAACGTTCTAAAACTCAACCACCATAAAACCCACGTCTTGTGCATTGTGTCCCCGTGCGACGTTGCAATGAAGTTATTGGCGCTTTTCTGAACCTTGGTGGGTTCCGAGTTTACAAATCGAGTGGTAAATGAATGGAATAGGCTCTCTAGTTATTTGATAGAAGCGTCCTCCCCCCACCTTCGGATTTTTAATAAGAGAATGGATAGATTTATAGATGATGATCCTAGGTGGTACTGAACTGGGTGGTGGGAGCAGGAGCTGCTTCGTCTCGGCAATTGATTATTAGCCTTTTAGGACTCCTTTTCCTGTGTTCTTAATTGTGTTTGGGGAATTTAATTCTATATTCTGTATCCCCGTTGCCAGGCTTCCTTTTACTTTATTTAATATAGTTTCGTTTTCAAAATTATCTTGAGGCTAAGAAAACAAGAATAACTAATTTATATTTTCCAAAAATATATAAAATTCTAAAACGTATAAACGTAGGTAACATTTTTAATTCTATTATACTTCATTACATTCGATTAATTTGTACTAAACGCAATTTATATTATTTGCTTTTGCGATTTTCGAGGACCTCAAGTGCATTTGCGCACTTGAGGCTTCGCCTCCGACTTGTTTCAAAACAACTAAATGTAGTGGAGGGAGGGAGCTAGCCGCCCATTGCCGGACCCGGGCGCTCTCCGCACCCGTCTCACATTAGCTAATCCCAACATCGCTGTCCTTAGCCCCCCTCCCCTTGTCTTCGCACATACATCACTCTTCCAGCCAGGGATCTTTCAAATGAGTTCCTGTATCCACACTCGTTAAGTGACTCTCGCTGGATCACAAACGGTAATCTACTCGCTTCTTGCCCGCCTCCCAACAAGGGACGAGCCCTTGTACCTTCGCGTTGACATATATTGTTGTTCTGATTTTTATGTGAATTTCATTATTCAGTCGGGTATCTGGCCCACGCTTGAAACTGGAGGAGAGGCATAATAGTTAACCAAGTCAGCAATCGAAAATATCTGCTCATCGTGACCGAAAAGGGTCCAATTTCCCGTATTTGAGCTTCCTGTCCCATCTTCGGACGGAGGTTTCAACGTAATCAGGAGGTATAAATTACACCTTCCTGACAGTAGTATTTAGGGTTGAGAATTGCTAGTGCAAACTTCGTCGTGTTACGCCCTCTGACCTGCTATTTAGCGACCCTTAGCCCTCTTGTTTTTCCTCGCTCCATTTTGTTCTTTGCACAAGTTTCCCAAGAACTTATATACATGCCCCCACGAAGTGATGTAGAGTAGTGTGGAGAGTTGCGCGCGCTTCAGGTCACGAGTGCCCTGCGTACTTGTTTTTAGACAACTCGGGGGGGGGGGAATGAAAATGTGTAGGTGGCACTATATAAACCTGTACTCTCAAAGTCCCTGGCGGAGATGCCCTCTTTTTGATTTTCGCTTCTTAGCACTAAGTAAATAATGATGTTTTAAGTGCCCTTAGGGAACCCCATTTCACTGATAATTGGAGAGTAATTTGGAATGGAGGATAAATCTTACGAATATAATCGTTAATATGTCCGTTTGTTAAATGGAGTGATTGCATTCATAGCCATTACCTTAAAGTTGCATTAAAGGGTCATAGATTAGTCAACACCCTAGTGGTACCAAGTATATCACCTTGCTTCACTTTAACCTTAACCTTCTCTTCTTCCTCAAGGAATTGCAAAAAAACAAAACAAACCTAAACGCTTTTTAGTATTTAATACGTTCAAAAGACTCAGTAAAGTTGATAACTAATCTCTGAAGTTTGTGAACATTCAGTGCCAAATAGTGACGTTATAATTTGTTGTTCTCGTAATCAAACTGCCGATGATTGTTGTGCCTTAAATTTATTTTAATGAGTGATTATGAAACTGTACTTTGTTCACTCTCATTCAATCTCTTACACCGTGGATAATGGTAGAAAAAATGGAAGAAACGCCGACCGCTTTGCCAGGAAACGTCGGCGCTCCAAAGAATTCTGGTGAACTCGCTGATGACGACCCCAGATCCTCTGATGAGGCTAATCAAAGCCAAACTGTTGCCTCTACGAGCCACGATAAGGCCTTAGATTTTGGCAGCATCGTATGTTCCGTCACGGAGTTCCCTCTCACCATAGATGATCCCGCGGGAGATACCGATTCCGAGATTGACGCCGCATCGGTGAACTGCCCCGACGATTTATCGGCTCTGGCCGAACTTCGACTTGAGGAATGTAGTCTTGATTCCTGCAGCCTCAATTCTCACTCCCTCGCTGATGTGGGCCGAGAATGGGACATTCGAGGAATAAAAGACTTGAACGACGGGGAAATCGCGGTTGATCTATCATCCGACACCTCTCGCGTGATCATGGGCCCTTCTATTGCAGATGGAGATCAACGGGAAGAATTAAGTGAACAATCTGATGATTTCGTCGAATCTCTAGATGAATTAACTATTCGAGAGGGTGACATCGCAGTTCCCAGTGATATTATTATTAATGCCAAAGATAAACCCTGTGATAATACTACTACTCAGTTTCCTAGTGCATGCCTTAGCTCGGACCTTGAGCTTGAAAATTGCAGCAAAAATGTGGTATCGCACGAGTGCAAACCTCCAATTGAAAAACAAGAAATAAATTGTAAAGACTTACTCGATAACAATTTACTTTCTACTAACCCTGTTGAAGAATGCATTGTTGACCACACATGCAGCCGTAGTCAACATTTTTCAGGCGTTACAGCTTCCCAAAATACTTCTATTGACATTGAAAAAGAGCTTTTACGTCATGAAACCTCAACGCCGTCCACAAATAGATCTGAGGAATTCAATGCATTGAGCGCTGGCAGCAGCGAAGCAGTCGAATTCCCCTTACCTGAGTTGAACTCTGGAAGTGAGTCCCACCTGCCGATTTACGCCCAAATCGATCGATCACTGAAGCGAGCGGTCACTCCACCCCCCATCACCCAAGGCGAGACCGTTCAGTGCGTGGATGAAGCTACCGTGACCAATACTGGTGATGCCGTTGCCTCTCCGGCGACTGTTAAAGTCGTAACATTTTGTGACAATTTGGTTCAAACTGTCGACGGTAGTGAAAGTTTGGACACTAGTGCGGTATCGCAAACCACGGCCAGTGACGAATGTTGCGACGACATTTACGAAGAAATGAAAGATGACTTGCAACAAAACTTCGAGGATGAGCGTTTGGATGTTGAACACATTTACGATGTTATTGAATGTGATGCATCATGGGTTACTAAACCGAAATCTGCTTCAGGTAACTGTCGAAAATCTATTTTTAGACCTTTTCAGATCTTTTCCCTCTCTAGAAAAGAGGGTGTCTTGCCAAAAGCATAACTTTGCTTGTTTCTTAATTTCTCGATTATTTATTATCTTTTAATAAAGCATGAAAATATTCTAAATTTCAAAATAGAATATTTTGAAATTTAGAAAAACTTGAAGCCCATAGATTTGTATTTATAGGATAAATTTTGGCCAAGGCAAGGATTTATGGACTAAAATTAGTCTGTTACCCCTGGCAAGCAACCCTACTTGTAATAATAATATTTGTACAGAAAAATAAACCCTGACTTAGTGTATTTTCTGGGACTCTTACATCAGCCCTGACATATATTCAACACTAACTTATTACAATAAATTAATTTCATGGGTCTGTTATTGAAGAACTACCCAGGGATTTCGATGGACAAAACGAGTGTTGAATCTCCTTTTATTCCTCTCTACTCGTCCCAACTACACTTTCTCAGCCCGGGTAACATGAAGTATTTGGTTCGTTTATGCTTGTTCTTGGAGGACCATTTATTGAATAAGCCTCATTAGATAAGAACTGTTGACCACCAAATAAGGACCTGCTTGAATTCCTTCTTCGATGTCGTTGCTCTTTGTACGAATTAGTTCCCAGAAGCTTTGGGGGCGCCTCTCCTACGCCCCCTGCAATGGGTGTAGAGTGGCCAATCATGCTGCAACTGACATCTGGAAGATTGCGAAGAGAGCAAGACAGATGCAAGAGTTTTGCCTGCGTTCTCCTTTACAATTCTCTTTGATTTTTAAGGTTTTAGGATTCTCAGGACTTTGTTAACTTTATGCCTTTGAAATGTAACTTATCAACTTTTTGAAATTTCTTTAATATTCCTTATGATCCCTGGTCCTTTTTATTTAAAGTAACGTTGCTTTGAGATTTCCTTAAGATGCCTTGTGGTGCCTGGTCCCTGTTCTCTTTTATTAAAAGTAACGTTACCTTTGAGGTTTCCTTAAGATGCCTTGTGTTGGTCCCCTTTTTAAAAAGTAACGTTGCCTTTTCTAATCTTCCTGTTTTTTTAAAGTAACGTTGCCTTTTCTAATCTTCCTGTTTTTTTAAAGTAACTTTGCCTTTTCTAATCTTACTATCTTTTGGGCAGCGAGTCGCCTACCTTCATAGGGTAAGCAAATTTCCCTCAATTACTTGACATTACCTCGGCATAAATTACTAGTCTCTTGTGTGTATGGTTGCTTTTGTTATGAAACTATTAGTACTATCTTAACTGTCATGCCTTAACACTAGGCATGGTATTCAATGGCATTGAACGTATTATGCGATTATTACACAGACATGGGTTGCCAACCCAGCCTCTCATACATTTCATAACATAACATAACATAATTTCACGGATGACAAAAGCCACAAGGGCCTATCAAAGGTCATCCACATCCGTCAAAACCCACCCACAAAAAGCACCATCGCCAGGGGAAGACAAAATCAAAGTCCCCCACAATATAATATAACAGATGACAAAAGCCACAAGGGCCCATCATAGGTCATCCGAGTCAAACGGCCTCTTTTTTAAGGCACCCAAACTCCCAGGAAAACTACATCCACAGGATTGTGTCTACAAACAAGGGTATCACCAATCAAGGCTTGTCAAGAACTAAATCATACAGCTATAGATATATACAAACAATATTAATATATACAAAACTTAGGAACCATCACAACCTTCCCTCCCCATAAACTCATCCAACCTACTCTTAAATACATTTAAATTTGGACTACCTACTACCCTCCGTGGCAATTTGTTCCAGAAATCTACCCCCGTAAGGGGCGCGGCGATTTGCCATCCTGGCCGCCGTGCTGACGGGATCCAGCGCTCCGTCCGGCCCCAGCTTAGCCTCTCTTCCTTCCTTCAGATAGCCCGATTTCTCCCCTACCTCGTCGCTTTTCATACAACCTCTCCCACAACTTTCTCTGGTCAGCCTCTAATTTCACAGGGTAGATGCTGACCTTCTTCTCAAGCCAACCACCCCGGATCGGGGCTGGGGGAAGAGGGGACATTGTTCCCTAACCCCTGAGCTCCGGTTCGGGATGGGTTTTTTTTAACAACCTGCTTCATCCCCACCCATACCTTCCTCACATCCCCTTTCCTCTCCTCTTCACATTCTATCAATTTTACGCCGTGTCCAAGGTGGAGCCGCCATGCCGATGGACTGCCAGGCCACCAGGCGGGAGGGGTGGTCCCGAATGGTGGCGCCTGGCTCTGCCGGGCTTGTAAGCACCTCTCGCAGTGCGGGCAACTGCGAGAGGTGATGAGCTATTGCTTCCCGTATTAAAAAGAGGGTCACCATGCCCATGTATGACAAAAAAAACAAAAAAACCCAACCCCCAACTTCCCCAAGAAAATCAACGGAGCCGGCCTCGGGCAGCTCCACCGAGAAAATGGAGGTCCCCCCCCTTGTGCTTGCGCAAGGGACCCTCCATAATTCTTTAACCGGAGAGGAGGCTTACTCCTCTCCTACGCCTACGGGTGTAGGGGACGCCCCCTCACCCCCTTCTCTGGAGGTGCTTTCGGGCACTTCCCTATCTCCAGCGGCAGTCCCTCCTTTGCTTTCTAAGGGGACTGCCAAGAAAGCCAGCAGGCAGCCCATTGCCGACCGCCCCTCGTGCAAGCGGCTCGGTAGGGCAAACCCCCTTAGGGGGGAGAGGGAAGCCAGGCCCCTTCGGTCGCTTCCCTCAAAAGACCTGCTGGCAAGAATTTTAAACTTTGCTGGGGTCAAGGCCTGTGCCTCCCCACACAAGACTGGCGACACAGCCAAGGGGACCTGCGATGTCCTGGGAGGGGATGGCCAACTGGAGGCCCCTCCTGTGATAGACATGGTCCTTGAGGAGACCCAGCCTCAGATGGTAGGGCCTTCCATGGGGGGGAATCCGGGCTCGGCGCCAAGCACCGAACCCGAATCCGCCCCTATGCAAGGTCCCCCTCAAACGGCCGAGGGCTCCGAGGCAGTAAAAGGAGGGGAGGGATCTCCTCCGACAGGTGCCCCTACGACGACCAGGACCTTCTCCATTTCGGAGAGGGACCTGGCTGAGGCCGGCCCATCTGGCATGGGGGCTTCTGCCGGCGGAGGTGAGAAGCGGGTTCATTCCCCGCCCTCCTCTCCTAAAAAGAAAAAGACTAAAAAGACGAAGAAGACTCGGGGCTCCTCTCCATCCGCGGGGGCTGCGGGGACGGATGGGTCTGCTACCACTGGTAGGCGACCAAGCCAAGATCGGCACATCCGGCCCCTCTACCCCCTCGTGTGCGGAGCCCCTGACTAAGACTAACACCAAGAATGCACAGGGCGGAGCCTCGATGACATCGGGGCCCCTGATTCAGAGGTTACCTGGCGTTTTCGAGCCCGCTGGCTTCAAGCGCTTCCTCGTTATTCGCTCCACTGATGGCACCATGTTGTCCAAGGGCAACATGATCCATCAGAGGAGAGGATTAGCTAGTGCAATTGGTAGAGAGCCGAAGGTAACCCGTTTCTCGGACGGGAGCCTTCTGGCGAATGCGGCGAATCCCGCCGAGGCGGCCAAGATTAGTGCTCTTCGGACACTTCATGGCACCCCGGTGAGTGTGACGCCGCACTCTACCATGAACTTTGTGAAATGAGTAGTTTATGCGAGAGAACTCGTTGACTACTCCATTGAGGACATCACCCTAGAGCTGGCCGACCATGGGGCGGTCAAGGTCGAACGTGTGATGAGAAAACAGGGAGGGGCCTCGAGACCCACCCCTACACTCTTCGTCACGTTCGACTGTGACAAGCTCCCTGAGTCGGTGCGTGCCGGTTGGTACCGCTACCGCGTGAAGGCATTCGTGCCATTGCCGCGGCGGTGCTATTACTGTCACCGCTTCGGCCATACGAATCGCTCATGTAGACGTGCAAAATCGGGGTCACCCGAAGTATGTGTAAATTGCTCCAAGGTCGCACACGATAAGTCCAAATCGTGTGTGGCCAAGTGTGTCAATTGCGGAGAGCCGCACCCTGCTTATTCGAAGCAATGTGGTGCATATCTCCTTGAGAAAGAAATCCTGGCTGTTCAGGCCCAGGATCGACTCTCATTCCGCGAGGCTAAGGACTTGGTCCTGGCGCGCCCTGCTCTGCCTGGGACGTCATATGCCTCAGTAGTTCGAAAGGCACCCTCTCCTCCTGGCCCATCCAGGCCAACGAGCACGGTTGTTTCCGCGCCCATTCGGAGCCCTTCTGCGGGCTCTACCCAACCCGGGCGCTCCCCTGGTAGAGCTGGCGGCAAAAAGGGTTCACACCCAGCCCCGGCTAAAACCAGGGCTTCCCCCTCTTCCCCCCACGTGACCGTTTCCCGTAAGGCGAAACGGCCATGCGCCTCCACAGAGTCGTTAGACTCACAGGAGGCAACACCCCTGAAGATGGTCGCTAGGCCATCTTCCGGGGTTCCTAAAGCTGTTCCCCGAAAGGAGGACAGCAACAAAGGAGCTTCGGCCCCTTCGCCCACGCCCCGAGGTGGAGCGAGTGGCTCGGAGACGGTGATTCCTCGAAAAGAGGGCCCCCCGCCTCCCAAGCCGCAACGCCCGCCTAAGGTTTCGAGGCGGAGGGAGGAAAAGACTCGCATGGCGAGCCCAACCTCCCCCAATAAGTCCTCGAAGGCGACAGCGCCTTCAGCGCTTTGTCCGGCCAACAGCGTCCGGGGTTCTGCCCCCGGGAAGCGTACGGCCATTCCCGTGAGGGCCTTCAATTCGAGGAGGGCCCCCGCGTCTCCTCCGAGCTAGGCCTGGAGGGCATATTCCTTCAATGGAATTGCCGTGGACTCCGGGCCAACTGGGAGGAGCTGCGGAGGCTCGCCTCGTCCCGTTCCCCGTTAGCTATATTTTTGCAGGAGACCATGCTAGGCGCGTGCCCGCTGCCTGCCCTCCCGGGCTATAAGGGTATTGCAACCCCACCACCGCGGGATGGCCGGGCTGGCATGATGTCTCCGTTCTTCCTTTCTCTTTACATACCTCCTTTCAGGCAGTGGCTGTGCAGCTGCACCTGGATAGGAGGTATACTATCATTTCTGCGTAGATTCCACCGTCAGCTGACTTCGACGCGGGGGACTTCTGCCGCGTCGTGGCATGGTTGCCGAGACCCTATCTCTTGCTTGGAGATCTGAACGGCAGGCATCCTCTCTGGGGAGATTACTCCATAAATCCCAGGGGACAAGTCCTTGCCGATCTGATCGAAGAGCTTGAGATGGGTGTCCTAAACGTGGATGAGTTTACGCATCACTGTCCGAGAACCGCTTCATTTTCTTGCCTTGACCTATCTTTGTGCTCTTCGGATGCACAGCCTGATTTTGATTGGGAGGTGGTCGATGACCTCCATGGTAGTGATCACTTTCCCATTCAAATATCATTTTCAGGGCAACTGCCGCCTGAGAAACCACCTCGGTGGTGCTTGGCGCGGGCGCGGTGGCCTGCATTTCAAGAAATGACTGAATTCTCTATCTCAGTCGAGGAGTTTAGGTCGGTAGATGAGGCCGTTGAGTTCTTCTCCGGCAACCTCATCGCCGTGGGCCTGACTACTATTCCTAGGACGTCTGGCCGTTTTGCACACCGACCACTCCCATGGTGGTCGGCCGAGTGTGAGGCGGCCCTCAAACAGAAGCGTTATGCCTACATGCGCTATAAGCGCCGCCCGAACGATTTCACTGTCGCTGAATTTCGTCGGGCTAGGGCTAGGTTCCGGTATGTTTCGAAGCACGCCCGCCGCTCTTCTTGGCGGGCATACGTGTCTTCACTTAACGGGAAGACCCCTTTAGCTGAGGTGTGGAAGCGAGTCAAAAGGATTCGGGGCAAGTTCTCGCAGGACCCCCCTCTTGTTCTCCAGGAGAATGGGACCGCAATCTCGGACCCCGCGTCCGTGGCGGAATCCTTAGCGACCGCTTTTTCCGCATTCTCTAGCCGTGATGCTGCTCCGCCAGCATTCAATGCACGTCGTGATGTCGCGGAAGGCCGCCGGCTGGACTTTACCTCCAGAGGCGGAGAACCCTTCAACGACAAGTTTACTGTGAGTGAGTTGCGTTTCGCTCTCGCTTCGTGCGCGGACACCGCCCATGGTCCGGACGATGTCCCGTACGCCATGCTTCGACACCTGGGTGAGCGAGGCATGGCCTTTCTGTTAGATTTGTTCAATATGATCTGGGTGGAGGGTCTTCTCCCAGACTCCTGGCGAATCGCTACTGTGCTCGCCTTTCGCAAGCCGGGAAGAGATCACGCTACTCCGACCGGTTTCCGCCCAATCTCTCTAACCTCTTGCGTGTGCAAGTTGATGGAGAAATTGGTAAATGTTAGATTAGCCTATTTCCTGGACAGCGGAGGCCATCTGTCTTCTGCACAGTGCGGCTTCCGTAAGTTCCACTCCACGTCGGATGCTCTGCTCCGACTGGAAAATGCCGTCTGCGAGGCTTTCCTTCGTAGACAGCACTACGCCACGGTGTTTTTCGATCTGGAGAAGGCCTATGATACCGCATGGCGATACGGTATCATGGAGACTCTCCACACGATGGGGGCGAGGGGACGCCTCCCAATGTTTATATGTGAATTTTTGCAAGATCGTCGATTCCGCGTACGGGTGGGGGGAGCCCTCTCCGGCCCAAAGGAGCAGGAAGAGGGTGTCCCGCAGGGAAGTGTCCTCAGTGTCACACTCTTTGCCCTGAGCATCAACGGCATCACCTCGGTGCTGGCGGAAGATGTTCTCGCTACGCTCTACGTGGACGACCTTTCGATCTCTTTTGGCGCGGCCCAGATGCCAACTCTGGAGCGTCGACTCCAACAGGCATTGAACCGCGTCTCTCGCTATGCCGAAGCGCACAGGTTTCGGTTTTCTTTGGCTAAGACTAAGGTGGTGCACTTCTGCCGCCATCCACGGCTTCACCCCGACCCAGATTTGTTTCTTAATGGGGTGCGCCTGGATGTGGTTGAGTCGCACCGTTTCCTTGGTCTTGTATTCGACCGACGCCTCACCTGGGAGGCTCATATTCGCAGCCTTAGGGTCTCTTGTACCCGCGCCATGGACATTCTCCGCTCCGTGACGTTCAGCGCTTGGGGCGCTGATAGGGCTACTGCCTTACTTTTTTATCGATCCTTTGTTCGCTCGAAGCTCGACTACGGATGCGAGTTTTATGCATCCGCAGCCGAGCGTTTATTGCGGAAGGTGGATTCGATCCACCACACCGGCCTTCGCCTTGCGACCGGTGCCTTCCGCACTTCCCCCATTGAGAGCCTGTTGGTCGATGCTGGGGAGATGCCACTCGCTCTGCGCCGCGTGCAGTGCATCACTCGCCTGTACGCGCGAGCCCGGCGCCTCCCTCATTCGCCAACAGCTCTCACTGCATCCGCAGCTGATCTCGATGGTGCCTATGCCGCCGAGAGACGCCAGTCATACCATAAGCCCTTTGGGTTTAGGGCCAGGAAACTCCTTCGAGAGGTAGATATAGCTCTCGGGCCGGTGGCGCCCCTGGTTCTGCCCCGGACGCCACCCTGGAGGGTACCACATTTGGCTATTTGTCGCCACGCCTCTGCTCCCAAAGCTTGTACTGCGCCGGGAGTATTGCGTTCGACCTTTTTGGAGCACACATCGTGTCACGCTGGTACCGTGCCAGTGTATACGGATGGCTCCAAGTCCCAAGAGGGGGTCGGCTTCCACGCCGTATCCCCTCTGTTTGAAGTCAGCGGGGCTCTACCAGGCGCTGCGTCGGTCTTCACGGCCGAGCTGGTGGCAATACACCACTCGGTACGGGAGATTACGCGACGTGCCCGGTTCGGAGACTGGATTGTGATCTATAGCGACTCACAAAGCGCCCTGAGTGCTCTCGGGGCATTGGAATCTCCGCATCCCCTGGTTCGCGAAATCAGTGACGCCATGGTTTTGGCGAGCCGGGCAGATGTCGAGATTATCTTCTGCTGGGTTCCTGGACATGTAGGAATTGCGGGGAATGAGCGCGCCGATGGGGGCGCCAAAGAGTCCGCGAGGACTCTGCGACCGGACCAGCGTTTCGCTCTTCCTCACACTGACTACATGGCAGGAATACGGGCAGCTCTTCGGACTGCTTGGCAAAGAAGATGGGAGACGGTCGAGGGGAACTTAAAGTTGCGTGCCATTGCGCCGCGACTGTTCCCATGGACCTATCCCCCAATGCCGCGGCGGCTTCAGGTTGCTTTCTGTCGTCTCCGAATCGGACACACTCGTGTGACGCATCGCTATCTGATGGAGCGCTCGCCTGCGCCCTATTGCAACGACTGCGTCGTCCCCCAGACTTTTCGGCACATTCTTGTCGAATGTCCCAGTCTGGGTGATCTTCGCGCTCGACACCTGTCCCGGTACCGGGATGGGCGGGGTCGCTACCGCCTGTCCCTTGTGCTCGGGACGAGTGCGTGTACTTTGACTGGTGGACTTATTGACTTTTTGGGGGAGGCCGGCCTTCTCCCTTTTATTTAACCCGGTTTAATTGTTGTTGTTGTTTTTGTAATTGTTTTTGTTATTGCTTTGTTATTGTTATTGTTATTTCTTTTTATTGTTTTCTGTTTAATTTTTTAAAGTAGCATAGAACTAGGCTGTTTGTTTACGGCGACTTATGCCTAAGTCGGCAGTCGCCAGATAGCCCCTTAAATAAAAAAAAAAAAAAAATCCAGAAATCTACCACTCTATTGGTGAAAAAATATTTTCTTAAATCCAGCCTACAGCCTTGCTTTTTAATTTTCAAGCGGTGACCTCTAGTCCAATTTCCATCATCTAACTCAAAAAACTTGCTAACATTCAATTTATATATCCAAGAATTTTTTTAAAGAGCTCAATCATATCCCCTCTCACACACCTCCTTTCGAACGAGAACATATTTAATACCCTCAGTCTATCTATATATTCAAGGTGCCTCAGACTTGGATGCAGTCGCATTTAAGTCATCACGATGCGCAAATAACAATACTAGTGATATTCTTACTATTCCAACACAAGTGTGACGAAAGCCTGAAAGAGGTACAATTTCATTTAATATTAATAAAAGTGTGAAACTCAAACTTTACTAATAATTTATTTTTAAGGTTGGAAAATTTCCAACCTAACTTCAGGCTTAGATGTAAACAAGAGCACCGTAAAATGGTCTTAATAACGTATTCAGAAATTGCTAAAGTCTACCTATCCTTATTTAGCCTGTACACCTCTATGCATGTTAGATCTCTGTTCGCTGCCGCAACTGTTCATTCCTTTGACATAAATTCATTAATTCTGTCGTCCCTTAAATAGTCGTCCATAACATACATCAATTAATTTTGGCACAATACAATACAAGCGAGAAACCACGCTGCGCTACTACTTATACTCTCCTACTCATACTCTCCTGCCACTTATTAAGTTAAGCGTCATTTTCTCGCTCTGGAAACCTTAGTTTCAAAAATTAATCCTGTTCAAGACCACAGATGGAATTTCTTCGGAGTTTTGTTTTTTTAATAAGTGGAAGGAAATCCAATTGTAACTGTTAAACGCCATTTTGCATTGCCATTTAAATGAGATGGGCAAGGTTTCAGGATTGGGACAATGGATATCTCACCACCACTTGTCACAGGTAACACTTGCGACAAACAATCCACATTTGTTCTTCTTTCCTTTCTCCACTAAAAATTTAAGCATTTTTAAATAGGATTGTTCCCGGAAACAGAAATGTGTAGTATAATTCACTTTGAACTTCTTAACCCGAATCACTCTATCCCAGCCTGTCGATAGTTCACTTGGTCTCTGATGAGGCCTGTGAAAGTTGTTGGTCCGCTTACCCTTCGCCCCCTTTCAGCACTACTCTACTTTTTATTAGTAGTTTTATGAGTTATTATTATAATCATTACTATTATTTAGTATTAAATTGTATTATTATTTTTTATCATCATTATCATTTAGTATTATTTATTATTATTACAGCGATTCTCTCAAGGTTTTCTACCTGTGCTCTGTAGCATGAGGACCGTTCCCACTTGGACAGAGTTTGGTCCGGTAGCTATGGTGAATTGGTGGATTGCATCCCATCCTGGAATCACCAGGTACCAGGGTATGGTAATAGGTGATCACCCACCCTACTCATTAGTGAACCCGCCCCCGGTAAGGAGCGCGGCGATTTGCCATCCTGACCGCCGTGCTGACGGGACTGAGCACCCCGTCCGACCTCAGCTTTGCCTCTTCTTCCTTCAGACACTTGTGTTTCCCCCGTGTTTCCTCGCTTTTCATACAACCTCATCCACAACTTTCTCTGATCAGCCTCTAATTTCACAGGGTAGATGCTGACCTTCTCAGCCAACTGTCCCGGATCGGGGCTGAGGGGATGGGGCAATGATCCCTCACCCCCTGAGCTCCATTTTGGGATGGTGGATTTTTAATAACCTGCTTTATCCCCACCCGCATCTCCCTTTCTATTTTCAACACCATCAATTTTACGCCGTGTCCAAGGTGGGGCCGCCATGCTGAGGGACTGCCAGGCCACCAGGCGGGAGGGGTGGTCCGAATTGGCGGCACCTGGCTCTGCCAGCCCTGTACTCACCCTTCGCAGAGCGGGCCACTTCGGGGGGTGATTAGCGTTTGCATCCCATAAAAAAGGGTCACCATGCCCAATGATGAAAACTTTGAAAAAATAAAATCTCTTCCCCATTTTCCCTTTAAGAACGACGGACCACAGAGAAAATAGAGCCCCCCTCCCTGTGGTTTCCCAGGGGACCCTCGATAACTCTTCAACCGGAGTGGAGGTTTTCTCATCTCCAGTGCCTACGGGTGCAGGGGGCTCCCCTCATCCCCTTCCTTGGAGTCACCACGTGACTGCAGCTCAAATCTGGCAGTCCCGCCTTTGCTTTCACAAGGGACCCAGGAAAACCAGCAGACAGCCCATAACCGGCCGCTCCCCGTTGAAGCGGCTCGGTAGGGCAAATCCACTTAGGGGGGAGAGGGAAGAAAGGCCCCATCGGCCGCTTCCCTCTAAAGACCTGCAGGCCGAATATTAAATCTAGCGCGGGTGAAGGCCGATGCCCTCCCCCCCCTAAAGAACATGGGCGAGACAGACATGACCTGTGATGTCCTGGGGAGGATGGCCAAATGGAGCCCCATCCCCTGAGATAGACATGCTCCCTGACGCAGCCCAGCCTCAGAAGCTGGGGTCTTCCATGGGGGCAGATTCGGGCTCGGGATCAAAGACCAAACCCGAGTCTGCTCCTGTGCGGGGGCCCTCGCCAAAAGGGACGGGCTGCTAAGACAACAAGGAGGGGAGGGATCTCCTCCTCCGGTCGGTGCCCCCAGCATCTCAGGGAAGGACCTTGCAGAGGCCGGCCCATCTGGCCTGGGGGCTCCTGCTGGGGGAGGGGAGAAGGGGGTCCATTCCCCGCCCTCCTTTCCTAAAAAGAAAAAGACAAAAAAGACTCGGGGCTCTTTTCCCTCCACGGGAGCCGCGGGGACGGACGAGGCCGCTACCACCCTTGAACGCGACCAAACCAAGATCGGCACGTCTGGCCCTGGTGTTCGCCTGGGTGAAGAATCCCAAAATAAGACCAAAAGTGCGCAGATCGGGGCCTCGATTACGTTGGGGTCCCTCATTCAGAGATTACCTGGCGTTTTCGAGCGCGGTGGCTTCAAACGCTTCTTAGTTATTCGCTCCACTGATGGCACCATGTTGGCTAAGGGCAACATGATCCATCAGAGGAGAGCATTAGCTAGTGTAATTGGTACAGAGCCGAAGGTGACCCGTTTCTCGGACGGGAGCCTTCTGGCGAATGCGTCGGATCGCTCCGAGGCGGCTAAGATAAGTGCTCATCGGACCCCCCCCCCCTCCTGTTCTCCAGGAGAAGGGGACCGCAATCTCACACCCCGCGTCCGTGGCGGAATTCTTCGCGACCCCTTTCCCCGCATTCTCTAGCCGGGATGCTGCTCCGCCAGCATTCAATGCACGTCGTGATGTCGCGAAAGGCTGCCGACTGGACTTTACCCCCAGAGGCGGAGAACCCTTCAACGACAGGTTTACTGAGAGCGAGTTGCGCTCCGCTCTCGCTTCGTGCGTGGACACCACCCATGGTCCAGACGATGGCCCGTACGCCATGCTTCGACACCTGGATGAGCGAGGCATGGCCTTTCTGTTAGATTTATTCAACAGGATCTGGTTGGAGGGTCTCCTCCCGGGTTCATGGCTGATCGCTAACCGGGGAGAGATCACTCTACTCGGGCCGCTTTCCGCCCAATCTTGCTAACCTCTTGCGTGTGCAATTTGATGGAGAAATTGGTAAATGTTAGATCCTTTTTCTGGACAGCGGAGGCCATCTAGCTTCTGCACAGTGCGGCTTCCGCAAGTTCCACTCCACATCTGATGTTCTGCTTCGACTGGAAAATGCCGTCTGCGAGGCCTTCCTTCGAAGACAGCACTACGCTACGGTGTTTTTCGACCTGGAAAAGCCTATGATAAAACAAATCGCGATACGGTATCATGGAGACCCTCCGCACGATGGGGGTGAGGGGACGCCTCCCAATGTTTATATCTGAATTTTTGCGAGATCGTCGATTCCGCGTACGGGTGGGGGAGCGCCCTCCGGCCCAGTGTAGCAGGAAGAGGCTGTCCTGCAGGGAAGTGTCCTCAGTGTCACACTCTTTGCCCTGAGCATCAATGGCATCACCTCGGTGCTGGCGGAAGATGTTCTCGCTACGCTCTACGTGGACGACCTTTCGATCTCTTTTGGCGCCTCCCAGATCCTAACTGGAGCGTCGACTCGAACGGGCATTGAACCGCGTCTCTCGCTATGCCGAAGCGCACAGGTTTCGGTTTTCCTTGGCCATGACTAAAGTGGTGCACTTCTGCCGCCATCCACGGCTTGTTTCTTAATGGTGTGCGCCTAGAAGTGGTTGAATCGCACCGTTTCCTTGGTCTTGTATTTGAGCGACGCCTCACCTGGGAGGCTCATTTTCGCAGCTTTAGGGTCTCTTGTACCCACGCCATGGATATTCTCCGTTCCGTGACGTTCATCGCTTGGGGTGCGTATCGGCTACTGCCTTACTTTTTTTATCGATCCTTTGTTCGTTCGAAGCTCGACTACGGATGCGAGTTTTATGCATCCGCAGCCGAGCGTGTATTATGGAAGGCTGGACTCGATCCACCACACCGCCTTCGCCTGGCGACCGGTGCCTTCCGCTCTTTCCCCATTGAGAGCCTACTAGTCGATGCTGGAGAGATGCCACCCGCCATACGCCTTGCACAGTGCATTATTCGCCTGTATGCGCGAGCCCGGCGCCTTACTCAGTCGCCAACTGCTCTCACTGCATCCGCAGCTGATTTCGACGGTGCATATGCCGCCGAGAGATGCCAGTCATACCCTAAGCCCTTTGGGTTTAGGGCTAGGAAACTCTTTCGAGAGCTAAGTATAGCTCTCGGGCCGGTGGCGCCCCTGGTTCTGCCCAGGACGCCACCTTGGAGGGTCCCACCTTTGGCTATTTGTCGCCACTCCTCTGCTCCCAAAGCTTATACAACGCCGGAAATATTGCGTTCGACCCTTTTGGAGCACACCTCGTGTCACGCTGGTACCGTGCCAGTGTATACGGATGGCTCCAAGTCCCAAGAGGGGGTCGGCTTCCACGCCGTATCCCCTCTGTTTGAAGTCAGCGGGGCTCTACCAGGCGCTGCGTCTGTCTTCACTGCCGAGCTGGTGGCAATACACCACTCGGTACGGGAGATTACGCGACGTGCCCGGTTCGGAGACCGGATTGTGATCTATAGCGACTCACAAAGCGCCCTGAGTGCTCGCGGGGCATTGGAATCTTCGCATCCCTTGGTTGGCGATATCCTTGACTTCACGGTTTTGGCAAGTCGGGCGGATGTCGAGATTATCTTCTGCTGGGTTCCTGGACATGTAGGAATTCTGGGGAATGAGGGGGCCAAAGAGTCCACGAGGACTCTGCGACTGGACCAGCGTTTCGCTCTTCCTCACACCGACTACATGGCAGGAATACGGGCAGCTCTTCGGGCTGCTTGGCAAAGAAGATGGGAGACAGCCGAAGGAAATTTAAAAGTTGCATGTCATTGCGCCGCGACTGTTCACATTGGACCTACCCCCCAATGCCGCGAAGGCTTTAGGTTGCTTTCTGTCGTCTCCGAATTAGGCGCACTCGAGGGATGCACCAACATTCGATGAAGCGCTCGCCTCCACTTTATTGCGACGACTGCTTTGTCCTCCAGACTGTTCGGCACATTCTTGCACATTCTCGCGCACGTTACCTCTCCCGAGGTCGCTACCACTTGATCCTTGTACTCGGGACGGGTTCCTGTACACCGACTTGTGAACTATCTGACCTTTGGGAGGAGGCTCTCCTCCTCCATTTTATTTTACTATTTGTAGTAGGTCGCATGTTTCTACGCCGAGGAGGGGCTGGTTTCCCCCCGACGCCGGAACGTGATTCCTTCGTTTTTTTTTGCTTTTGTTTGTGTGGCTTTTTTTTCTTTTCCTTGTCTTTTGCGCGTTTGTTTTTTGACCTAACCTAACACTAGGCTTTGAAAGTATCGCGGCTACTTATGCCCAAGTAGGGAGTTGCCAGTTGGCCGAGAAATTACAAAAAAGTACACGTATCACCAAAAGAGGTTTACTGTACTCATTTGGATCGTATCTATGCAGTCATTGAAAAAAAGTACAACCATTAATCATAGAAGAAGTTTTCTTTGATCAAAACAACGCCTCACCTCATACCATACAAACCTCAACAATTTTTATACACAACTAATGCGTCATTCTCCATACTCACTCTACTTCCCCCCCATCAGATTTCTTCTATCTTTTTAGTTTAGTGAATCACCTGAAGAGAATGAAAATGTGACAGGAGCATAGGTCGAAACGATTTTTACAAACTTGTTAGTTAAAATAAAAAGTTAATAGAAAGACGTGAAACTTATGGAAATTATATTGTTATTAAATTAATAAATAAATACTTAAATATAAATAACTTCAAACTTATTTTTTTCCAGATTCTCGCTCCAGCCGTTCAAGCAGGTCCAGTCGTTCTAGCACAGTGAGTGGCACTTGGGCAGAAGAACGCCTTTATGAAGACATCGTTGATTTAAGTTCTGGAGGACAAAACAATTCGAACGAAGCGGAAGATGCCCCTTTCTTTTCCCGCCGACTGCCTGCTCATCGTCAGCTTTCGTCTTCAGACTCTTGGGGCTCTGAAGACTTCGAATCTTGCTCGAGCAACGAAGAGGATGAGAAAACACAGACGCCTCAGAGCACAGGGTGAGTTTTGCTGGATCTCCACATATTGAGTTCTAGTAAAAATAGGATATTAACGCGCAATGAGAATAAAAAAAAATAGAGTTAGTACAGGGTGCGATGGGTAATTTGTCGCCCAACTTAAACATAAACGAAAATAAAGTTCATTTATACAGGAATATTAAAGAAAGCTGCATGTTAAAGATTTTAAAGATTGTACTAGGTATTCATTTGATTTGATGAAACCGCCA